>JAKSZT010053806.1:102544-237995 GCA_026826555.1 Tolypeutes matacus | reverse complement strand
ATTAATTTGATTTTGGAAATTTGTGCCCATCTCACTGATTAGTTCTCTCAAATTCTGCATCTCTTCTGGGACTTTGCTGTATTCCTTTTCTTGGGCCATGTCATCTATTTTCTTAGTATGGCTCGTAATTTTTTGCTAGTACTTAGGCATCTGGTTAGGTTGTATTTTACTTAGATGCTCTATCTTTTTCTCTTTTATGGGGTTTTAGTGGCAGGAGGCTGTGAGTTACCACAGCTCTTTGATTTTTGGCTCAACCTTGATTGTTAGGGTTGTTCTGCTGGTTGCTCAAAACTGGGCACTGGACCCAGTAATTGGTTGTAGAGTCGTTTCCTAGGGCCTTGGGCAGGGAGGCTATAGAGGCCAGGAAAAGCCTCTCTTACTTATTAATTTTCTTATGTGCACTTCCTTGGCCTGCCAGGAGATGGCGCTCGTTGGCAGCTCTCAATTCAATGCCTGGTCGGAGCGTATTTGTTGTGACACAGACCAGATCAATGTGATAGAGCTTCCTGTCTGGGGGCTAAGAGCCCTGTGATTCAAACTTTCTGAAACAGTTCTCCAGACTTCTCTCATAGTGCCCCCCTTTTCCCAGCTAGGAAATATTTCCATTCCCTTCTGAATCCTCAAAAATCAGTCCCTGTTAGTAGAGGATGAGATTGGGAGGTTTGTATATCTTTAGCCCCTTGCAGGCTCCAAGGCAAACAATGGCATAGCCCCACCCAACCTGGAAGGGCTCTTGGGACAGGACAGACCAAACCTGGGAATCAAAAGCAGGGTCAGCCCCAGGCTCTCTCTCCCCTCTCCTGTGGAGTCCTCAACAATTAGTCCAGGCTAGAAGAGAGGGAGGTTGCGAGGGTCGGATTTCTCCAGTCCTTCCTAGGCTCCCAGGGCAAACCACTGTGTAGAAGGGTCCGTGGGGCTCCGTTGCCCAAATCTACAGGTCAGAACCTGAGTCAGCCTAAGGCTGTGTCCCTCTCTCCCCCCTTTCCGGGAATGGTAGATCCCTGGAGCCCCCTTTGTCTGTGGTCTCAGTCCCAGAGGCCCGAGAATTCTGAAGAGTGTGGGGGAGGGTGCCAGCAGCAGCAGAAGCTGCTACTTTCCAACTCACGGTTCCGTTGTTGCGATTTCCCTCTTCTGTCCCTCTCTCCTCTGAGTGGTGTGCAGCCTTCACCTGCTGTCCTAAACCCTAGAAGAGCTATTTAGGGGCTCTTTCAGCTTGTCCTCTAGTTTTTTTTCTGGAGAAGAGATTCCCGTGTCTTACTACTCTGCCATCTTCCCGGAAGTCCCTCGTTTTCTATTCAACCTCTGTGTGGCCATAATATGAATTGGACAATGAAAGTCAATGGCCTGAAAATGACACTTTCAATCTCCAAGTTCTCCAAGACTTAAAGAACTTTATCCAGCACAGGCAGCAAGTGACCCAAGGTTCCCTACGCTCAGGCCTTCTGTTATCTTCGTAACTGCCCCTCCCTCTTTCAATCCTGTTCCTCTTACCAAATTCTTCTTCTACACCACAAACCTCAAAAGCCTTCTTCCTCCTCCCTTCTGCCCCCCAAATCCCCCAAAAACCTCAACTTTGATCCAGCTGATCAGGCTCCTCCTAAAACCTCCTCTATATATACCTCCGACGTCGCCTCCACCTTCACTTTCCTTGTCTTCTTCTTTTTTTTTTTTTTTTTAAAGATTTTATTTATTTATTCATTTATCCCCCTCTTGCTGCCTGTGCTCGCCGGGTCAGCCAACCACGCCGCGCAGGCGGGCCCACCCCCACCAGGAGGCCCCGGGAACGGAACCCAGGACCTCCCACATGGCAAACAGGAGCCCCACCGATTGAGCCACAGCCGCTTCCCGTTCCTTGTCTTCTAACTCCCCTTCCTTTCCCTCCTCGCCATCACTGCCTTCTGCCCCAACTTTCTCCCCTCCTCATACCTGCTCGAGAGGACTACACCCCCTCATCACTGCCCTCCATCTCTGTTGCTGATTCCAATTCCATACCTCCCAACTCTACATAGATGCCAGCTCCCCTCTTATCCTTCAGGGAACTAGTGGGGGCTAAAGGAATAGTTAGAGTACACATCCCTTCTTCACTCTCAAATTTAAGTCAGACAGAAAACCGACTAGGATCATTCTCTGAAAACCCACCACATACATTAAGGTTCCCTGGACCTTCACCGCATGGCCCACTTTTTAACCTGCATAATAGAAGGCATGAAAAAGGCTGCACTCAAAGCAGTTAATTATGATAAAATTAAAGAGATTTCACAGAAACCTGATGAAAACCCAGCTGCCTTCATGAATAGACTGACTGAGTCTCTCCCTTAAATACTCCAATTTAGATCCTGAGTCAGACTCTGGTCAATTGTACCTACACACCCACTTTATCATGCAATCTTATCCAGACATTAGAAAGAAGTTACAAAAGTTAGAGGATGGCCCTCAAACTCCTCAGAAAGACCCGATTAAAGTGACATTCAAGGTCTTTAACAGTAGAGAAGAGGAAGCAAATTAGAAAAACATAAATGGGATCAGGCTAAAGCCTCCCTCCTAGCTGCTGCCCTCAGGTTCGATTCTTGGAAACCAAATTCTTCTTCTCTCCTCCAGCCACCCCCAGGTACCTATTTCAAGTGTGGAAAGGATGGGCATTGGGCACACTCCTGCCCTATCCCAGGCCCCCATCAGGGACTTGCCTGGTGTGTTGCCACAAAGGTCACTGGAAGTCGGACTGTCCTGAAACTCTGTTTCCAGGAAAGTTCCTCCAGTGCACCCCCCAGACCCAGAGCTGGGATCTTTCTTTCCAGAACTTCTTGGACTGACAAAAGAAGACTGATGGGTCCTGGGTTCAGAACAGCCCCACATCATCACCAGTAAGCCTGAACCAAGGGTTATCATCAAGGTTGGAGGTAAGCCTATCTCCTTTTTAATTGACACAGGAGCCACATATTCAGTTTTCTTAGAACATTCAGGACCTTTTTCTACTTCCTCAATCTCTATTGTGGGGGTTGATGGCATCCCTCCTTCCCCTTTAATTACCGAACAGGACATATGCTCCATAGAAAATCACACATTCTCCCATCGATTTCTTATAATCCCTACCTGTTCCTCCCCTCTCTTAGGGCATAACATATTGTCCAAATTCCACTCTTCCATTTCATTTACTCTCCCATTCTCTCAAACCAATGTCCTTCTCCTCTTATCCACCCTCCTCTCTCCCTCCCCGATTCCCTCTAACAGTCCTGACATTCCTCCTGTACTGCAGGCAGAAGTCAGTCCACAGGTCTGGGATACTAATTCTCCTTCAGTGGCAACACACCACCCCCCTGTTAAGAGAGTCCTAAAAAACCCCTCCTCTTTCACAAACATTCCTCAGTATCCCCTGTCCCTCAGTGCTCGGTGAGGTCTTAAACCCACTATTGGCAAACTCTATGCTGCCGGTCTTTTGCGCCCAACTAATTTACCCTTTAACACCTACATCCTGGCAGTAAAAAAGCCAAAGGGGAGTTATCGCCTTGCACAGGACCTTAGACCTCTTAATAAAGCCACATAGCCTATCGTCCCTTTAGTTCCTAATCCATCCAGGCTCTTTTTCCATATAAGCCCTCACACTACAACTACACCATAACTGATCTTAAGAATTCCTTCTTCACTATCCCCTTAGAGGAAACTTCCCAAGACATTTTTGCTTTCCTGTGGACAGACCCTGAGGACCTTCTAACCCCCCAACAGTTAACGTGGACAGTCCTTCCCCAGGACTTTAGAGATAGTCCTCACATTTTGGGACAGGCGCTACACCAAGATCTCTATGACCTTCAGCTTCCCTCCAGTACCCTCCTTCAATATGTCGATGACTTACTCCTCATAGCCCCTCCTTACAAACCTCTATAACTCACACTATCACTCTGCTTAACTTTCTCGGGGATAAGGGATATCAAGTCTCCCCAAATAAAGGACAATTGTTCAGAACTGAAGTAACCTGTCTAGGTCTTCATCTCTCCCCCTCACATAAGCATCTAACTGCGAATCCAATCCAACTCATTAGGGACAATCCCCTCCCACCTACCAAGTCAGATCTCCTTTCTTTCTTAGGGCTAGTCAACTTTTTCTGTCTCTGGATTCCAAACTTTGGGCCTGTATCTAAACCCCTCTACCAAGCTGCTTCTGGCAACCTGTGCGAGCCACTGGATTGCCCTCAGTTGCTCAAATCCGCCTTCTGTAAACTTAAAGAAGCCTTAATTACTGCGCTGGCTCTAGCCTTTCCTAAGCCCGCTAAACCCTTTTCCCTCTATGTGGATACCCAGCATGGATATGCACCAGGAATCTTAACACAACCCTACAGCCCCGACAATCGAGTCATTGCCTACTTCTCCAAACAGATCCTGTAACCCTTGGTTGGCCTACTTGCCTCAAAATCCTCGCCGCTGCTTCCCTCCTGGATCAAGAAAACTTTAAACTATCTCTGATAAATCATCTCGATGTTCTTTCCTCACATTCCCTCTCTCTTCTCTTAACTCAAAAAGCTACAGCATCTATCTCCTCCACCTGCCTCCAAACCCTCCATGCAACCCTTCTACAAAACCCTGGAGTCTTCCTACGCCACTGTCCACCTCTCAATCCTGCCACCCTCCTTCCCACAGAACCCCCCCCCCAAGAAACGCCTGATGCTAATTACATACATGACTGTAGTGAAGGGCTTGATCTCCTTGCCAAAGCCCTTCCTAATATTTTAGACACTCTTCTTCCTAATCCTACTCATACGTTGTTTATTGATGGCAGGTCTATGAAACTTACCACCACCACTTAACCGGATACGCTATTATTACCTTAACTGAAACTGCTGAGTCAGGTCCCCTTCCCTGGCACAATCTCACAACAAGCTGAGCTCATAGCCCTCCCCAGAGCACTAGTCAGAGGCAAGGGGCAAGATCTACAATGACTCCAAATACGCATATCACCTCCTACACTCACACGCCCCCATCTGGCAGAAGAGAGGGTTCCTAACTTCTAGCCGGTCCTCCATTGTGAACAAAGATCTCATCCTACAATTACTCAAAGCGGCATCACGTCCAACCCAAGCTGCTATAATTCACTGCAAAGCGCACCAAAAATCTAATTCTCCTGTATCAGTTGGCTCTCCCATGTAAATAAAGAATTTAGCATGTTCTTACTTCCCTTAATTCCCTCCTACCAACTCAGTTTGTATTTCAATAGTATGGATTTTTGAGGCATGGGTCTTTTAATTTTGCATATTCTCTTTAGACATTATGTTTACACTATGTGTTCTATTTATATTTACAGCAAGAATTTATACTTGTATTTGTGTGTTACTGATTTCAGTAATTAGCATTAATCCTTTTCTGGACTAATATTTCCTTCTTTTGCGTTTATTAATTTATGTCTTGTTTTGCTGTATATTTAATTCCTAAAGGTACACGGGTGGTATAATTTTTGTACCTTTTATGAGGATGTCTTTCTTTTTCTTTCATATATGAATGATACTGTGATGAAGAGAGAGAAAAAATGGATTACGATTTTTTCCCAGGAGTGGATGCAAGTGTTGTGTCATTAGAGTCTAACATTAATATTTCAAAAAAAGTGTAAAAACCATTCTCTTCTCAACTCATTTGTAATTACCCTGGCTTGATTCTGTTTTGTTTTTCCTGCGTGGACACTTAGAGTGTGCTCTACCTCTGAAATTTAAAAACAATTCATCAGAATATGTCTAGGGGGTATTCTGATCATCAATTTTGCTTGCTATTTGTGAGCCCATTTTATCTAAAATGGGTTTTTCTTAGATCTAAAGCTATGCTCTCACATATTTGATTCTTGTTAGTTTTCATCATTTCTGATCAGAAACATTTTCTCTGATTCTAATAGAAATTTTTCAATTTTGCTTATACTCTTTTCTTCTATTGAAGCTATAAATCATGCCACATCATTTATACATTTTATACAAGGTTTTTCTTTCATTCATCTCCATACAAGCCACTCCTTTTTACATATTTCTTGTTTTATATATACACTAGCCATCTCTTTATCAAGTAATTTTCCTGTGTACTGAAATAACCTAAAGTAGAAGGTTTATAAAATTTACTTCCATATCATGTTTCAAGTAATTTTTAGAATCCTGATTTTTCTCTACAATTTGAGGGAAATGTTCCGTTTCTATAGATCAGAGGTTCTTAACAAGGAGTCCATGAGCTTGAATTGAAAATTCAAAAAAATCATTATTCTTGTGAGGACATGTTGGTGCAGGTGTGATACATTTATTAAATAATACACAGTATAGTGTGGACTTAGTTAGGGGTCTGTGGTTTTCACCTGACTGGCAAAGGGGTCCATGGAACAAAAAAGGTTGAGAACCCCTGCCGTATACTGTAGAATCTCCTCATAAGTCCAAGGTTCCTTTTATATGATTATTTGTCTTTAAATGAGAATAGCTCTTTTATGGTCTGGTGTTTCCCACAAAAACAGAGTGAGAACGTTCTCCCTGGGAACCTGGACATGGAGCTCTAATGTGCACAGACTCTAAACAAATTCCTGATGTCTAGTGTTCATTCACTTAGTGTTAATGTGCTAAATTTTGACTAAGGAAAGGATTTCTGCTTTTCTGCCTGATCTAACTACCCAGAATGAAATTTTTTATGGTAATTTGAGCCATCTTTTGGTTTTTCCTTGGTTGACATTTAACAAATGAAACCCTCATAAATCCTGTCCAGTCACTCATGCTACTCTTCCTGCTGCAAGCTTCACATCCCAAGAGACAATGCAAACTACTTTCCCTGTGTCATATGGGACTGTTGTTCTCAGATTCACATAGAAATAAAGGTAAAAATGAGGGAAGTAGAAAGGTGACATCATTCTAGCCACCTAAGAAACTATCTCCTGTAGCTGTAGAGGTTGACTTTGTTTCTTTGAGTTAACAAAAGCCCAAGTCTAACTTTGGGGCCACTCAGCAGATAAAAGCATTTCCCAACAATAAGATTCCAGTAACATTGAGCAATAGACAGATAAATGGAACAGAATAGAGAGCTCAGATATTTAGTATAGCATAGAGATAAAAAAATTTTAAGTGGAGAAAAAATGGTCTGTGTGCCATGTAGATAGCCATCTCAAAAAAAAGAGAAAATTGTATCCATACTCCATTTTTCATACTGGAATCCATTTCAAATATATCAAATATTTAAATGCAAAATATAAAACCATAGAAGTTTACTATTATAAAAACAGATAGGAATTTTTTTATAATCTGCAAATGGGAAAAGGCTTTCTAAAGAAAAGCACAAAATTCATAATCATAAAGGGAAAAATTTATATGTAATTTATATATATATATATACACACACACACACATATGTAAAAATGTATTTTAAACATAAAAATAGGGAAGCGGCTGTGGCTCGGTCAGTGGGGCTCCCGTTTACCATGTGGGGGGCCCCGGGTTTGGTTCCCGGGGCCTCCTGGTGAGGGCAGGGCCCGCCCGCCCGCACGGCGTGGTTGGCTGACCCAGCGGGCACAGGCAGCAAGGGGGGGATGTATGAATAAATAAATAAAAAAATCTTAAAAAAAATAAATAAATAAACATAAAAATATATTCCATCTCAATTTTTAAAAATGTAAATCAAAGCTACAAAGAAATATCAGTTTTCACTTTTAAGATTGGCAAAGATCAAATATAATGTTTTATATTTTAAACATATAAAAATATATTCCATTTCAATTTTTAAAAATGCAAATCAAAGCTACAAAGAAATATCAGTTTTCACTTTTAAGATTGGCAAAGATCAAATATAATGTGAAGGGGTGTCAGGAAACAAACACCCTCAGACATTTTTGATGAGAGTGTAAATTGATACAAACTCTTTTTAAGACTCTTAAGACAGATTTTTAAAATCTGTCATAATTTAAAATTTGATCTAGCAACTTGCTTTTTGAACTATATGTTAAGGACATTCTTTCCAGCAATTATTTATTTCCAAAAACTTGAATGATCTAAAAGAAACTGGTTAAACAGACTGTGGTACATCCACATAAAACATTACATAGCCAATAAGAACAATGAGGTCGAGATACCTTCAATAACATAAAGAATCTCCAACATGTCATTAGGTAAAAAAGAACCAACGCAGATCAGTACATCTAGAATTGTTTTTAAAATTTGATTTTACACACAAATATAAATATTTGCATAGATATTAACAATCACAATTTTCTTGTGTAGTTTGAAATTTAATTTAATAAGTTTATATCTATGTAATATGTAAACAATTTTTTAAATGCAATGAAAAAGAATTTCTCAAGACTTAAGCAAAATTGTCAGTGATTTGTTTGTTCTAAGTTCCTTTATTTTATAGACAATAAACTCTATATTATCCTGAAATATTATACCCAACAATATCCAAAATTATTGTGGATCTGTTCAATGCTAAGATTTCTGCAATTTAATATGCTGAGTCTTCAGTTAATTTTTCTGTTGCCTTTTGCAGACTACTCATATTTTATGTAGAGTGACTTCATTAACAACTCACATTGCCCGAGGACTTTATGCGGACCCTGTCCACACACACACACACACACACACAATATTCACACGTTTGTTTATAAAGGAATGTTTTATGAACCTTTGGATGGATACACAAGAAGTTCAGAAAAAGTGTTTGCCTCACAAGCACTGAGAGCAGAGCACAAGTGTAGAATGAAGACTTAAATTTCTTACCATCCTCTCGGTAAGACATTTGAATTTTTGAATTTTTTAAAAATGAAAATTAGGAATCTCACCCCCCTAAAGGATAAGGTGAGGATCTTAGAAGCTCAATTGTGAAACTGTTCCCTCTTTTTCTTGAACACAACTTTAATTCCTAATTCCAAGTGTCTTCACTCCAAGCCTTGAATACAGCAAAACTTCCTAACTTGTCTCACTGACTGCAGTCTTACCTCTTCCAGTGTATTCTCTATTCCACAAGTAGAGGGAAAATTCTAAGCTGTAAAGCTGACGTCATCATTCCCCTATAGCCTCCCATATGCTACACTTGGTTGCCTTTAAAGGCTCCTCTCACCATCACCCCTGGAGGCGCTCTCCTGCAGCTGGCAGCTTGATATCTCCCAGTCGAGTGCTCTGAGCACAGATTCTAGAGCCCAGCCACCTAGGTACAAATGCTGGCCCCACCCCTTACTAGTCACATGACCTACATGCCTGCTTCCGGAGACCACTCCAGGAGATGGTGGGAGGAGGGTTTTCTAGTTCTCACTGCCTCGGTTTCCTCATCTCTAAAACAGAGATAATGATATTATTTTCCTCATAGATTGTTGTGAGGGGCACATAGTCGGTTATACAGTATGTTGGCCCCACTTCAGAAACCTTAGCTTTCAAAGGGATTGTATGGAGATTTGCAGCCTCAGAATTTGCACAGATCTATGCACTAACAAATAGGAACTGAAATAACCAGAGCAATCGAAATATGGTTTATAGCACTTGTCTAGTGAGTGAAAAATCTCCATAAACTTGTGGCTAGTCCATATGGAGGAATCTGTGCCTTTACAGAATAAATTCCTCCTCGGGTGTGCTATCGCTTGCACCATGTTCCAATACTTTTGTAAATCCCAGAATGTTATATTCATGCCCTTTATAACTTTCATCTGTGAAATATGTTCATAATGATATAAGCATTCTCATTATCTGGCTGGTAGTGCACAACAATGGAGAAAAGATAGCTCTGGTTTTGAGACATCTGGAAGGATAAAGCAGTTTACTGAAGAGGCAAATGTGATAGGAGATGGAGAAACGAAGGACGGTGGGCTGAGCAACAGAGCAGACTTGAGATGAATTGACTATTACAGAGAAAGATACCTGAGGATACCAAAAAGACACAAGAAAGCAGGACGAACAGTTCACAAGAGGCTAAAATTGCTGAGGGGGCTGTGTCCCTGTATATAAAAAAAATATTCTGTAAAGAAACAAAATTGAAAGTGTACAAATTTGCAGTGAGGCAGAAGGACAAAGAAGGAAGAGGAGGGGAAAGGATTATGCTCATATTTATTTGGCCACAAACACAGCGCATCAAATTCTGCTCATGTTATTCAATACAAGAGTGATACATCCATCACCACAGGCAAAGGAATCTTTCGTTTCTCCTGACTGATCTCTTCCCTTGCTCGTCCTTTATTATCAGCAGTCTTCTTCTTTTGTTTCCAACTTAAGCAATGTACTGTTTAAGACAACTAAGCAAACTACTTGAATCCACATGGATACTGAAGAAGTTAAGGAAACATCACAGAGTATTTGTACTAAAAGGTGTATTTTACCATGTCCCTCTCTAATCAGATCAAGCATAGAACAGAGAGAGTTTTCTAGTAATTTTGTCAATCACTTCAATAATTTCATCGAAATCATCTGAATATCTCAATGCATGTCTATTTTTAAAACTGTGATGTTTCTGTAGATGTATGGCATTGCTGTTAGCATGCGTGACCCAGGGTTTAGACAGAGTTTGATGCAATTCTGACTATGTCCTCAAGATGGCAGGCGGGGATTTAGGCTGAATTTCAGAGCTATGGGAGTCTTTTTACACCTTCTTTTTCTGACCCGGTTTCTTATTATTGAATCCATCAAATCTTTTTTGGATACATATTATATGCCAAGGGTTATACCAGATTTTGTTGGGCAAGGCCTTCCAGTTAAAAAACAAACAAACAAACAAACAAAAAAAAAACAGTACCTTAAAGTACCATGTGATTTAGAAAAAAATACCAGGATTTTGGTTTGGTTTGGTTTGGTTTGGTTTGGTTTGGTTTGGTTTGGTTTGGTTTGGTTTGGTTTGGTTGGTGGGAGAAAAAACAAGAACATTTGAACAGTATGTTATCTAATAGTCAAGATATTTTAAAAATTAGGCACGTCTGGTAATTTTTAAAAATCCTTCAGTATAATCACAAAAATCTGACGACTAAACTCCAAAATCCCAACCCCTTTTGTTTCCAAAAATATTTCCCTTGGAATTTAATGTATTAACAATAACAAAATTATAAAACACATTTTTCAGACAGCAATGTTAATTTTGCCAGTTGAGAACAGTTTAAATCAATACTAAGAAATAAAATATTTCAAAAGTCAGTAGTAGGGCTATATTTTAAATAAAGGGAATTTGAAAGCTCAAGAGATGGCAGGGAAAATGTTCTCCATCCAGAATCTTGAAACTTAAAATCTGATAATTTTCCTTTCTGCCATACTGATGCTAACCAATCTAAATTTAAACAAAATTGGAGTCATTGAAAAATGACATATAAGATAGTTTATTTTTACATTTGATATTTAAAATTGATTATTAAAATTAAAATCGGGAAGCGGCTGTGGCTCAATCAGTAGGGCTCCCGTTTACCATATGGGAGGCCCCGGGTTCGGTTCCCGGGGCCTCCTGGTGAAGGCAAGCCCGCCCGCACGGCGTGGTTAGCTGACCCAGAGAGCACAAGCAGCAAGGGGGGGATAAATGAATAAATAAATAACATCTTTAAAAAAATAAAATAAAAAATTAAATTAAATTAAATTAAATTAAAATCAAGAAAGATAAATTTTAAAGATTAGTACCCAAGATTAAATGAGACTAAGATGGCATGATGACTAAATGCAAGGTGGTAATGTGAATTCAATCCTGGAACAAAAAAAGGGGGGTCCTAGCAGAAAAAATTAGTGAAATCTGAAAAGGTCTGTAGTTTAGTTAATAGTATTGTACTAATGTTAATGTCTGGACAAATGAACTATGTTTATCTAACATGTTAATATCAGGGGAAGGGGAACTGGATGAAGATAAATGGGAACTCTCTATAGTACATTTGCAACTTTTTTATAAATCTAAAATTATTCTAAAATAAAAAGTTAAAAAACACTGCCCAATCTATTCAACTAGCTTAATTAGGTACCTACCATATACCAGGAAATGTCCTAGATGCTGAAGACATGGTCCCTGCCTCACATCTTCACAGCTAATAGAGAATTCCATCAAGTTATATCATAAAATATGTCTATCAGAATTTTTGAATGTTTACAAACCATTCTTGTTCTTACTTGGAAGAATTTAAAATCATATCAGAGAAATTAATAGGAAAGAGAAAAGAGAAAGGATGTTGTGGGAAGTAAGGAAAGGTCAAATAGAGAAAAAAGGACTAACGGCAAAAGCCAAGAACAGTTAGGCAGATGAAGTACACAACCTGGTATGGTAGAGGAACTCCTCTCCCCCAGTGTTTACTTTTAGACTTGATCTTAATAAAAAATATGCAATTTGTATATGGCAACAAAACAAATATGACTCAGGTAGTACAATTCCCATGGCTAATGTCATATACTATCATGTTTTATGTATTACCATTTGGGTTTATACAAGTGGAGCATGTTTTACCTCATTTTCCTAATAATGTGCTTTATAGATAGTGCGAGGAGAGGGATTAGAGAAAAGAAGTAGAAGGAAAGCCTAGGAATAAAATAAGATGCAGAAGAGGAGGGGGAAATAGAAAAAGGAAGGCATCTTACCTCATCCAAAAACCTCACACCCCAAATAAATAAGTTAGGACCCTGGTATAAATGAACCCAAACCTATTCATGCCTCCAGCTATCATCACAATACCTGTGTTTTTATTGTAAAGTTCTCACGGTCAATCAACTCAGTTTTTTAAATTATAACTGTCACATACATCATATCCCATGTCCTCTGGTCCTGTATTGTTGTTGATTTTGTCGTTAATCCCCAGTGAGAGCCTCATTCATGTGAAATTTCATCTTGCTATATATAGCCAGACTTTTGCTTTGGCTGATAAGAGATTTTCTTATCTATTAAGGCTATCAAAAGTTCAATCAGTAAGTGCAAATACTGTAGTACCTCAATCCAATTCAATTCTGACTCTACTTACCAGGACTCAGGCCAGACTTCATAGGTTAATAACGGTCCTCTACAAGAGGCTTGAGTTGCAAGTTCAAGAACCCAGGCCACCTGTACTTCTCACCAACTGCTACAAATTCAGGGGTTCCCACCACCCTCCTTGGTTTCCCTAGAACAACTCACAGAACTTACTGAGAGTGCTGTACTTATTATTATGGCTTTATTATAGTAAAATAATACAAATAAGAAGAAGCCAAAAGAAGAGACATATAGGGCGAGGTATGAGAGGGTCTCAAACACACGCTTCCGTGTCCTGTCCACCTGGAGTCAGAACATGTCACCCTCCCAGCACAGAGATGTATTTTCTCAATCATGGAAATTCTACTGGGCCTCAAATGTCCCATGTTTATATGGGGTCTTCTTACATAGGCATGCTGGGTAGAATCAGTGTTCCTGTGGTTGAACTCAATCAGCAGCCCCTTCTCCTCTCAGAGGCTGGGGAGGTAGGTTGATATGAAGGGGTTCAAAACCCCAATCTTCTAATCCCATTGTTGGTCTTTCTATAGTGGCCAGCCTCCACCCTAAGATTACAACCCAGTCATCTCATTAGAACATTAACTATCAGGTGTGGTCCTGGGCCCACCAGGAAAAACAAAAGACACTCCCTATCACAGGAAATTCCAAAGATTCAGAGTTTGCTTCCCAAGGAACTAGGGACAAAGACCAGCCAAGTTTTTTTACTACAGTATAATAATCATAGTTAGGTTACCCCCAAATTTGGCCATTTCTTCTAGCTTAATATCACTCATGAAATCAACTTAGTGGGCCCTAACAAGCATTTTCTTCCTATTGAAAGAGAATAGACTAGAAAATCAAGAGTCAATATTGTTTTGTGAGCTTTTTGTATTACTTAAATGTGTGTGCATTTATATATGCATATACATGTACATTTATTAAATGTTGAGTGTGTGTGTTCTAAGTCACAATATAAAATGTTTTTTTACTGTTGGGTCACATACTAGAGTTTGTTGAAAGTCACTGGACTGGATGACCTTCTAACCAATAGTAATGGCAATTATGTTGGGGGCGGGGGAGGGAAGCATTCTCATACACTTCAATGAGAAATTTAACCGGGTACAGTCATTGTAAAGGTCAATTTGGCAATAGGTACCAAAAGCCTCAAAAATGTTCAGATATTTTGATCATGTAATTCTGCTGCTCAAAATTTAGCCTCAAGAAGTATTTGATCAAGTACTCAAGTACATGTTTCTCACACTATCACAAATAATAAAAAACCTGGAAACAATCAAAGGGAAAAACAATACAGTAATGTTTTAAATAAATTTTGTGGCCAGATACAACATACAACCATTCAAAAAGTTTGTTGATTGTTGTCAACATAGAGAGATATTCATGATAAGGTTATGGAGCAATTCAAATGGCACCATTTAATTTTTGTATTTTAAGCAACAACAACAAAAAAGAGTATGTATCCATAGAAAAACTTCTGAAAGAATGTATTCACCAAAATTGTAAAGTTGGTGTCTGGTGATGGGAGGGCAGGGGGAGATTTCATGGATGGGTTCCCTTTTTCCTTTTGCTCTCATTTCAAGTGTTCTCTTTTTTCTAAAATGAATATTGATTTGCATTTTAGAAACACTGATTGATAGTAAAAATTCCAGTGCTTATATTTAGAAATGAAGCTCTGGTCCTCAGCCCAAAAAAATTTTTACACAAGTATTTTGACATATATATATATATATATATGGCCATATTTAAAGTGGGACATGGGAATAGCACATAAAGTCAACAAGAAAAAATTTGAGTTACCTAAAATAGGGACTTTTCAAGAAACATTAGATTAGATAGATAAGGGGAAGTCAATATGATATCAGGGCCCAAATTTAGGATTTACTCTATGGACTTGATCCTTATAGAGTAATACAGGCCATTATAAATGTCCCTTTGTTCCAATTTTTATATACTCTGTGGAATACTAATTCCAAAGGGTAGTATGATCCTCCCTAGACATCCATATTACAAAGTAAGAGTGGTGGTACAACTGAACTCTTTTCTCACAAAATATCAGACTCACTTTTCCAGCTACATTATCCAGTACTTGAGTTTTATGACAAGGTAAAGAATGTTACATTTATATATCTAGAAATGTCCACTTGAGTCCTAGGATTTATATTCTATTTGATACTCCATTTTTTAAAGAACAAGATCCCTAAAGATTTTTTCCTTGCAGTGTTTCCAAGCATTATCTGTGGAAATCACCATGCCTTGGGGAAATAAGACCTTTTATATCTCTAAGGGGAGTAAAATAGACTCTACTTAATATGTTAAAAGATAAAAACATATATTCATTTTGCCTTAAGACTTGTCTAGAGGTTGGCAAACTTTTTCTACAAATGATCAAATAGTAAATATTTTCAACTGTCTGGGCCATATGGTCTCTATTACAACTATTCAATTCTGCTGGTCCAGTGCAAAAGAGGCTGGAGACAATATGTAAACAAATGGGAGTAGCTGTGTTCCAATAAGCCTTTATTATTAAAAAGATGGCATATGAAAACAGACCATAGTTTTCCAACCCCTAACTTAGTCAACATAAAGCAAACTTCACCAAAACATAAATTAATACACATTCAGAAATGTACCAAAAAAATAATACTTAAGTAAATGAAAGGAGAACATTTAGTCACTTAAGAATTAGATACTACCAGATTTGATGAAAATGAATCATTATTATATACTAGGTTTAATTATTTTTTTTAAGTTTCATCTTCTACAAAATCTTAATAGTCTAATAATATGCAGATGGAGATCAGGTCTCATGTTTAGATACTTAGACACTTCTAATTTTAAATTTAAGACATGTTTAAGTAACTGTGATTCTGTTGGAATGTGCATGCATTTTAAATACATAACTGCATGTTCTTCTTCTCTATAAGTGGACTTGACTAGGCCTCTGGATCATGTTTCTTGTCATGGTGGAAAACTTGTCAATCCTGGGTCCAACTCAAACTCTCAGACAATTGAGGCCTATGATACAGTCTAGTTATAGCTCAAATTTCTCTCCCAGGCTTTTGGGTTTTCTCTTTCCCCCCATTCCCTGCATTGACTCATAGAGGTAGTAGCATCAGCTGCTGAACCCTTGTCCTATGAATGGCTGACCTTAGCATTCTGTGCAATTGACTCCACTTCCTCCCTCCTCCCTGGCTTTTGGAACAGACTGAAATTCCAGCCAAGTTTCCTGATGGTACTTTGGGTAAACTGCCTACCCTCGGACTCTGTGAGGGTTCCCCTTACTTCATGGCCACCTGGTAGCAGGCCTGGAAGCACCTGCTCTTGCCAGTTCTGTACCCCATTTAGGCCCTTGGGGATTCTAGGCCTTTCTGGGGCACTGAGAAACTCAGAGGGGTGGGCACAGGGCAGCCTCTGACCCTCTGATGCACAAATATATTATGCTGCCATTTTTAATCATGCCCCACTCCCCCACCCCAGTCCAATGGTGTGGAAGAAAGAGGCAAGGCTGCTACTCTCAAGGATCTCAAACAAGGAGTGATTGTAAGTACATTCTACTCTCAGATCTCTCAGTCCTAAGGCAGTGGGGGCACCAGCCTAAGGGTGGTAGAGCAGGACATCACTACTACAAAACTCTTCATTTCCACAGGTAGATTTAATACAGGTTTTACATATCCCTTAGTTTTGTACTTAAAGCTAAGATTCTGAGGTTCTTTATTTTTAAGATGGTCTGTCTCTCCCTTGCAGGGTGGTGACATGATGGTTCACAAACAAAACAAGAATGTGACCTCAGGAAAGGAGGTTAAGATCCTTTGTTCCTTATTCTAAAAAGAATCCCATCTAGACTTATAAGCAGTCCAGAGCCCATGGTGAGAGCAGATGGGAACATGACTCTTGGGTGGTAGAAGACAGTAGAAGATAAACAATGAAAATGTCCTACTATTCTTAGGTTGTAAAGCATTTTCACTGGGAGGCAGGAATGTAATATAAACCCATGGACTATTGAATGGAGGACAGGGCACTTGGGGAGAGGAAAAATTACAAAAAATTCCTGACAGTCAAGCTGCAGTAATATAGATTAATGATTCAGTATACTATTGTATGGGATGGTGAACTAGCAGTTAGAAAGACTCCGTTCAGAATTTTCAATGCCCTGTTTGCTGTCATGGATGAACCCCCCCACTCCTATCTAAGGAAACCACTCCACTTGTACAATGGTCCTTAGACTCTTCAGCTCTATAAAGACTATAGTGGGAGGTGGGCAACATGGGAATCCCAGTGGGTTCCGTGTAATATTTTGGGTAATCTAAGCACCTCTTAAAATATATGTGTGTATATATATATATATATATATATATAACATTTTTGTAAGCAAATACACATATATGCATATATATTTAAAAAAAAAAAAAAAAGACTATGTTCCTAAATATTCCACTTCTCTCTCCTACCTCTCCCTTTTTCTGTCCCCATGGGTTCAAAAATTCTTATCAGCATACATATATACTGTAGTATCTTCCATCTCCATAAAGATCCAACAATGCTCCCTAGGTATCAACCCATTTCTCTGCTCCCATTCACAACAAGATATCTCAATACTTGGTCTGTCTGTTCTCAGTGTCTCCACATCTTCATTTTCCATTCTTGGAAAGCATTGGCTATGTTTAATTCATTCTAAACAAATATTTGTCCATGGAAACCTCACTTGTCAAGATAACCAGTGGACAAATCTAATGGCTAATTCTCACCCTTCATCTCCTAAGACCTCTCAGCAGCATTTGATACAATTGATCATGGCTTCCTTCTTGAAACACTTCCTTGGCCTTCAGAATATTATACTCTCCAAATATGCCTCCTGCCTCACTGGCCCATCTTCTCAGTCTATTCTGCTGGTTTCTCCTCAGCCCTATTCTCTATCCTCACTTTCCTTAAGTGAGCTATAAGTTATTTAAATATCATTTATAATCTGATGACTCCTGAATCTTTATATCTTCTCCTGACATCTCTTCTGATGTCCAGAAAGCCTACTCTACATGTCGACTCCAATATGTATAGTAGGCAAAGCACTTCAAATCTAAATGCCCCAAATAGAACTCAAAATCCTTCCTCATTCTAAAGACAAAAAAGAAATGCAAACAAAAAGTGAACTCTAGTTTGTAGGTTGCTTTTCACAGTGATATTCATTAGCAATTCTGAAACTCTTCTGTGTATATTGTAGGAAAGAGCAAATGGGTCAATATATTGAGAATAATGGAAAGAATTACAAGTATGAAAATGGAGAATTCTAGAATGCTATACTGGAATTGAAAGTATTAGAATGAACTCATGGTGTTTGACATAGATAGATGATAGATGATGGATAGAGATAGATGATAGATAGATAGATAGATAGATAGATAGATAGATAGATAGATGATAGAGTAAATAATTATGAAAACAAAATACAGCTGTTTCTGCTGAGAAGCCTTAGAAGCATTGACACCTGAGGAGGAATGAATACACCTAGTCCATAGATCTTGATTATATCATTGATATACCATTCCTCACTAAAATGAACAAAGTTTTCTTGTAAACTCTGAAACAAGCCTGGAACATTTTCTTGTGTTAGAAAGTAAAGAAGAGCTCAAAAAATAACCGGTCATGTCAAAAGGACTCAGAAACTAGAATGAAAGAGTACTCCCTGGCTATATATTTGGAAATTAATGCCCCAAATAGAACTCAAAAAATTAATGATGGTAACAGATAATAATCCATTGAATAAAACAAAAACTTTTGAGTCAACATTAACATAAATAAGTAAATAAATGAATAAGGGAGAAGGCAAAGCTTTACTTTACATTTGGATGGCAATTAATAAATGTAGAATAAACTATAGTTAGAAAATATCACACTTTTGCAACCATCTTGGAATAATTGATTTGGGTAAGAATATCAATGGATAATAAAACTAATGGGTTTGATGAGGAACAGAATATTCACATAGTCTCTAAGCATCTCCTCTAGGATAATGATTAATGACAAAGGGAAACGTAGTACCTTTACAGTAGAAAGAGCTGATGAACAACACCTTAACATAGCAATCAAAGTTAATGTCACTGATATGGGACAACGCACTATAATATGCTTCCTGATTTGATGCAATGTGGACATAACATTACTTCTGTAGTATACTTGTATGGCCTGAATCTAATCATGAGGAAATCATAAACTCAAATGTTAGAACATTCTAGAAATTAGTGTTCCTGTCCTCCTAGAAAATATCAAGGTCAAGAGAGAAAAAGAAGGCTGAGCAATTATCCCAGGTTAAAGAGACAGGAAGACTAAAAGCAATGTGTAATACTTGATTGAATATAGGGAGAAAAGCAGAATTCTCGGGACAACGGATGAAATTTGAATGTAGAATGTGAACTAGATAAGAGATAATAATCAATATTAAATACCCTGATTTAGATCAGTATACTGTAGTCATGTAAGTGAATGTCCTTGTTCACAGGAAATATACCCTGAACTCTTCAGGAGGAAAGGGGCATTATGTCTGCAACTTATTTTTAAATGATTCAGAAAAAGAGAGAATGATGAAGAAAAAGGAGTAAAAATAATTGGTTGATCTAAATAGGGAGTAGGTAGTTCTTTCAAAAAAATGTACTAAACTTTAAAAGTTACAAACTTTTTATGTTTATGTTGCTTTAGAAGAATCGGGTGTGGCAAAGAGATCATAAATAATGACAGATTTAATAGGAAGTTTAACAGGAGTAGCTCACTTAGTAGATCAAGAGACAGAAGAATTCAAGAGAGTGCTGAGCGGAGGGAACTTCAATTTTAAATCTTGTAAAGGAAAATGTTTCCGATGGTGATGCAATCTAAAGCATGACCTCACTACAGATGGTTGGGAAGAGGGAAGAACAAGATCCTGCATTACAAAAGCTAAGTAACAGAGGCCAGTCATCAATACAATGTTTGAAGTATACCAAGATGACAACAGCGATTCAGTTGTACAAAAAGGTCTCTTCTCTAAGC
The DNA here is from genome assembly GCA_026826555.1 of Tolypeutes matacus. Lineage (NCBI taxonomy): Eukaryota > Metazoa > Chordata > Mammalia > Cingulata > Chlamyphoridae > Tolypeutes > Tolypeutes matacus. Next base: position 218,094 of record JAKSZT010053806.1, on the reverse strand, counting down.
ATTGAAATCATCAAGTAATATGTAATCCGTTGATAAAGCAACGAGGGTGAAGAAAAGGTAACCTAAGTGGATAATATTGGGCTTCCAATGAAAGGCACCAATGAGGCTTACTGGGAAAACAGCAGGAGAAAGGCAGAAAATGAAAGCTTAAAGTGTTCTGATCTTTCCAGAATCCATGAGAAGTAGGAGGTAGAAAAGAAGCCTATAAGAGACAGCAGCCAGAAAAGTATAATCATTAGGGAAAACTTTGCTTCACTTAAAGAAAAGAAGTAGAGAGTGTCCCAAGAAAATGTCAAAACTTCAAGTTTGTATCTTCAACAAATGGTGGCGGGACAACTGGATATCCACCTGTAAAAGAATTAAGTTGGACCCTTGCCTTATACCATATATAAAAATCAACTCCAGCTGGTTCTAAGACTTAAATTTAAAAGCTGAAACTATAACTCTTAAATTTTGAAAAGTTTTAAATGTCATTATAGCAGTTTGGCATTATTTATGAATTCCAAAAATAGATATTGGATTATGTTTGTAAACTGGTCTTTTCCTCTAGGCATATTAGATTATATTGGATTCAGAGGTTTCACTTAGCCTTAAATAATGACTAAGGCTTTGATTGAGCCATGTCAGTAGGACATTGAGTCAGGGGGTGGGGACTCACAGAGAAACCACACTGCAGAAAAGGGAGTTTGGAGTTTTGAGCTGGAGCCCTGGGAACTAATCACACAGGAGAAGAACACAGAGGAATAGACAGCTCCATAGACACAGCAGAGGCTCGGAGAAGCAAGAAAGCCTGATAGTCTGCAGCTGACTTTGTGGAGAGACCATTGCAGCTGAGTCTGGAGAGAAACAAGCCCAGAGAGAGAGACGAGACTTATCCCAGCCTACAGCTGATATTGGGAGGAGCTGGGACCACGGAGCCTTAAGAGGAGAGGAAGCCTGAACCCTTGCAGACATCAGCAGCCATCTTGCTTCAACACCTGGCAACAGACTTTGGTGAGGGAAATAGCCTATGCTTTATGGCCTGGTAACTGTAAGTTTCTACCCCAAATAAATACCCTTTTTAAAAACCAACAGATTTCTGGTATTTTGTATCAGCACCCCTTTGGCTGACTAATACAGTCATACTAAAGAACTTATACATTACTCTAGAGACAATAAAGTGCCATTGGATAGTTTTAAGCAACAGGGTGAAAATTAATCCAACAAACAGTTCTACGTTTCTGTAACACATTTGAGTAGAGGCCCAATATTAGATTTAAACAACTATCAGAAATTATTTTATATGAGTTTCATTATTGCTGATTAAATTTCCCTCTCCCCTTTCCCAGGAAGCAAAGGTTCAAAAGTCCTCTTCTACTGTGCAGTTTTTCCAACCTCCTTCTCTAACATTGTATAACCCAAAAGAATTAGCCAGTCCATTGGCCATCCTTAACAAGATTTTTATAACTTTCTTAGGAAAATTCTTACAAAAACAATTAGTAAATTAAAGGCCTAAGCCATTTTAAAAAGAAAAAAATTTAACAAAAATGTTTCCCCTGCTCCCAGGCAGCCCTGAAGCTGCCTCCTAGCCGTGGAATGATCCTCTGTGTGTAAGTAGAAAAGCCAGGGCTGCTAACATTTCATGGCAGAATGTCAACAACGCCGCCTGCAAGTCTGGCAGCTAAGGCATGTAGATCTATCTTTAATCAAAACCACAGACAGTTGGCACTCTGGGCACTCCATGAATGCAGGCAGAAATTCTCTGTGATCCAACCCTGGCCAAAAGTTCACATGAACACCTGATGTTAAGAGACTTGGTAAGATCCATTGTTAACTGCGTACTCTTCTAGGTAGTCTAAGCACTATCGTATTTTAAGTTAGAGGGTCATAAGTCTCATATAGAGGCCGCAATACCATAGTTCCTCTTATAGATGTTTTTAACTGGATTTTAAATTTATATTACAGCTTCAGATTCAAATATCCAATTAAATAATATTTCTTTTATTTTCAATATCAACCACATGTTCATCAGGTTTCCTTACATCATTAACATTCAAGTCCCTTTGCAAGCTGCCCATTGTCTAGCCTCACCTCCCCACCACTGTCCTGCCATATAGCCCTAACTTTTACTCATGGGTTTCATTAATTGTATGCCTACTAATGTACCAGGTGCTGGAAATACAAAGATGAATAAGACATGGTTCCTACCTTTCAGGTGTCATAGCCCAACAGAGATGTTGGACTGTGGCAATGATTTGCATCGTTTAATCACAATGCAGTGGAAATTTAGGGCAATTAGAGAGACTAGCCTAAAGAGCCTCACAGTTCCTTTATGCAGTGCCAAGCAAAGCCCAGATGATCCCACCTCTGCCCTGACCTGAGCATGAAGGTGTGTCTTCCCCACCCGAGCAGTCCAGGACTCCCAGGCTTTGCGTACAATCCACAGCTGAACTTCACAGCTGCCACCAGATGACCCCTTAAAAGGCAGGAGATGCTATATCTCCTTTTATTACTTCCTGAACCTCACACTATGCTATCTTATCACAATCTCCTATCTCTTTTGAGGCATGAAGGGGCAAGTCTGTCTCTAACCTGTTATAGAAATAATAAACAGCAAGCAAAATTGTTGGACAAATAGTTTTATGGGAGAAATTATACAAACAGTAACATGCTTTTTCCCATTTTGCAATACGTGGGATTTATCTTATAGTGACTTATTTAGGAATAAACAATGGGCACAGTTTGTTAATCCTATTTGTTTCTCATGAAAAGAGAAAAAAAAAATTATATGCTAAGTGTAAGAGATTTTGAGGCCCTTTAAAGGGGAAATTGACTGAGAGCATTTGATGTTCAACAGAGAGCGTATGCAATGTGTGTTTCTTACGTGGAAGGATGAATAAAATAAATGGCAAATGATATGTGGAAAGAAAAGAAACACGCTGCCTGGAAGTAGATATGGTTTCAGACCTCCTCTGCCATTAATGAGCTCAGATGACTGAGAGAAAACCCAATCCATCTTTCTGGTTTTGGTTTCTTCATCTGTAAAATTAGAAACTGGACTTGGTTAATTTCCACAGTTCTTTCTAACTCTAAAAAATGTATCACTTCATAATCTTTGACCATATCTCCCACTCCACCTTCATTCTTTCCTCTAAAACGCAGTCTCTAGGTTTTTTTAAAATCTGACCGCCATAATGTGAACTCCATGAGGCCTTATTAGTATAAGTCCCCATTTCTAGCATATGGAAACTCAGTAAATTTAATTTCCTCTTACTATAGAAAGACAGTAATTTTAGTTCTCATCACACAGTCGGGGAGTACCAAGCTGTGGTCCAGCCAATGTACAACTAAACTAGTTTTCTTTCCCCACATAGCATAAGTGGCCGCCAGGTGTCAGTGAAAGCTAGAAAATAAAAACAAGTCTTTGTGAGTTTTTTTCCTTTTTTTTCTTTAAATAACCTGACTAAATTACATGAGGAGATGACATTTTGGACATATTTGGGATATATAAAGAAAGAATCTCAAATACAGAATTTCACAAAAATTATCAAAAAAGTTTATTAATGAACACCATGATAAATGAACTCTGTTTTTTTTTTTTTTCATGATATTGGAGAGAATGTCTGTTTTAGTTAACCAGTGCCATATTGGTCATATATGCAGCAAATATCAAAATTATTTTAATAAACTTGAATACCAGATAGTGTGGGATCAACACAAACAACATGTAAAAAAGACACTTTTTTGAGGAGCATAGCTAATGACCAACTTAAAGGAAATTTAGCTGTCTTTCCCATACTCCCCATGCTAATCACCTTATTTCAGATAATTACTGGCAATTCCAGATAAAGCTCTACCTATTTGGGGAATTGCCTCTGCCATAAAGAATCAAGTAAAAATAATCAACCCCTCTCCCTCTCATGGAACCTAAATTTACGATACTTAAAATACATTGGTACCCCCTAGGAATAATTTCATATTTTCTTATCTTTTTCATTTAATTTCATATATTTTTTACTTGAGGTTAATGGGTTCTTATGTGGGCCTCTCCTATACTTTAAAATCAGCCATATTCTTGAAGAAATTTATCTAACTGCTCTTTGCCTCAAAAACAAAATTATCTCTGAGGAAGTAAAAAGCAACATTTTTATACCACTTACTAAGACAACACTTTCACCCATATATTTGACATTGACAGCAATCTTGTCAATAATATCATCTCTATTTTACTGAGGAGGTTGAGGCTAACCAGTTAACCCTAGTTTGCACATTTTCCCCATGTGTTTGACAGGAGCACAGTGGGTTTAGAGTTAAATTGACTTGGTGTTTATTTATTAAGCTTATCTTCATATTTAAAATTTTTTTGTTGTAAGGAAATTAGTAAAGGTGTAAAAGTAAAACTCATGGGGATTTGAGAAGCCCCATTAATATAAACTGTTTGCTCATGTGAGCTCTGAACTAAGTGAGATAAACAGAGAAGTCAGGCAGATAGTTGGAGCTGGAAAATATCAGCTTTATCACTCATGGAGCTGTTGGAGAATGTGACTTGGGCGGGAGGTCCTCATAATGAACCCTGAATAGATTCACAGAAGCAGAACCCAAAACAAAGATTTGACCACAATTAGTTTATTCAGGAATTAATCCCAGTGGGGGATGGGGGCAAGGCAGTAAAGGGAGGAAAGCCAACAAAGGAGGTACATTCTAGAGCCAATTACCACTGCCCACAGCCTGAGCTCAATCAGGCTGCGGAATTCTCAGGGAAAGCATAGAACCTTTCTCTTAGAGTTATCTTGACCTAGTGGCCAGGAAGCTGGGGTATTTATGCATTATCTCCCCGCCATCCTTATTTGGGCACTTCAAGCTTTTCTTGGGCAAGGGTCAAGCACGTTTCTGTAGTCAAGGGAAAGTATACGTGTTTGTAATTAGCCCCCTTCTGCATAAAGAGGTGAATGCTGGGAGGATAAGGCAGGGCACCAACAGTTCTGGTTACACACACCTAGTCTAAGCAGCACTGGCCAACCACAGGGGAGCATTTAGCTCTATGCTTCCCCTGGTCCAGGACTGCAATCACATTAGAACTCCTGCATGAGAACCACCTTGCTGAGCCCAGCCAACCCCCAGCACTATGAGAGATAACAATAAAAGACTGTGAATGTTTTAAGTTACTGTTTGGGGTACCTTGTTACACAGCAATAGATAACTGAAAGATACCTCATCAAAAGTAAAACTCCTTCAACTTCAATTATTCAGAAAAGGGGAGTAAAAGGCATGGATTCTTTGTCTAAAAAGAACTGAGAGTGTTTTAGATGGGTTTTGGTGACCCTGAAAGCCAATGATTTCATTCATCCCCCTTCCCTTGCTCTTCCTCTCCCCACTTTACACACTTTTTGCTCCACTTTCTCTCATGCCAAAACTCAGCTCTGTCTAAACTTTCCCATTAAAAAACAAGCAAAAACCCATTTTCTGATCCCTGTTTAGAAATTCTCATGGCCCACACCCTAAGAAATGGCTATTCTGAGAGAGAAAAATATGAAATGATGCTGAGTAAATGGTATTTTGCTGGAAGATGAGAGCATCAAAATAAAAGTGCAATTTTCAATATTGCATTAATATAAATCTTACTGGCCTCTTTCTTTTTCTTCTTTTAAGCAGTGTGTAAAAGTCATGGGTGGCTCCTTTCAATTTCCACTGCAAGAGGGGTTTTACTTATTCAAAGATGCAAAAGGCAAGAAATTATCATGACACATTTGCTCCCCATATTTTTTTTATAGGATTCTTTATGTACAGGTATGGAAACAACCTCAGGAATAACCAACACAACATCTGCCAGAGACCACCCCCAGGATGCAATAAGAAGAAGAGTGAGGAGAGAGGGCAGGCAGGAGGTGGGTGGTAGCCAATGAGCAGGATAAAAGGACTTGGGGGAATGGGTGGGGCAGAATGACATGCAAAGCCTGATCTTCTAACTCAAAGTAATATAACATTAGAGTTGCCATGATGTGCCAAGCATGAACTAAGTGACCAAGGTCTCCTTCTTTCTACAGGTGCAGAAATTCAAGCACAGCTTTGCTGTAAAAGTGTTGCCTGAACATTTTATTTGCTCAGTAGAACTGACAAGCCCTTCCTGCAGGTTATTGACATTTACATGATGGCTTTTAATTCTGGACCAGCTCTACCATCTATTACAAATACAATATGAAAATGCAGTCCTGAAAACCTTGTTGGATTCACAATTATACTGTAGGTCAACTCCTCCTCATTCATACCAACCTGTGATGGTTAGGCTAATGTGTCAACTTGGCCAGGTAATTGTGTCCAGGTGTTTGGTCTAGCAAGCACTGTGCTAATTGTAATACAAGAGAATTTATGGACTTCAATCACCAGTGAGCTTACTGTGTGGATGACTGATTACATCTGCATCAATCAGGGAGATTGCATCAGCAATGGGTGACACTTTTATCAAATCAAATCATTCAAACTGAATGCCTTAAAAGGGGAAGTGATTTCAACATTCAGAGAGAATTTCCCAGCTTGTCCTTGGACAGGCAACTTCTCCCAGAAACTCATCAAGGACCTTTCATCGGACTTTCATCGGAGCCCCTGGTTTGCACCCTGCCTGCGGAACCTGTGCATCCCCACGGTCGCGTGAGAGACTCTTATAAAATCTCATATTATTGACAGATATCTCCTATTGAGTCTGTTTCCGGAGAGAACCCTGACTAATACAGCTTGGTACCGGGAGTGGTTCTTGAGGAACAGAGTCTTAAACATGGGATGTCTGAGGTGGTTCTGGGAGTCTTGTAATTGGACTCAATTGGACTCTCTACTCTAATTGGACTCAAGGGTACTAATGACTCCCTTTCCAATAATGAAGAGGTTGCTAACAGTCCATGGCGTGAGCTGGCAATAGAGATACACAAAATAGCATCACTGGATTCCCCTACTTCCACATTTATAAGAAGCAAGGATCTGGGTGAGAGTGTTTTCAACACCTTAACAGAATTTTGTGGAGTCAAAAAATATAATGATGTTGGCTGGCTCCTCGTAGATACTCTGGATACAGTTACAAAAGAAAGAGATGAGCTAAAGTCTTTCAAATTTGAAACTTAAATGCCGCATGAATGATATGAAAGTTTCTACGTGTGCTTTCCTGTAGCCACAGACTTCAGATATCTAAGAATCAAACCCAGACTCTCATTGTACGAGTAGCAGGTTTACAGAGGAAATTAAATCTCAACCTCGCAGGGTTTCTGCAATTAAAGGGAAGGCATTGATTGGAAAGGAGTGGAACCCAGATGATTGGGATGGAGACATATGGGATGATGATAATATTGGTGGAGACATTGGAACCCTAAATTCTGCTGAGACTTTACCAGATAAACCTGTGATGGCCTGCCCCTGTGGAGCCCATACCTTATCAACCTTGTATCATCCAGCCTCCGCCTGCTCCAGGGAATCCAGACCCACTTCCAGCCCTGAGGTGGGTACCAGTCAAACTGAATCCTGCACTGCCCAGCATGCAGCCTGCCCCAGAGAGTCTGGACCTCTTCCCAGTCCTGAGACAGGTACCAGACCAACTCCAGCATGCACTGCCCAACTTCCAGTTTGCCCTGAGGAATCTGCCTTCCAACCCTTGCCTGAAGAGATTAATCCTGTGTCACCAGAAGAAAATGCAAAGGAATGCCCTGAGGTCAGTAGACTACAAGACATCTCTAATCCTTCTCCTAACCCACCTCCACCACCCCTCTTGTCTTTGAGGCCTATTACTAGACTAAAATCACAACAATCCCCCAAAGATGAAATACAAAGTGTGACCCATGAGGAAGTATGCTATACTCTGAAAGAACTGCATGAGTTTTCCAACTTACTTAGACAGAAATCAAGGGAATATGTGGGAACAGATACTAAGGGTATGGGATAATGGTGGAAGGAATATAAAGTTGGATCAGGCTGAATTTATTGATATGGGCCCACTAAGCAGAAATCCTGGATTCAACACTATAGCTTGAGGGGTTAGAAAGGGCTCTAACAGTCTGTTTGGGTGACTGAATGAAACATGGACCAAACAATGGCCTATCATGTCTGATGTTGAGATGTCCGATTTGCCCTGGTATACAGTAGATGAGGGGATTTAAAGGCTTAGAGAGATTGGAATGCTAGAATGGATTTACCATTTGAGACCTACCCACCCATCCCACGAATGTCCAGAGGACACACCTTTAACCAGGACTGTGAGGAATAAATTTGTAAGACTAACTCCATCTTCTCTGAAGAGCTCTGTGGTTGCTCTTCTCTGCGGTCCAGATATTACTGTAGGGAGGGCTGTAATGGAATTGGAATCCTTAAATATCATGGGGATGATCGGATCTCTGTCCAGTAAAAGTCAAGTATCAGCAGTTAATCACCAAAAGCAAGGTGGGCGTGGCTACCACAATGAAAGCCAGATTCAAAGCAGCACACAGAATAGTCTGAGTCGCATGGAGTTATAGCGTTGGCTAATAGATCATGGGGTACCTAGAAGTGAAATAGATGGGTAGTCTACTAAATTTCTTCTCGACCTGTATAAACAGAAGAGTTCTAGGTCAAGTGAACAAAACTCTAACACAAATTACAGATGCAGAGAATCATGGACCCTTAATCAATTCCCAGACTTGAGACAGTTTACAGACCTAGAGCCCCTTGAATGAGGAGAAGGCCAGGTCCCCTTAGCGAAGGATCCTGTTAAACTGCCAAAAATTTATACCTTTAATCTTCCTCCCACCTTTCCCCAGGGAGACCTACGGCCTTTTGCCAGAGTAACTGTGCATTGGGGAAAAGGAAATGATCAGACATTTTGGGGATTATTAGACACTGGCTCAGAAGTCACATTAATTCCAGGAGACTGAAAAGGTCACTATGGTCCACTAGTCAGAGTAGGGGCTTTTGGAGGTCAGGTGATTGATGGAGTTTTAGCTCAGGTCCGTCTCACAGGGGGTCCAGTGAGTCCCCAGACACATTCTGTGGTTATTCCCCCAGTTCCAGAATGCATAACAGGAATACACATATTCAGTAACTGGCAGATTCCCCACATTGGATCCCTGACTTGTGGAGTGAGGGCTATTATGGTTGGAAAGGCCAAGTGGAAGACTCTAGAACTGCCCCTGCCTAGCAAAATAGTAAATCAAAGGCAATACCGGATTCCTGGAGGTATTGCAGAGATTAGTGCCACCATCAAGGATTTGAAGGATGCAGGGGTGGTGATTCCCACCACATCCCCATTCAACTCTCCTATTTGGCCTGTGCAGAAAACAGATGGATCTTGGAGGATGACAGTAGATTATCTTAAACTTGACCGGTGGTGACTCCAATTGCAGCTGCTGTCCCAGATGTGGTATCATTGCTTGAGCAAATCCACACATCCCCTGGTACCTGGTATGCAGCTGTTGATCTTGCAAATGATTTTTTCCCAATTGTCATTAGTAAGGACCACCAGAAACAGTTTGCTTTCAGCTGGCAAGGCCAGCAGTATATTTTCACTGTCCTGCCTCAGGGGTATATCAACTCTCCAGCCCTATGTCATAATATTGTCCACAGGGAACTTGATCGTCTCTCCCTCCCACGAGACATGACACTGGTTCATTATATTGATGATATTATGTTCATAGGACCTACTGAGCAAGAAGTAGCAAAGACTCTAGATTTATTGGTAAGGCATTTGCATGAGAGAGTTTGGGAGAGAAATCCAAAAAAAATACAGGGTCCTTCCACCTCAGTGAAATTTCTAAGTGTCCAGTGGTATGGGGCCTGTCGAGATATCCCTTCTAAAATAAAGGATAAGCTGTTGCACCTGGCCCCTCCTACAACCAAAAAAGAGGCACAACGCTTAGTTGGCCTCTTTGGATTTTGGAGACAACACATTCCTCATTTGGGTGTGCTACTCTGGCCCATTTACCCAGTGACCAGAAAAGCTGCTAGTTTTGATTGGGGACTGGAACAAGAGGAGGCCCTGAGACAGGTCCAGGCTGCTGTGCAAGCTGCACTACCACTTGGACCATATGATCCAGCAGATCCAATGGTGCTGGAAGTTTCAGTGGCAAATAGAGATGCTGTCTGGAGACTTTGGTAGGCCCCTATAGGGGAATCACAACGTAGACCCTTAGGATTTTGGATCAAAGCCTTGCCATCCTCTGCAGATAACTACCTCCCTTTTGAGAAGCAGCTTTTGGCTTGCTAATGGGCCTTAGTAGAGACTGAACACTTAACCATGGGCCACCAAGTTACCATGAGCCCTGAGTTGCCTATCATGAGCAGGATATTGTCTGACCCACCAAACCATAACATTGGGCATGCATAGCAGCACTCCATAATAAAGTGGACGTGATATATATGAGATAGGGCTCAGGTGGGTTCTGAAGGCAAAAGTAAGTTACATGAAGAAGTAGCCCAAATGCCCACGGTCACCACCCCTGCCATGTTACCTTCTCTTTCCCAGCCCACATCTTTGGCCTCCTGGGGAGTCCCTTATAATCAGTTGACTGAGGATGAGAAAACTCGGGCCTGGTTTACAGATGGTTCTGCACGATACACAGTTACCACTGAAAGTGGACAGCTGCAGTACTGCAGCCCTTTTCTGGGACATCCTTGAAGGATAGCAGTGAGGGCAAATCCTCCCAGTGGGCAGAACTTCAACCAGTGCACCTAGTCATTGATTTTCCTTGGAGGAAGAAATGGCCAGAGGTGCATTTGTACACTGATTCACAGGCTGTTACCAATGGTTTAGCTGGATGGTCAGGGACTTGTAAGGAACATGATTGGAAAATTGGTGACAAGGAGGTCTGTGGAAGAGGTATGTGGATAGCCTTTCTGAGCGGACAAAAAACATGAACATATTTGTGTCCGACATGAATGCTCACCAGAGGGTGACTTCAGCAGAGGAAGAGTTTAATAATCAAGTGGATAAGATGACCCGCTCTGTGGCTAATGCTCAGCCTCTTTCCCCAGCCACTCCTGTCATTGCCCAATGGGCTCATGAACAAAATAGCCATGGAGGTAGGGATGGAGGTTATGCATGGGCTCAGCAACATGGACTTCCCCTCACCAAGGCTGACTTGGCTACAGCCACTGCTGAATGCCCAATCTGCCAGCAGCAGAGACCCACACTCAGCCCCCGATATGGCACTATTCCTCAAGGTGACCAGCCTGCTACCTGGTGGCAGGTGGACTACATTGGGCCACTTCCACCATGGAAGGGGCAGCAATTTGTTTTAACTGGAATAGACACATACTCTGGATATGGGTTTGCATTTCCGGCACACAATGCTTCTTCCAAAACTACCATCTGTGGACTTACCGAATGTCTTATCTACCGCCATGGCATTCCACACAGCATTGCTTCTGATCAAGGAACCCACTTCACAGCAAATGATGTGTGGGAATGGGCACATGCCCATGGAATTCACTGGTCTTATCATGTCCCCATCACCCTGAAGCAGCTGGATTAATAGAATGGTGGAATGGCCTTCTGAAGTCTCAATTACGGTGCCAACTAGGTGGCAATACCTTGCAGGACTGGGGCAATGTTCTCTAGAAGGCTGTGTATGCTCTAAATCAGCGTCCTCTCTATCGTGCTATTTCTCCAATAACCAGGATTCATGGGTCCAGGAATCAAGGGCTGGAAATGGGAGTGGCACCACTCACTATTACCCCTAGTGATCCACTAGGAAAATTTTTCCTTCCTGTCCCTGCAACTTTAAGCTCTGCTGGTCTACAGGTTTTAGTCCCAAAAGGAGGAGTGCTGCCACCAGGGAACACAACAAGGATTCCATTGAACTGGAATTTAAGACTGCCACCTGGCCACTTTGGGCTCCTCTTACCTGTGAATCAACAGGCAAAAGAAGGGAATTACTGTACTGGCTGGGGTGATTGATCCTGACTATCAGAGGGAAATAGGACTACATCTACATAATGAGGGTAAAGAAGAGTTTGCCTGGAATGCAGGAGATCCTCTAGGGCATCTCCTAGTACTGCCATGCCCTGTGATTAAAGTCAATGGAAAATTGCAACAAACCAATTCAAGCAGGACCAACAATGGCCCAGAATCTTCGGGAATGAAAGTTTGGGTCACCCCACCAGGCAAAGAACCACGGCCAGCTGAAGTGCTTGCTGAGGGTAACGGGAACATGGAATGGGTAATGGAAGAAGGCAGTGATAAATATGAACTTCGACCACATGACCAGTTACAGAAACGAGGACTGTAATAGTCATGAACCCTTCTTCCTTGTTTCATTATGAGTATGATTGTATATGTACACAAAGCGAATTTCTTCATTTTCTTCCCCAAACTTTTCCCCTATCATATGAAAAGTTGTATTAATTTCACATCATAATATTTAAGGATGTCAAGTTTAAGAGTGAATATTACGCAAGGACTTGCACCCTATTCTGTGGGGAATTAATGCGTTTCCGGTTGTACGCAGAGGAGTTGAACATCGTTAGGCGGAAACATATATGTATGCTTGTCTGTTATTGTTTTTATTTAGAGACTAAGTATGGTTTAGGGTAATGTGTATGGTTGCCAAGTTGACAAGGGGTAGACTGTGATGGTTAGGCTAATGTGGTCAACTCGGCCAGGTAATTGTGTTCAGGTGTTTGGTCCAGCAAGCACTGGGCTAACTGTAATACAAGAGCATTTATGGACTTTGATCACCAGTGAGTTTACTGTGTGGATGGCTGATTACATCTGCATCAATCAGGGAGATTGCATCATCAGTGGGTGATGCTTTTATCTAATCGGTTGAATGCCTTAAAAGGGGAAGTGATTTCAATTGGACAGCCAGCTTCTCCCAGAAACTTATCAAAGACCTTTCATCAGACTTTCATCAGAGCCCCTGGTTTGCAGCCTGCCTATGGAACCTGGACTTGTGCATCCCCACAGTTGTGTGAGAGACTCTTATAAAATCTCATATTATTGACAGATATCTCCTATTGATTCTGTTTCCCAAAAGAACCCTAATACACAACCCAAAGAGGTACTTGACTCAAAACTATCTTTATTTCCTAAAAAAAGTATTACGATTAGGCTATCCCCAGTAACATTAAACTAATTAAATATTGGACAGTAATGAAGAAAATGTATGAGTTCTCAAAAAATGTAGTTCATATGATTGTGGCCTTAATATGCAGGCTTACCTATAGCAGTGGTTCTCAAGTATGGTGGCACATTAGAATCACCTAGAGAGCTTTTGAAACTACTGATGTCAGGCTCAAGGCTCCTTCTTGATCAAGATGGCAGAGAGAGACACTTCATGGCTCCATCCCTCCAAAGAAGCTTTGAACAACCAGTAAGAACTGGCAAAAACAACTATCACAAAACTCGAAAAAACAATTAAAGGCCTGTAGTGACAGAGTAAGCACCAAACGGGAAAAAGACCTCTTAAAATCAATAGGATCTCATGGCACCCAGGCTGGCCCCTCCCCCAACACTCACCAGCTTGGGTGCAAAGGGGTTGAGCTCCCAGTGTGGTCCCTGGTCCTAGTTCCAGGGCGAGCAGAGTGGCCCTCATGCACATGCTGGAAGCATGGATATCTGGCCAAATCTGCCTGGTGGTGGCTTGAGGACTCACTGTCCCAGAACTTGCCTTTAGGTAGAAGGTGGCTTACAGGGCTGTCCTAAAGAACTGCTGTGGGAAAACAGTCCAGCTGTGCTGCCTGGGGCAAGGGATTGCTGGTTGTAGGACCTACAGTGCTATGCCTGGGACAGCGAGGAAACTGTTTCATATGGAAGAAGAGACATTTGTAACTGTGTAAATGGGGGAATTGGCAAGACAAGAGGCATGTGCAGAAAGGATTAGAGAGGCCCTATGATTTGGCCTGAAGCAAAGGAGAGTGTTCACACAAATCCATCTGCAAAACTATGAAAGGTGTTTTCTTTTTTGTTTGTTTTTGGTTACCACCTGGTATTCAAGGAAAGCTCTGTCATAACACTAGCTGGACATAAGCTTTAGGAAGAGATGCTTCAGAATCCAAATTCCAGCAATAACAGTAAAATATCAAAATGGACAGGTTTTAACAAAAGATTATAAAACATACAAAGAAATGGGAAGCGATTGCCCAGGCAAAGGAGATGATGAAACCATCAATGTAAAGGTCAGACCTGGGACATATTGGGCACAGAAATTTTTAAAATATGCTGAGAACTAAAGGAAAACAGAGACAAAGAACTAGAGGAAATCAGGAAAATAACAGATGAACACAAACAAAATAATTTAGAAAGGAAATTATGAAAGGGAACCAAACAGAACTGAAGAGCACATAACAGAAATTTAAAATTCCCTAAAGGGGTTCAACAGCAGATTGAGCTGAGAAAAAAGAATCAGGAAACTTGATACAGCAAATGTGGCGAAATGTGAAAAATTGCTGGATCTGGGTATCTCAGGCTGGGGTGGGTGAGTAAAGGTATGTTGAGTTCTCTGTATGGCATTTGTAGTATTTTTGTAACTGTCTTGTAAATTTGAAAGTAGTTCAAATTAAAGTTAAAAAAAAAAATACTTAGCTCAGTTTCATCACTGAACTACCTCTCCAGTGACTAAGCTATTCAGTGGCCAAATGTACCCAGGATGAAAGATTTATTTTAATTAAAATAACTGAATTTTAAAAAATACTGATGCCAAACCTATCCAGATCAATTATATTAAAATCACTAGGGGTGATTTTAAAACTCCTTTAGGGATTCTAATGTGAAGCTAGATGAATTTTTGCTTTATACCGTTTTCATGTACAATAAACCCCAGTTCTCAGAAAAAAGAACTGTTTTCTATGCCTCCCAATACTTTAGGGCTGTCCACACCTACTGTTCATCTCTGTTGCTACTGTCACTACATGCAAATGGTCCTAAATCCTTGTTAAAAGATTTGCCAGTCAGAAAAATTGAAGACTATTAGAAAAAGATCTCTGAAGAGAGTCTGCCTGCTGCTTGAGAGTAGAGTTTCTCAACTCAACATTATCCCAATTCTAGTCACTCTCCCTAAAGATTTAGCAATGGTTTACAAATATCATATGTAACCCAAGTGAAGCTCGGTGCCCTCTAGACCAGAACCAGCATAGTATTGCATCCACAAGGCAATGTAAATACATCTCCAAAAAGCCTTGACAATTAGTATGAGTCTCTATTTTTCTTGGAAAGAGACAGAGAAAACTAAATAGCATAAAAAGCAAAGTATACTAAAAATTCAGTCTTTCCAAAACCCGGCATCACAATATCACAAATGCCTCTAATTTCTCCTCCTTGCTCTTTCAGAAACTCCCTTCTCTCAAAAATTCAGACTACACTGGTTTTTTCCCTTTCTCTCTCTGTCTTTTGAAATAAAGTTTAGCTCCTATAAATAGCTTTCTGTCTCTTTAATATTTTATCAGTTGTAAACTTTTTTTTAAATTTTTCATGCCTAAAATCTATAATTCCTTATTCTAGTAAGAAAACCACTTATTTCTCCTTGGGAAATCACTCCCTCCCTAAATCTAAGTGTTTTGGGGCTTGGTTGAGCATGAGTCCTAGCCAGCCACCTCCAATCCGCAGAAGATGGTTTAAGATGAGCACATGTCCCAGCCAGGCCAATTAGAGGCAATGAACAATCCCAAGACTATTTATGCCATTAAACAAGAGGATTTCTCTTTCTTTTGAGGATACCAGCCTTAGGAATATATAGGCCTATAATTCCCAGGGGTATTAGATGAGAACGAAGCCAATATTAGGAAAGAGAGCTAAGAGATGGGGGGAAAAATTGCACTGGGTGTGACAAATCACTCAAGTAGGTTAGCTCCAAACCTGGTAAACTTTTATGGAATCCAGCTGTGTTTCAAGCCAAACTTCCTTCATATTTCAGATATAGAAGACAATCAATTATATTAAATAGATTGAGTTATGTTTTCTGTCACTTAAAACCGAAAGACATAGATAGGGCATTACAAATGAGTCCATAAAATATGGTATTGGCTGAACTCAGATATGGTAGATGATAGTAAGGATTCCTCTATCCCAACCTAAGAAGTTGACAATATTTCTTACAAGATATTTGACCTGTCACCCTGTTGTATCTGGGGATAGAAACAATAGGTCTAATTAGGCTGGAGAATTAGGAAATTTTGCAGAAAAACACTAGAATGTAGGAATGTAGTTGGGTTACTCTTGGCAGCTTTCACTAAGATCTAGCAAAAAAAGATTTCTTGTGCAATGAACTTCTATGTATAATAGCCCATCTGGAAACAGGGAGGGAAGAAAATAAAACTTTACTAAGGAAGACCCTTTCTGCCTTCAACAAGTAATTGAGGATATTTTAGAGTCTGTTCATCTTTATACTTGCAGGATAAGAGAGGCTAAATTCTTTACCCAAGGATAATGTTAGAATTGAGGACAAAGCAAAGCAGGAGATAAGATAGGGACCCTAACGAAGTCAATACCTCTCTCCCCCAAGCTTCTTCTAAACACTCCAACTTGTGAACTCCCTAAGAAAAGAGACATCTGCAAGAAAAAAGGACCAGTCATTGAGTTACAGATTGGGGACAGAGAAAGAGAAGATGGGACTTTTGGACTGTCTTGACACAGGTCAAAGTTAAGTCTATTAAGATAAATTGTGGTCAGATGCAAATAGTTCTTTAATCCACTGGCCAGAATTAAGTTCTGGGGCCCTGACTTGACAAGATAACTTGCTTTGTAAGTACTGAAACTGACTGGTGGTAAACAGATCCCAACCTACTAAGCTTGGGAATCCCCTATATTTTTTATGTAACATTCATGTAATCTAAAGCTTCTTTAAAAGTAAAAATAGGGGAGCGGATGTGGCTCAAACTGTTGACTTCCCACCTCCCACATGTGAGGTCCCAGTTTCAGTTCCCGGTTCCTCCTGAAAAAACAAAAACCAACAAGCAAAACAAACGAAAAAACCAACTCAGGGAAGCCAATGTGGTTCAGTGGTCAAGCACTGGCTTCCCACATACAAGGCCCCAGGTTCAATTACCAACCCGTGGTACCTCAAAAAATAAAAATAAAAAAATCGAAAAAATAAGAAAAGCAGTGGCATAGTGAAAGGGATTATATATGGGAACTTTACTTTCTGCATGGTATTTCTGTAAACCTATGACTGCTCTAATAAAAAATTAAAAAAAAAAAAAAATAGCAAATGGGGAAAAAAAAAAAAAAGGAATTGTGTTTCCAGACAATCCCCAGTCTTTTGAACAGAGGTCTACACATACATTCTTCTGTAGCTTTTCTTTTTAGTTAGCAGTATTTCTTGGGTAGAAGTCCATACCAGTACCTGCAGACTTAAACCTCTCAAACTTCTGTAAGATATTTCATTGTATAAAGGTTTTTGTTGTTGTTGTTGTTTTTAAGAGGTACTGGGAATTAAACACAGGACCTCGTACATGGGAAGCAGGTGCTCAACCACTGAGCTACATCTGCTCCCATGTATAAAGTTTTTATAACTTATTAATCCAGTCTGCTTTTGCTAACCACTGAGTTGTTTCCAAATTAAAGATATCACAAAGATGCAGCAATGAATATCCTTGACTATGCTTATAAAAATAGGTTTTCCTTTAAAGCTAAAACTTGGTGATATGGAACATGTACCCATATCCATAAAGCTAAAATTTGGTGCCATGTGAAGGATTGCTATATCTTAGCTGACAAATTCTGGGAACTTAATAAGTATGTGTTAAGTAAATTAATGGCTATCTTTATTAACTATAAGTGTTGTGCTTCATTCTCAGACTTTAGAGCCCCAGAAATGTCACCTACTTCAACCAAAGTCCCCCATGACGGAAGAGCAAAGGGCTGTGTGGGTAGTGGATTCAGAGTCCTGGCCTCTTGTGAAACTCAAGCAGCCCACCAGCTCAGAGAGGCTCCACATCCCCATTTTCTTTTACTTTTTCTTTGGTTTTGTCAAAGTTCCATGGTTTCCTAATATGCCAGAAGCAAGTTTGTTTTTCATTTGGTTGTGGCTTATTAAAGCCACAGATGTGGGTGGGTGGCAGGAACTCAGCACTTTGCTTCCTTAGCGATAAGTACCGCCATCAACTCACACACATGGCTCCTATTAAAGTAAATGAAGGCACGTGTCTACTTCAGAGGGCAAAATTGGCAAAATTGAAACAGCTGTAGTTATTGACCCTGTTTGGAATGGGTGCTTCATGAGGTGAACAGTTCAGTCTCGTTTTCTGACCTGTTTATACAACTTTCTCATTAAACAATGCTCATTTCTTTCTATCTCTGTTCAAATATCCTGGGAGATGTCTTTCCTTGTATCAGTATTAATTTTTTTCTTTCTCATCATGAAAGAAGAAACCTAAGAAAGACATTTCACATGGAATATATAAATATTAATGACAAACTAACCCTCTAGTGCCAGCAGAAACTGAGTGATCAATTATTGGGATATTTTAAAGGAGAATCAATTATCTTTATTGGGGCAGAGAATTGAATGTAGGGTCCCTTTTACCCCTAAGAGTGACGATTTGCCATTAATTCATTGAACAAGCATTTTTTTTCTCTTATCTTCAACATGCCAGTTTTTGGTAGAATCTGGAGATACACAAAACAAAGGCAATTTCTATTTTAAAGAATTTTATATCTTAGATAAAGTAAGGAGGACAGTCAAAAAAGTTGTCTCTCATGCTAAGCCATGAAAACTTGAGGGCAGAGAAACTGCTATTATTATTATATTCTCAGTACTCAAAAAATACATGTTGAGTAAAAAAATACTTTCAATGCCTATGAGTAAGCCAACTAGAGACAGTAGAAATATAGGTCTGAAAGTTAGAAGAATGGTCCAAACTTGGAGAATTATGAATCATCACCATAGAGGTGATAGAGAAAATGTAGACATGGATGAGATTGACCAAGAAGAATCTGGCCAGTGTTGGAGCAACTGAACCTTAAGGGACAGAAAAAGGATGAAGAGTCATCAGTAGGCCGTCAGAGGTGTAGGATGTGAATCTGCGAAGAAAAATGTTCCAGAAGACAAGAGGAGAGTTTCAAGAAGGGCATGGCCAAAGGTAAGATAAGCTATAGAGTACTAAGAAAGATACAGACTGAAAAGTGCCCATATAATAAAAAATATTTGCAAAATAAAATAAAATGCAAAAGCATGCCTAAGATTATAGAGAAGTCGTACCTGAGAAAAAGGAAAAAATAAACTCATAGGACTAAGAAAATCTTTTCTTTTGCCCACCTTTATAGCTAGAAGCTTCCTTTGCATCTCTCCTCAGAATGTAGCACAAAGATTATCAAACTATTTCCCATGCAATCCAGATATTTGCCAAGGCAGACAAAAGGTATTGTATGATTAATATAAAATATTGTTGCTTTCCCAATTTACAGAAAAAAAAATTTAATTAAAATAATTTAAATGTTCTCAATGTTAAGTTTGTCTCTCATATATTTATATTGAAACTTTGGCAGGCCTGTCCACACTTCTGTGATCAAATGCTGAAGACCGGAAAAACGAGAAAAAGAAGTAATGAATATTAAAGAAGGAAACCTAAGAAGAAGCTAATCGTGTTGGTTTTGTGATTTTTTATTTCATGGGCAGGTGTATGCAAGATAATGTTTTAAATTATAAACTTAAAATATAGCAATATTCTTCATTAACAAATGTTCTTAGTTCATGTAGTAGAATTAACTGATCCATTTTTCATGTTCTTCTGAAAAGTACCATAAAATCAAATCTGGGCACTCTACCTCCACTGGCCTAATTCATTAATTTACATGAAGTAAATAAACTTTCTAATGGTCATATATATGTATGTGTATTAGACAAACAATGGTTTGACAGGGTCCAGAAACCAAGGAAATTATGACAGTCTGGGCCAAATGTCCAATTTTCCCTTATTTTTCTTTTCAAAAGACCTATAGTTTGTTCAATGTGTAACCCATCCTTTGCTAAGAAAGCTTGGGTGAACTAGCTGGAAGAAATAGACATCTGAGATGATTTACAATTCTGGGCAGCCTTTCCTTCTATGTGAGAAAGTATTTCTCATAGGGCTTTGCTCAGCTGTTGCTTTTTCTTGACGCAAATGTCAAACACCCCAGAGGGTGAATTCTGTGTCCCTGGGGTGGCCTTGGGCGTTGGCATTTGTAAGCCAGTATATTTCTGTCATTACTCACATGCTGAAGCTCAAAAGAAAGCTACATGTGCACTGGAGGAAAGGTAACTGGAGTTGTCCCTGAGGGGAAATACATTTAAGAAACCTTTCCGCACACAACTCCGCATTTCCTTTGGAGAATAAAGGGAGATTGTTGAGTAAGATCCAAGGGGGTGGTCAAGCCAGGGGAATGGATTCTCTGGGACCAGATATATGTCTCTGACCAAAAAGCCTAAAGACACACCAAGGTAGAAGAGAACAGTAAAAGATCAGGGTTTCATTCCATTCCTCACTTTGCCCAAACCCTTGTCTGATGTAGCACCCAGAAACCGCTTCTTTGAATCAGTCTGATAAGGCACAGGAGTGGAAATAGTTTCCAGTGCACTGGATGTTGTGTACACGTAAAGTGAACTGATTCAAAGAGCAGGAACCAGGTGTGTGTGTGTGTGTGTATGTCAAGGGTTATCCTAGTTACCTGTCAATTGACACATCTG
This sequence comes from Tolypeutes matacus, assembly GCA_026826555.1. NCBI lineage: Eukaryota > Metazoa > Chordata > Mammalia > Cingulata > Chlamyphoridae > Tolypeutes > Tolypeutes matacus. Next base: position 197,509 of record JAKSZT010053806.1, on the reverse strand, counting down.
AGACTTTACTGGGGGATGCCTTTTCTACTTTGCCAAAAAAAAAAAAAAGTAAAATTATTACTGGGCTGAATCAACAATTTAAACACTGAAAAGAATAAGAAATGGTAGAGCCAGAAATTACCTTAGAATTGTGATTTCTATACCTTTATTTTGGGTGTGGAAACTGAGGCCTAGTAAAATGAGTTCACCAAGATCAGTCAGTTGGTTAATAAAAAAGTAGTAACCTTGATGTAGTTATTTAGCAAAAAATAATTTAGCGCATACTGTTCCATCTCAAGGTCCTTAACTTAAACACATCTGCAAAGTCCTTTTACTGTAAGGCAAACATATTCACAGGTTCCAGGGATTAAGATATGGACATCTTTGGGGAGTATAATTCTGTTACCACAGAACAAGATTAATTTTGACAACAATCAACACCTAACTTCCATTGAGCAATTTATGTCCTGCAAGCTGAGGACCAATTAAGATCACAGACTTGGGTTATGTACCGATATCAGAATTGTCCTGTGGGCAGCTTGACTGCCATCTTGTAGATCACAGTGGTTTGTCTCTGAAGAAATGGACATTTCATTTGTCAGTCATTCTGAAAAGAAGTCATTCCTGAGCAAGTCTCAGAACAGAGTGAGAGAAATCCTTTCTTCTCTCCCGGAGGCTTGGACTCCCTTTAGCCTAGACCTGGAGGTGTGGTGGCATCTGGAACTTGTATAGTGATTGGGAATAGGATAAATCCTTGGGCTTGAGTAAGTGGCCTAAGATTGAGGAAGTGAACGTGCTTTGTAAGGGTGCTAGAATGGACCAGAGACTCTGTAGTATCTGTGGGTTACTTTTAGGAAAGTCTTATTAAAAAAGAAAAAGCAGCTCTGCAATGCTGTTAGAATTGGAGGGAAACAGCTTCTGTTGAACATGGTACTAGCCCTGAGGTGGGGAGATTGTCCCGGATTATCTGGGTGGGCCCAATCTAATCACACAGGTCCTTTAAAGCAGAGACCCTTTCCCAGCTGTGATCACAGGGAGCTCTGACTACAGAAAAATGGCCAAAGAGATGCGACATTACTGGCTTTGAAGACAGAGGAAGGGGGCCACAGCTCAGAATGTGGGAGGCTTAACAGAAGTTGGAGCAAGGAAGTAGATTCTCCAGCAGGAATGCAGCTCTGCCCAAACCTTGATTTTAGTCTAATGAGACCCATGCAATACTTCTGACCTACAGAACTGTAAGGTAATAAATTTATGTTGTTCTAAGCCACTAACTTTATAGTAATTTGTATGACATCACCAGAAAAGTAACAGCTATTCCTTTTTAGCCTTTTCTCATGAAGGGTACAAGCAACATAGAGGAGCAGTCTTTTCTTGTTATGTTTGTAAGGTGGGTTCATCTTGGACATGCATCAGGGGATTTTGATAAGCAGCAGTTATGAACTAACCTGGGTCATTGTCACACTCAAGAAAATTATAACAGTAAATAAGGTTGAAGTCAATAAAGAAAAATTTTAAATCAATTAGAAAGAAATTCTCTAACCCAGGGTTTCTAAAACACATTGCTCTTGACATTTTGGGTCAGATAATTCTTTGCTAGGGGGGACTGTCCTAGACTTTGTCACATGTTTAGCAGCATCCCTGGCCTCTAGCCCCTAGATGTCAGTAGCATGCCCCAGCTGTGACAACCAAAAATGTCTCCCAATATTGCCAAATGTCCCCAGGGAGGAAAAATCACTCCTTGGGTGGCAAAATCACTACTCTTCTAACCCAAAGATCTCTTGAAACAAAAAGTAGCTATCTTAGAAGGATACTTTTGAAATTTCTGAATATGAAAATGTTCAGTTGAGAATTACCCACTTGTAGATGACATGTGAATCTCATAGGCCTTTAACTTTCTAGTCCATGAAACAAACAGGATCAGGGACACAAATATCGACTTACAAGTGACTTAGGTATCAGGACCATTTTGGATATATTCTCTGTGCTCTTCTCCACTTTTAACACAAGCTCTCTTTCCATTATTCAATCTTTTTTCCTGGCAATCTGACATGGAATGGCATTAAATAGGGTTGGGCACTGGGGCTTCACTTCTAAGGTACGATGACTTTGTAGATTATCCCATGCCAAAACAACTAACTGCAGGTGACTTGGCCTTACAGAGCACAAGCCAGTGGGAGGGGAGATGTTACCAGGAGCCACTGACAGAGAGGGGTCAGGGCCTCAAACAGCTAAATTAACTTAGGCAAGAGTGGTTAGATGGGATCTATTCTCAGAGAAAAAAAATATTTCACACATACAACTAGTCCCATAGTGTTAATGCAGAACAAGATTTAGCCCGGAGTTCTAGCACCACAGGCTGCCACATGCACAAGAAATCAAAGGTTATCTATTCTTCTCAAATATAGTAATGATCTAAAAATAGGGAGGTGATTTAGGAACTAAACAAAGCACCTGAGTCAGTTGTTTATAACCTGTGAAAAAAGTCAGAGTATGAATTCATATGACAACAATTTGAAAATGGGGAATTCAGACTAGAGCAAAAATTAATCCATCACCATGATCATATTAACACAAATTAATAAATAACAGGGCAAATGATCCATGGTTCTATTCCATAACAAAGGAACTAAGGATTTGGTGACATTTCTTTCAGACCATAAATAAGGTCTGCTCTCTCTGTTTTGGGCCCAAGATTGACTTTTTCAAATTGAGGTTTTCTATAACGCATGTTTATATCGTCCATTTGCCATACATGGCAACAGGGTCTATGGAAGCAATATGTGGGAATGGTAAAGTAACAAAGTGGCAGAAAACTGAACTTTTCAGCAAGATTTTACCTTAGATAGTTTTAATGAATATACTCTCTGTAATTAATAATCAATACACAGTTAGAAAACTCATTCCTCATTTCTCTTTCAGAATATATTCATAGCTCCCATTCTCCTTTCAGATTAATTCAACACAATGTCTCCAGTACATCATAAAGGCACTGTGGCCGCAACTAAGAGCTTTCTTAAAATATTTCATGGTCTGTTACATAAGACATGGATTAAGTCACTACAAATTTCTCTTGAACAAGGACATGGAATGAAGTTTCAGGAAATCAAATTTTAGAACAAAATGAAAAAAAAAAATACAACTTTTGTTTGTTTAGTGAGAATTGCTAAATGACAGAACGGGCCTCCTCATCATTTATGGAAAATGGTCAAGAGGAGATCTCTGCTCTAAAAAGGGGCTAGACCAGAAGCCCTTGGAGTGACCTCTTCACACTGTAAGGGTCTGCAGTGTGGAAATGGCATCTGGAAAGTGGCTGCCATGGGGTTTCCCAGGTCCTGGGTTCTGAGATGCCAGAGCCCCTCTGCCAAGAGATACCGCTTAGCCCTCCCAAGCCTCAGTGTCAGGAGCCTTGTCTTGGCCTTGGTGCTGGAGCCACCGGTCATGCCTCAGCACATGCTCCATCAATGGCATAGGTCATCAGGGTATGAGGAATGGCCCATTGTCACCTCTTCCCTTGCTCCTCCCTCCCCAACCACAAATTTTTGTTAAATCCAGTTGAGGTCCTATCCCTAATAAGATAGGCCCCATATTGATGTCATTAAGCAGGCTCAGAATTTTAACCCAAACCTATTCCTTTATTATATCATGAACTAAAATCATTCATTCATTCATTCATTCAATAAATATGTATTAAGAACCTATTTGTGGCAGGTTCTGTAGTAGACCCTGGTATTAGGATGGTGAGCAAGATAGATCTAGCCCTGCCCTTCAGGGAGTTAACAGTCAAGTAGGGAATATAAGCACTTGAGCAAGCAGTAGCACAAGTGAGGAATAGTAGGAGAACTATAGGGCATTATGGAAGTGCATGGCAGCAGTCTCTCACCTAGTAGGGTGAAGTGGGGCTTGCGAGAGTCAGGGGCCTTTAAGTTGCGACCTGAGGAGAAAGGAGCAGGGATTAGACAAGGGAAAAGTGTTCCAAACAGAAGAAGCATGAAGACCAGAGGTCAACAGAACAACGTGCTTTTGAGGAAGTGGCAGAAGGTGGCATGGTTGGGTCATAGAAGACTAGGTGGGAGCCCTCAGCAGTGAGGGTGGAGAAGCAGGTCGAGGTTCTTCTCCCCTTGGTGACACTGTGGTGTAGCCACTTAAAGCCGGTTAATAGCGGAAGCAAGGAAAGTGCCATCCTCCAACTACTATTAATTAACCCACCCCGATAGCATTGTGCATCTCTTGCTTGAGCAAAGCCATGTCTCCCGCTAGGTAACCCCAGGTGTGATCTGCTCCAGACCCTTTTTTCCCCCCACACAGCCTAGAAACAACACTGATGGTTGCTTTGGTGACTGTTCCCCTGCCTCTGTCTTCCTGCATTTCCCACCAGAGTTCTCTAGGAGGCTGCCATTCCCTCCCAGAAAAGACTTACTGATGATACACATTGCACACCACAGTCTCCAGGTCCACAGCCAGCCCTCTGAGTCTGGTGCTACCCTGCACAAATGCACATCCCCAGTAGATAGGCTTGAGCAGGGACCCCAGTGGGGTGCGCTCATCTATCAGTGGTGTTCTCAAGGCACAGCCTCACCTGGAAAGGGAGGTTAGTGAGGAGAGTATTAGTAGGGTAACATTTCCCTTTCATATTAGGTTTTATAGCTGCCTTCTCCCAGGAGTCGATTGAAGGGCATTCTGGAATGACAGACACCGATTCTAGTCTTCCCCTCTCTTTCCCTCTCCCCCCAACTAATTCCCAGGCTGCATGATGGGAGTGCAGGAGGGGTGGGGGGGGCAACAATAGTTTGGAGGCAGCTGTAAGGATGCAATCTCACCCATCTATAATTAAGGTTCCCTACCCATACCCTCTGCATCCTCTGCATCACCCAGCTTACTGATGGAGTAGAGAAGTCTTTTCTGACTCCTACACCCATTCTCGGGGTTCAGTGTCTCATGGGAATATGCAGATTTTCAGGGTTCATTGTCCCCTCCCCCCCTTTTTCTCAGAGCAGGCAGCTCTTGGGACTTGGCACAGAATGCCTCCAGGGAATACTGGTGTTCCATGGAAAAGTGGATCAAGTTGGTTGCCAAAGATTTTTGGTAGGCACAGGGTGGCTTTTGAGCTGGTGGTCTCAGATATTGATGATTAGCTCTGGAAATCACACCTGGGAAAAGCTGCTGCCATTTTCTGTAGTTAAAAGTATAATTAAGGGAGTGGAGGTGGCTCAAGCCATTGGGTGCCTCCCTCCCACATAAGAGGTCCTGGGTTAGTTTCCCGGTGCCTCCTAAAAAGAAGATGAGCACACAATGAACAGGCGCAGAGAACAGACACTGAGTGCAAAACAATGGGGGGGGGGGCGGAGATAAATAAATCAATAAATCTTCAGGGGAAAAAATATAATTAATTTGGTAGAATTTGAACACTGATTGTGATATTAAGGATTACTATTTAATTTTTAGGTGTGATAATGGTGTTATGGATATATTAAAAATGAGAGAATAAGCTTATCTTTTAGAAAGACAGGCTGAAATATTTATCAATAAATGACATGCTCTCTAGGGTTTATTTCAAAATAATATGACAATGAATGGAGAGTGGGCATGGATGTAGAAGAAATGAGCTTGACCACTGGCTCATAATTGTTGAAGCTGAGTCACTGGGACACTGGGTACATAGGTTTTATACTCTGCTCTTTACTTTGTCTATGTTTGAAATTTTCCATAATATGAAGTCTTAAAGGGTATAATTAATAAATGTGTAAACTATTTAAAGGCTTTGATAAATGACATTTTATTTGGTATATAAAGGCAGACCAAAATCTCCACAGTACATGTCGAATTCAGGAAACCAAAGATTGATTTTGGAAGACTTTCTGCTGCTGATTACAGGTAGCTGAAAACTTAGACTTGGAAAATCCTAAGCAGATATACACAATGAGATCACATACAAGGAAGATAAAATTAGTAAAGCAATCTTAAACATTGGGTATTCTTTCAAGTAACAACAGTACCGAGTTTACTAGTAGATAATCAGGATTGACCAAAACATTTATTTTTGAAAGGTTTTGAGTCTAGTTCTGCCAGACGGGGAAGGTATAGTTCCAAGTAACCTCCAGGTCTGACAATTTCATGTATATAAAACCTCTCAGAGTCATTTTCTGTTCCACTGATCAGGGTGTTTTAGTTTGTCAAAGGGCTGCTGATGCAAAGTACCAGAAATGTATTGGCTATTATAAAGGGTATTTATTTGGGGTAAAAGCTTACAGTTCCAAGGTCATGAAAAGTCCAAATTAAGGCACCATAAGAAGTGCTTTCTCACCCAAGTCAACTGCCATGTGTTGAAGCAAGATAGCGGGCCATCTCTGCTGAAGCTTCTACCTTCCCCTCTGGGCTATGCTGTCTCCCCTTGAGCTGTTCTTTGGACCCAGCCTCTTGGGACTTCGTGCTTAAGCGATCCTGTAGTCCTCTCTCTCCTGGCATAGGGCTTGTTTTTTCCAGGTCTCCTATATCCATCTCGGCTGTTCTGCTCTCTTTCCAGTTTTAGCTATAATCTATCAGGTGAATGGCTCATCTCTCCCAGAAACCTCAGCTGTTTGAGCCTCGTCACATGGTAGGATCAAAAATGGCAGAGGTCTCTCTTCCTGTGTCTGCGTGTCCTTTTATATCAGACCCAGCAACGGAGTAAGGACTCAACCTGAGTCATGCCTCCCTGACATAGTCCAATAAAAGGCCCTACAGGGAAACGGATGTGGCTCAAGTGATTGGACTCCTGTCTACCTACAGAAGGTCCAGGGTTCGATTCCTGGGGCCTCCTGGTGAAAGGCAAGCTGGCTCGTGCAGCTAGCTGGCCCAAGTGGAGTGCTGGCCCATACAGGAGTGCTGGCCTGCACAGAGTGCTGGCGCAGCAAGATGACGCAACAAAAAGAGACACAGAGGAGAGACGATAAGAGACACAGCAGACCAGGGAGCTGAGGTGGCACAGAGATTGAGCATCTCTCTCCCACTCCAGAAGGTCCCAGGATCGGCTCCTGGTGCGACCAAAGGAGAAGACAAGCAGACACAGAAAAACATAAGAGAGCAGACAGTGAGCGCAAAACAACAAAGGGGCAGGGGAGAAATAAATAAATAAATCTTTAAAAAAAAAAAAAGCCCTATAGCAATCTTATTGGGTAATCTAATCAAATGTCCCTCAACTGAATTTAATACAATCAAAGGTTATCATAACGAGAGGAGCATATCAGTTACAAACATATTTCTCTTTTTGGGATTCACAAAATAATCTCAAACTGCCACAGGAAGTTTGGACCAAAAAATGACATGTTTTATTACCCAAGCGCCTAAGTTTGCCAGAGTTGCTATGACAAATACCACACTATGACTGGCTTAAACAATAAGAATTTATTGGCTCACAGTTTGGAGACTAGAAATCCAAAATCAAGCTGTTGGCAAGGCCATGCTTTCTCCTGGAATCAGCAGTGTTCTGGTGATGGCACAGTCTTCTGTCACACGGTAATCTCTCTCTCCTCTGTAGCTTCTACTACTGGCTTCTGCTGGTTTCTGACTTCTCTGTGTGCAAATTTTCTCCCTTTATAATGACTGGTTATCTTGGATTAAGGTCTGTCCTCATTCAGCTTTGGTCACATCTTAACTAATAATAATCTCTTCAAAGCTCCTATTTACAAGTGAGTTCATACCCACAGGAACAGGGTTTAAAACTTGAATGTGTTTTTGTGTGTGGGGGGGGACTGATTCAATCCCTAGCAATCATTCACTGGAAATACCCCATTTTTACATCAATAGTGTAGAGATATGGCAAGCCTTAACACGTGGATCCTCACCCTACAGGTTGGACTAGCTCTCCAGATGTAAGAGAAAGGGAGAGAATACAGTGAGCAGACTTTTCATTCTATCTTAGAATTTAGAAGTCTGTCACAATCCAGATTCTTAGTACTGACTTAATAAAAATTGTGTCAAGATTTTCATATCACACTTCAACTACCACTGAGGAACTGAATCAAGAAACAGATATTGACCACTTGAGCAGGTGTACCAGCCACTCTCAGGTAGGATCAGGGTCTAGAAATGAACTAGTGAGTACTCACTGGGTCCTGAGCACTTCACAGATATTATCTCATGTAAACCTTTCAGCATCTGTCTTAGTTCCTAGGGATGCTGTAACAAAGTATAATTAACCAGGAGGCTTAAAACAACAGGAAGTTATTGTCTCACAGTTCTGGAAGCTGGAAGTCTGAAATCAAGGACCACACTCCCTCTGAAACCTGTAGGGAAGAATCCTTCCTTGCCTCTGCTAGCATCTGTGTCTGCTGGCAATCCTTGGCATTCCTTGACTTTTAGATGCATCCGTCCAATCTCTGCCACCATCTTCACATGGCCTTCCCCACCTGCATCTGTATCCCTTCTTCCCTTCTTCCACCCTATGACTTCATCCTAGCTAATTCCATCTGCAATGACCCTGTTTCCAAGTAAGGTAACATTCTGACATGCTAGAGGTTAGGACTTCAACATACCTTTTGGGGGGAAACAGTTCAACCCATAACAGCACCCTTGTACCTTCCCATTTTACAGAAAAGGAAACCAAGCTACAGAGAGGTTCAGAAAGCCACCTGAGGTCACACAGTTAATAAGTGACTGAGCTTAACATTAAACCCAGATCTGACTGCAGAATTTATGTTGTTCGCCACCAAACTTATTTTGTTAAATATGGCGGAAACTAATAAAATATATCAGAGACCATGCTCTCTCTAGCACTGACCAGACAAACACATACCATTTTGTTTATTCATCAGGCCTGTCATCCAGCTATGTCCATTATCCCTCTCTGCAGTTAACCTTTAGTGCTGTGAAATTCCTTTCTTTCCAGAAGCTCATCACAGCTCCAATTTGGGATATGGAAAGAGTCACTCATATCCTTAAAAGTAGCCACTTGTTTTTGACATACACACACAGAGTGTGTATGTGTGTGTGTGGGGGTGGGGGTGATAAATTGATAAAATAAGAGATTAAGGCAAAAGAATCCCTGAAAAAGATGCCTGCAATAGTCAGAAAATAATTTCTGATAAGAATTCAGATGAGAGCCCAGCCCAAGGCAAAGTTGACTTAACTTGCCAAAAAACCTGTTTATTTCTCCCCAGGGAGGAAATAAATCTAGACCTGCAAGTATGTGGGTAAGGACTACACATGATTTGAAAAGAAAGGGGAGGAAGTAGCTCCTTTCAGATTGGGGCTTTCTTAGGAATTAAAGGAAAGGCTGATCTTTCCCCTGCAAGCTGATTAGCTCAGCCTTATCAGCCTTATATGTGAGCAAGATTTATGGTATAATTCTTAAGTGGATCTGATTACAATGTCCTTTTTAACCCTGAAGGACAAGTTACTTGGCAGAAACACTAAACACAATCCTCCCTTTCAAGAGGAATAAATATTTGCCTCCCTAACACCACTGTAAAAATAACCTTGTAGCTAATAGCGCCCTCTATACCATAGTCCCTGGCACAGCGTAGGTGCTCATTAAATGGTAGCCTCTTCATAACCTAACATTCATACCAGCTGACCAGAAGTGTTTGAAGCTAAAATAAGGGCATCTTATTTTTCTGCCTCATGTGGGTAGGTTATACTCAATGGAATTCAAGAACTCTTCACTTTTGGGCATCATATTATACATTTAGGTTAAGTATTCTGTTGTAATTTGTGCTGGGATTTCTCATGAATGGTGGTGACCATAGAAGTGGAAATTGCCTCTGTTAAGAAACCAATTACTTTTTTGTAATGCCAGGCCATAAGAGATTATGAGGGGGAGGGGAAAGGCATAATGGGGTATATGGGAATTCCCTATATTTTTTTATGTAACATTTATGTAATCTAAAGCTTCCTTAAAAATAAAAAATTAATTCAAAAATAGAGATTGTCATAAATCTCTTCCTTTTAATTTCAATATGTGAAAAGGAAAAATGATCTCGTTGACTTGTGTTCTTCCTTACAGACATCTCATAGTATTATGAGGTGAATGGCACAAATGAATAGTACCTTATTGCAGTTAAGGAACCAGAGTTTATGCAATTTTTTTTTAATTAAAGAAGAATCATGGTCATTCCTGTAATGTCACTCTCAATGACTTACATTTTGTTTAAGATTTTGATTGATTTTAAATAAATAAATCCCTATGCAAAGCAGCTTAAACAAAAAAAAAAGGGAAATTATTAGTTAACATAATTGAAGAGTAAAAGGGAATACCACCTTGAGGTATGGCTTGACCAAGATCCTAATATAGCGTTATTATGAATCAGACTCATTCCATCTTTTGGCTTTGCTTTCCTTTGTGTTGACTTTATTCTCCCCCAGACCAACCCCCTGAAATGACAAAACAGCTTACCTTATAACTTAGCAACACCAACAGAAAGAAAACCTCTCTTTCCCAATAATTCCCGTAAAACTCTGAGATCATGTTTCAGTATATCAGTGGGGTCATCTGCCCATTCCTGCTTCTGGGGTCCTTGAACTATGCTGATTTATTAGGCTAATCACTCAGTGGGAGGGAACGAACTTGACAGGGGAGGGTTTTCAGTCACACCCAACTACTTAGACAGAGAACTGAGATGCTGTTTTCAGAAGAAAGAAAAATGGAATCCAAACAAGCAAAACCAACAGTAGCCAACTCTATACCAGGGTGGTTTCAGAAGTAACATTTGTCAATTACACCAAACAGGCAAACCTATCATTACACTCACATACATGACACTGTTGGCAATTACAAATTACAGTGGTATTTGTGTGTTATAATTTCATAATTTCTTCCAATCTGTTGTCTTATTTATTAATAGATATAATTTGAATAAAGAAGAGAGAAAGGAAAAATGCAGAAAGAGTAAGTAGTCTATCCACATCTATATTGACTGTTACACTTATGGTATACTTTGCTTAAATTTACATGCAAAAAATTTTAGAATCATCTATCATGTGTGTAAAAGCAGATAAAAGTTTGAGAGCTGCTGCCCAACCACTGCAGATGACCCTTAGGGTACCCCAATTCTGTAAAAAGAATTGTCTGCAGCCCTTTGAAGACTTTACTGGATACTTAGTTTATGCTGTTCAGGTTCATATTGGAATTTTTCCTTAAAGTTCCAACCTATATTTAATGTTTAATGCAGAAATTGTCAAAGATGTTATTGGTACCATCTGAACATAATTTGCGTAAAGATCCATGCATTAAAATAAGGGTATTAATGAATAGCTTTTTAATTTCTTTATATGTTTATGTAATTGCCTTTTAATGACCCTAATATAAAAATATTTTTTATTTAGCATTGCCATAGATGAGGTATTTGGCATAGGAAATATTTCCAGATAATTGTTTTAATTATGTGTTACTTAGGTATGGCTTATTGGGGTTTAAAGGAACCTTAGTCAGTATATTAGTTGACTTAAAACTTACATGCAATTGGAGTTGTATCTGCTGTCTTCCCCATTGCCAGATAGTCTTAGTGCTTGCTTCCTTTGTGGCTTCTTGGTGATAGGAGAACACCTTCTTCGTTTCAGTTTCCAACCTACTGCAGAAGGGAAAACAGATGACTGAGCTTGTTAGAATGTCTAAAATAAGGGATCATGTAAGGAGTTCTTCAATGAAGAATGTGTCACAGTATCAGTGCATAGATTATATTTTATGTTCAGCAAACTATACTTCAAAGTCCAAGACAACAGGATCAAGTCTGCATTCTTAGGACCTAGCATAGTGGTTGATATATAATAGACACAATAAATATGTGTGGACTGGCTGAATGAATTTATAGTTTGACAATTATTTAGACTGTTCTGAGACTTTTAAACTTATTTTCACATTCTTGACCTTATTCCAGATAGTGGAGCTTTAGATATGTGGATTCTGTATAAACTGTTACTGAAAATTCTTATGAAGTCAGAAAACATGTGCAAAACCACTTAGTTTAGTATATAATGGGTGTTCAATAATATTAGGTGAACCAGTATTTTACTCTTGAGGCTTTTTTGTTTTGTTTTGTTTTAAAGTGGTTTTTCAATGGTTATATAGTTTTCAGAGAGGTTGCATGGTATTACAAAAAACCACTGAATCAGGAGTCAGAATACCAGGTTCTGGCTCCTACTACAAACCTAAAGAAAGAAACTGCACCCGGAATAAGTACACCTAGTAAGCCAGAAGCCAAGATGCCAACAAAAAATTACAATCCACACCAAGAAACGGGAAGATATGGCCCAGTTAAAGGAACAAGATAGGTCTGCAGATGACATAAAGGGGTTGAGACAACTAATCATAGATGTTCAAACAATTCTCCTTAATAAATTCAATGAGATGGCTAAAGGGATTAAGGATATTAAGAAGACATTGGACAAGCACAAGAAGAATTTGAAAGCATACATAGAAAAATAGCAGATCTTATGGGAATGAAAGGCACAGTAAATGAAATTAAAAATACACTGTAATCATATAATAGCAGATTCAGGGAGGCAGAAGAAAGGATTGATGAGCTTGAAGAAATGGCCTCTGAAAGTGAACATACATTAGAACAGATGAAGAAAAGAATGGAAAGAATTGAACACGGTCCCAGGGAACTAACGACAGCAAGAGATGCACAAACATACATGTCATGGGTGTCCCAGAAGGAAAAGAGAAGGGAAAGGGGGCAGAAGGAATATTTGAAGAAATAATGGTAGAAAATTTCCCAGCCCTATTGAAGGACATGGATATCCATGTCCAAGAAGCACAACGTACTCCCATCCAAATAAATCCTAATAGACCAACTCCAAGACACATACTAATCAGAATGTCAAATGCCAAAGACAAAGAGAATTCTGAGAGCAGCAAGAGTAAAGCAATGTGTAACATATAAGGGATACTGAATAAGATTATGTGCTGATTTCTCATCAGAAACCATGGAGGCCAAGGGGGGCTGGGGGGTGGGGGACTCATAGAAGAAGAAAAAAAAGATACTAGTAATGTGCAATCTGAGAAGGAAGTCAAGGAAAAAAAATTCCATTTACAATAACAACTAAAAGAATCAAATATTTAGGAATAAACATAACCAATGATGTAAAGCACTTGTATTCAGAAAACTACAACTCATTGTTAAAAGAAATTAAAAAAGACCTAAATAATTGGAAGGACATTCCATGCTCACGGATTAGAAAACTAAATATCATTAAGTTGTCAATTCTACCCAAATTTATATACAGATTCAATGATGTCCCAATAAAAATTCCACCAGCATTTTTAAAATAAATGGAAAGCATGATTATCAAATCTCTTTGGAAGGGTAAGTGGTCCTAAGCAGCCAGAAACATCTTAAAAAGGAAAAATGAAGTTGGAGGACTCTTACTTCTGAACTTTAAATCATATTACTTCACTACAGTGGTAAAAACATCATGGTACTGGCATAAAGACAGACACATAGACCAGGGGAACAAAACTGATGGTTCAGAAACAGGCCCTCACATCTATGGTCAAGTGATTTTTGACAAACCTGTCAAACCCACCCTCCTCGGACAGAACAGTCCGTTCAACACATGGTACGGAGAGAACTTGATATCTAGAGTCAAAAGAAGGAAAGAGGACCCCTATCTCACACCTTATACAAAAATTAACTCAAAATGGATAAAAAAAAAAACAAAAACACCTAAATATAAAAGCAAGAACCATAAAGTTTCTAGAAGAAAACGTAGGAAAATATCTTCAATACCTGGTGTTAGGCGGTGGATTCTTTAAAGGAGATAAGAGGAGGACTGAGATGGACTACTGATGTTTAATGTATGTACAAGTTTTAATTAACTTTATTGTAAAAGTGTGGAAATGTATAGAGTTGATAGTAACATTATAGTGAGTAACAGCTGGTTTATAAATCGGAATGTGGCTGAAATTGGTAGTCTAGGGATATAAAGGCCAATTGAAAGAAAGCTAGAGAATAATCTAGGGAATGAATAACACAGTAAACCCAGAGGTGGATGAGAATTGAGGTTGATGGTACAGATGCAAGAGTGTCCTTTGTGAGCTAGAGTAGATGTACATCACTATTGCAGGATGGTGGGAATGTGGAGAAGCATGGGAAAAATACAACTGGAGTGACCTATGGACTGTGGTTAACAGTAATAATGTAATATTCACGCACTAAGCCAGAGATGTACTGTGTTGATACTGGCAGAGTATGGAAAAAGTATGCCAAATGTAAGCAATGGACCTGGTAGTAGTCTGAAGATATTATCTCATAATCATTTACAAATGTTTCACCACGGTGTGGTGTGTTGGTAGAAGGGTGTTGCATAGGAATCCTGCACATGTGTATGAGTGTTTTGTAAGTTTACAACTTCTGTCATAAAAATATATTTTAAAAAAGAATAATAGGGTGGTTTGGGGGAAAAATACACCAAATGTAAGATACTTTGGTTGGTAGTAACATATATATATATATATTTTTAAAGATTTATTTATTTATTTTAATTTGTATCCATTTTAACAAATCAGTCTTTGTTTATCACAAGCATTCTAAAAACCAGATCTAGGGAGAAAAACTAGGTCTGGGGACACATGCATGGTTTCTAATATAGCGAATGTTTAGCCTACCCCGATTGTCACAAAATCAGGACAGCAAGGATATTCGCATGGTAGTAATATTTTGAGGATGCTCTTTAATCATTAGGTAAAAATGTTTCACAACAATGCAAGGTATTGGTGGTTGGGTGAGGTATGATGTCCTTATATGATGTTATGCATGTTTGTTTTGTAAGTTTACAACTATTATTATACACTTATTGTTTATTTATGTTTATGTATGTATGATATACTTAAATTTAAAAAAATTTTTTTTAATGATCCATTGCTTTTCTATTTCACATAGGTTCTTGTGAAACTCAAATTAGATAATATCTTTTGTAAACTATAAAGAAACATCAAAACATTAAATGTTATTGGTATTGGTTTTTTTCCATAAATTTTGAGGTCTTTTTTTTGTTGTTTGTTGTTGAAAGTCATTCCACTTCAATTTCTTTTTCCTTCATCGTATCCTTTGGAGATAAATCAAAAGAAGTAATGCTTTGTTTAATTCAGACATTGTTTTTACTTGCATTCCTTTTTTTTTTTTTTCAAGGTCCAGTTCTAGTTTGCTTTTGAAATTGTTTTGTAGGGTTCAATTATATATTTTATAGAGGTTTGGGAGCATTGGGAACGGATGTTTTGTTAGGGGATCTTGGGGAAAGGTTTGCAGCACTTTAGTGGGCAGATCTGATTGATCCAGGGAATCTACTTTCTGAATTGATCTAGTAAGGAGCCAAGGTATGGAATATGGATGAAGAGGTTAAATAGTCTCTTGGAG
Organism: Tolypeutes matacus; assembly: GCA_026826555.1. Classification (NCBI taxonomy): domain Eukaryota; kingdom Metazoa; phylum Chordata; class Mammalia; order Cingulata; family Chlamyphoridae; genus Tolypeutes; species Tolypeutes matacus. Next base: position 182,201 of record JAKSZT010053806.1, on the reverse strand, counting down.
ACAAACCTCTTTCTGTCTTAGTCAGAGATTTGGGGTGCTGTGCTAAGGTTGCCAGATTTAGGAAATTTATTTAAAAAAACAAAAAGAGGATGCCTAGTTAAATTTGAATTCCAGATAAACAAAGAGTAATTTTTTAGTATAAGTGTGTTGCAGATATTACAGTCTCTATTTTATCTGGCAACCCTAAATGAGACAATGCCATTAAAATTCTTAGAATCCTTCTTGTTTAATTTAAAAGGTCTCTAAGGTGTGCCCTTAAATCTTTCAGGATTCTTAACAAAGGATCTTACAGCTGTACCCTTCAGATGATATTTACCTTGTAAAAAATGAGAGATCTTTGCCACCTGAAAAGGGATTTTGTGGGTTGACCAAGTTCATTTGGGAGGTTCTTTTGGGATTGCTCATGCAGATGCAATCTCATGGCTGCTGGGCTGGAGTTGTCTGAATTCTCAACTGAGCTAGACATCTAAGAGAGAGAATTCATTCTCATGGCCGGCGGTAGATGCTGGCTGTTGACTGGGAGCTCAGTTGGCAGCCATTAACCAAAGTGCCTACATATGAACAATCAACATGACTTGGGTTTTTCCCAGCATGGGAGACAAGGGGAAGAGGGACCAGTGTGGAGGTAGGTTATAAAGATAGGTTGGAAGGAAGCTGTCTTTGGTGGATCATGGTGTTAGGTAAAGTTTGAGATTTATTTATTGGATTGGATTGAAATATAGATTGTTTAGGATAATTCTGAGAAAAAAGAGAGCTGGATTAAGAAGAAAGTTGACCTGTGGAGAAAAGAAACTGAGAACCTAGAATGAAATAAAACAAAATCTGCCCAAGCATTTTTACCCTGTAGATTCTATGAGATTAAATCATAATAGGTTCAAGGTTTAACCTTTTTTTATTTCCTGTTTGATTTTATTTATACCCCCTTTCATTTCTTTTAACTCTATGCCTGGCCACATTAAAATAAAAGGCTACCTTCATTTAAACACACTCAAAAATGGTAATTTAACTCAAGTAAATGACCTCTAACGCAGATCTTGGTTATATCTTGAATTTTACCATAGCATTCACTGCTGCTTCCTTTCCATAATTCATGAATGTTCTAACTATAAGCCAAGAGCCCCAAGCTGTTCAAGACCCCGAGTGAGTATAAATCCCATTCTATCAAAGTTTCTAATCACAAGTTTTTAACATGCTTAAGATGCACTGGTTAGACAGAAAATGTGTGATTGAGGATCACTGTGCTTGTAGGTTAGCCCAAGAGATTGCTCTTGGTTAAAGAAGTATTAAGTCTGTTAGAGGGCTGCCTTTCCCAGCCCAAATATTGCCGCCTGCTAAGCAAAGCAACTGGTGGTTGGAAAAGTGGTAGATAAGGACATGTTCTGCCTGTACTATGAAATGTGAAAGGGAGTAGCTGATAGCCCAGCTTGCCCCAAGACAGTTTGCAGAATAGAAAGGTTGAGCCACTCAGCTGTATATTTAGACTCAAGTGCAACTGAGTTGTTTCTCAAATCCGAGACCAGTGGGAGAGGGTAACAAGAGTGAGATTGAGAACATACTTTCTAGCCACTGACTGAAAACATCAGGAGCTGCCACTGTATCAGAAAACACAAAAATTCACCAATAGCATTCATTAGTGAGGCCTGAAAGCCATTTCGGTATGGAGGGAAAGGTAATGGGAGTGTGCATTTCAGGCTAAATCAGAGCACAAGGGCCCTGGGAAAGAGTAAAATTAATTGATCATCACTCAGCAAGATCTGCACCTTGTTGGTGTGGGCTGGCCATTACTTAACTAAAAAGGGCTTTAATTGAAAAAATGGGGATTAGGACTGAAAGAGAGTAAAGGTTATATAGAGAAAATAACCAGTTTGACTCCATAGAGAATAAAGGTTGAGATTAACTTATCCCAAGATAGCATCTCCAAACAGCCTTTGAAACAAATACTAACATCTGAACTTCGAGCCACCCGTCTCCTTCCCTAAGAACTAGTCTTGATACTGAGCCATTTAGATATGTTGGAAATTTAATGTGAATGTCTGCTACATGGAATGTTGCTTTGACCTTGGTATAGCATATTGTGGCAGGAAGGCAAGAGTGATTCATTTATAGATATTTCAAACTTCAGTTACCAACAAAAAACCCATGTGGTTTATTTAACTCAATTCAGACTGCCTTTGTTTATCTTCCAGAGAAAATCAAAAGCCTTTTTTATTCCTATGTGTTTGAGGCCAGCTTATCATAACTAGCAAGATTTGCAGCTGGGTAGGTAAATGCTGGCATCCTCTAAGAGAGGGGTTCTTAACCAGGGACCCCCCTCCCCAAGGAGTCCTTGGAAAGATTTCAGGGGATCTGTGAGCTTGAATTAATTTTGAATAATCCTAAATTTTAATTTAAAGTCAAGCCAGTGTTGAGTGTCATAAAACTATCTGCTGCTACATTCTAAGATGGGGTTGATGGTTTTTACCTGACTGGCAGAGGGGTCCGTGGAACAAAAAAGGTTAAGAACCCCTGTCTAAGAAATCATTCTGATAATATTTCTATCCTCCTCATATTACTGCTTTAAAGCATTTGTAAAGACACTGTTTCTTTCCTGTCTCAGCAAGAGTTTTTAGTAGCTCCCTAAAGGTATTCAGAGTTCCAAATAGCAGATTCCATGAAGTAGCTTTCCAGGTCGGAACTTTACAGAAGCAGAGGTTGGCTAATTGACAGTTTTAGAGTTTGAGATGTGAAGATAATAAAACACTCCAACAGAAAGAAGCAAAAACACATCACAATTCTTTTTAAGACAACTACAAGTCACTTGAATCACTGAAACTTCTCCAAGTATCACAATTACTTAAATTGTATCACAGTTACTTTTTTAAAAGTTACTTAAAAACGTTACTTTAATCGTGGGTGATATGCAAAATATTGAGCCACGAGGACAAGCCTAAGAACTATTTGAACTGGGTCTCAAGCGTCCCAGTATATGTGCCAGGTGTTAATCCTCAAGTTGCTGGATTAATGGGTTTCCAGAAATCCCTGGACTCAGGGGTAGAATGTTCAGCACACGTGCTGTGCGCATGAGTATTTCAATATTCTAGCAACCAGACTAGCTGTGTCTGTGTGAACCTCCTGAATATCATTCCTGCTGCTCTCAACACTGTTCATTACAAGACACAATAGGAAACAAATATGATCTTGGGATCTAGGTTTTGCACCTTTGTTGTATTTCTTGTGTAATTTACTTAATCTTCTTGTGTCTTCATTTTTCCATACTAAGTCAAGACATCATGAAAACACATTATGAAAGCTTTTTGACAGAAAGTTTGACAGATCTAGAAATATCCTTATAACACATTAATATTGCTTTTGAAAGATTCTTAAAGAATTTTTGCCATGTGACTTTCCTAAGACAGTCCATAAAAAATCTTATGCATGCTTTTACTTAGCTGGATTCAGATTTTAAAAGGTATAACCAGTAGTAGTGGCAGTAGGAACAGTGGTAGCGTTCTGTGTTGGCATCGTGTGGATACCCTCAGTCCCAAATAATGTTTGAAAGGAAAGTTTATGCTCTCTTTTTTTCACTACTGCAAAATCAAGTATTGTTGAATGGGTTAAAAACATACCCAATCATATTATCTTGCATACAACATACAGTTTTCACAACTCTGCTACCTCCTCAGCAAGCTAAGATGAGAATAGCACATTTTCATTAGCAACAAAACCTAAACCCTTAGTCGATAAAGGAATGAAATGTAAAACATGTATAGAGAGAAATAAACCTGCTTCTTTATCTCATCCTTTAGTGATTTGAAAAAGGCTTCTGAGGGAAGAAAAGGTTGTGGGAATTTGGTTGTGCATAGCAGAGGATGATTTATGAAAGGTCAATTATAGAGTGACCCTGTCTATGGCATTTGCCAAGAACCAAATATGAGAGCCTTTGGTAGAGCAGAACAAAAGGCATTCCCAAATGCATACAAGGGTTGACTGCCAATTACAAGTGTCCTGAAAGGGAATTATAATTAAATATATCGGAACAGCATTTTAAATCAAATTTCAAGGTCATTCCAATAAGAAAGTAACACAGCCATTGACAAAAAAAAATGACAGAATACTCAGAAAGTAAGTGTCCAGAATTGCACTGCACAAGAAGTTTCTTAAAGTAGCTTGAAAAATATCAGAAAAAGGGTGGAATTTGTCTCCCATTCTAATTTTATTGTGATGACAACAACTGTGCTGCCATTCAAAGGCTCAGAGACTTGCTATTGCTCCTGCATTCTATTTTTTTTTTTTTTTTTACCGGGAGGTCCCGGGGATTGAACCCCTGTCCCTCCATATGGTAGACAGACACCAAACCTCTTGAGCCATATCCGTTTCTCTCCTGCATTCTTTATACTTGCAAGGGATGGTGTATAATCAGAAGCAACATTTTGAAAGCCCCAAAACAAAGCTTCTGTCAATGGGGGAAACATGGATGGTTTATTGACCGGAAAGTTAGGAGGGACAGACACAGAACAAAAAAGAAAGAGCTAAAATTTGTGTTGGGAAATATCCATTTTACACAGTCCATCCTCTACCTGAACCTGTCTCTTGACAGATAGGAAGTAGACTACAATATTGTGAGAATCTAGCTTCAATTGAAATGCTTGATTTCAATTCCATTTGTCATTTATTCCCTCCATAACATAGACAAATCATTTCCTCCTTGGCTCCGTTTGTCTGTAAAATGAGAATAATGGTCATGTTCTCCCAATTTGGGTTGTAACTGGGAGATGCTTGGATATATTCTCTTAAGTGAATGAACCTCATAATTGCATGTCAGAAAGCCTCTGATCAAGAGAGTAACTCTGTCAGAGGGACTAGGCAGCAGGGGGTACACAGAATTGGCATGTCCTAAGTGATGACCAAGAGATAAAGAGTAAGTTCTCAGCCTGACACAAAAAGCAACACATAGGCTTCTTAGAGCAGCATTTCCCTACAGTTTCACCAAAGCAAATTCAAAAGACACACTTGGGGTTCATGTACTGGAAACTCACACACATGAGGAAAAACACAACTACTTGACCTTCATTGATTTTGCCCACCCTGCTACAGCCCTATAAAAGGCAGTCTTCAAAAGGCAGGGAATTATAGTCACATAATTCTCTATATTGGGTAAATGTTATAATAGAACAATTTATTGAGCACTTACCATGTGCCAAGCAGAATGCTAAGCATTTACACCCATTAACTCATTAAGCCTCACAATAACCCTACAGTTAATACTATTTTTACCCTCTCTTTATATTTAGGCAGATAAAGAGTAGATCAATAAATAGCCCTAGATTTACTGGTTTCTGTTACTGTGTAACAAATTACCAAAACTTACTAATTCACAGTTTCTGTTGGTCAGGAGCCCAGACTTGTCCTTACAGTTCTTTTGCTCAGGGTTTCACAAGGCTGTAATCAAGGTATTGCCCAAGTTGCATTCTCATTTGGAAGCTGGGCAGGGGAAGAATCTGCTTCCATGTGCACTCTGGTTGTTGGCAGAAATCATTCCCTTGTAGCTGTATGTCTGTGGGTCCTGCTCTTTTCTGGCTTTTGGCTGAAGGCTACCCTCAGGTCAGAGAGGCCACCTGCAGTTCCTTGGACTTGCCAATATGGCCACTTACTTCATGAGGTGGGCAAGGAGAATCTCTCACCTCAGTAATATCTAGTCCCCTTTGTAAGGATTGTCACCTGATTAAGTCAGGCCTGAAGCAGGCTTGTAAAATAGGGAACCAATAGATGGATCTGGAACCTGGCAAGAAGTCCACGTGGACGTTGATACCCCCAAGATGGCTGCTGAAAGACCCTCGCGAGAATCCCATCTGGAACAAGATTTCCTCTGAAAGCCAGGAGAAGCCCCAGATATTCTTCAGGGGCCTTATTATTGGGCCCTCCCAGGGGATTGATGGGTGGGGTAATCAATCAAAACAGAAAACAGCTGGAACTCCTCCTGTGTCATTAGCAAAAGGGCAGAATAATTAATGGTTTGAAAAGCAAGCCCAAAGGCCAAATCTCTCTCTCTCTCTCTCTCTCTCTCTCTCTCTCTCTCTCTCTCTCTCTCTCTCTCTCTCTCTCTCTCTCCTTCTGTGCCCTATGCTCATCATGCCCCACCACCCCCCACATGGATCAACATGCAAGTAAAACCTGGGCATTTATAATCTATAATGGGAAATTGTAGTCTGTAAGTTGGTCCTCTTCATCACTCTTCAGCCCCTTCCTCTCTACTATGATCTGTTATTTTCTCCCATTTCTCTTCCCTCCCTACCTTAATAAATTACTGGCCTAATCAACATATGTGCTCTTGAAATTCATTTCTGCAGCATAGTCAAGAACCTAGACAAAATCAGGTAACAGGCCCATCCATGACATTCTCTATTTTGATAAACTCAAAATCACCTAATTTTGGGACCTTAATGACATCTACAAATCTCTTCACATTTTCCATATTCTATTGGCTGGCATTAAGTCACAAGTCCCACCCATAATCAAGGGGTGGGGACTACATAAAGGTATGAACACTAGGCCATACTACATCAGTGCTTATCAGATTTAACTGAGGCTCCTGTTAAATGCAGGCTCTGATTTGGTAGGTCTGAGATGCGGCCTGAGATTTATGCTACCAAATGGTCTGGGTACCACCAAGGCCTGATGGAACCAGCACTTTGAGCTCTTGGCCTTGTATTCTTTTTTTTTTTTTCAAAGATTTATTTATTTACTTTATCCATTTTAAACCCCGCCCTTCCCCATTTGCTGTTTTGTGTCCATTCACTGGGCAATTCTCTGTGTCTGTTTCCTGCCATCTCTTCTCATCCTCCTCCTCCGGTCTTCACCAGGATTCGATCCTGGAGACCTCTGATGTAGGAGAGAGGTGTTCTGCCACCTGCACCACCTCGGTTCCTGGCTTTCAGAGCTTTCGAAGCATCTCGTCTTGTCTCTCCCCTGCATCTCTCTCCTGTTACGTCATCATCTTGCTGCAGGGCTCCCAGGGCCTGGCGGCTCACCGGCACACAGAGCCTGGCAGCCCATGCGCCTCCTATATATATATATTTTTTTTATTTTACTGGGAGGTCCCGGGGATCGAACCCAGGTCCCTCCATATGGCAGACGGATGCCCAGCCATTTGAGCCACATCCGCCCCCTGGCCTTGTATTCTTAACCACATCACTATGCTGGTCAAAATCCCCAAGATTTTTTCTGCATCTAAGGTTGTTTTCAACAATGGGTCTAGTTTTATTTTTGTTCCACATTTGCCCTTAGAACCCTCAGGTATGCAATGTAGTTGAAATCTCATTGCTTCTTTTCACATTGATGTGGCTCCCCGAACAGCCTTTGTCACAAGGCAACTTGACTGAAGATTTGGGCATTCCAGCCAGCTCAAATGTCCTCCATCTCCTTCCTCAGGCAGGTAACAGTCTGTCCTGGGCATAGGGTGCCACTCTCTGGGATGAGGATTCATCAAGGTATTGTTTTCAGATAGAGACCCACAGAGTCCCAGGTGCTCCATGTTCTGCCTGCTGAGGACTGTGGGGTGAGGATTGCACTAGAGTCCAGACCATCAGCCCCTCTCCCTCAATGAGAGAGCTTACTTCTTCTCGTTTTTTTTTTTTTTTTCAAACTGGGCCTTCAGGGAAATTTTCATTTGGCCAAAGTGTTTTACCAGAGAAACTTTTTCCTTTTAAATAAAAGGAAAGGGGGAAGCGGCTGTGGCTCAATCAGTAGGGCTCCCGTTTACCATATGGGAGGCCCCGGGTTCGGTTCCCAGGGCTTCCTGGTGAAGGCAAGCCCGCCCGCACGGCGTGGTTAGCTGACCCAGCGAGCACAAGCAGCAAGGGGGGGATAAGTGAATAAATAAAAAAATCTTAAAAAAAAAAAAATAATAATAAAAAAATAAATAAATAAAAGGAAAGGGAGGAAGTAAAAATGTAAGCTCTCTGGTTTTTTTAAAAAAAGAATAAATATTTTAATTCTAAGAAAAATCAAAGATTTAAAACATCTTACTTAACTAACTACATTTAATTCTTCCTCAGACTTTGTGTGTGGGGAAAAATCATTCTCACCAAATGAGTAAAGAAATGTTAAATGAAAGTTTCTATTTTAGTAATCTCTCCCAGACAGGATGCTGCTATCTGCCTTCTTTTAAAAAGGCTGCTCAGACCCTTACAACTTAAATTTAGCTCGCAGGCAGCCTCTCCTTTCTCCTTGTCGGGTATAAGTGGTGTTAAATGACAGACAGATGTTAAACAGGTAACTCCCCACACATCTTCCTTTGACTCAGTAAGCACCAATCTTTAAAAAAAAAATCTGAAGATATGCCTATCAGAGGGATCTGAAATAAACATAACTCAGACCTGCCTGTGCTCTATGCCTATTTTTCTTACAAAAATAGTGAATTTCCAATTGTCTGACAACTAACTACAAGAGCTTTCAAAGCCAGAGTTCCAAGACTGCAGCAATCCCCCAAAGCTACCTTAATAGTGCTGGAGCATTAGGGCAAAAGGCCAAAGATAAATATCTCTGTGTAAAACTACCCATTAGAAAGCTAAGGTCCTGCCAGTCTCAGAACAGTTACAGATACTAACTACATGAGTTTATCTCTATGAATATTTGTTGAGTATTTAATGCGTTCCCAGGGTTGAGCTAATAGCTGTGCATTCAATGGTTCATTTAATCATAAAAACAGTCCCATGGAATGTATATTTACACTCCCATTTGCATGTAGAGACCTGAGGCAGAGAGAAGTTAAATACCATGTCTTAGGCCTCACAGCTAGCTGGTGACTAGGCCCAATGTGATTCAAATCAGCCTCCATAATACCAAGACAGAAGACTAAAAGCACAATAAGATGCTGAAAGAAAGAGGACACCCTGCAAGCCGACTGGAGTGCCTGGAATCAAGGTCCCCCTAAAAGATAAACCCATGTCCTAACCCGGGAACCTGTGAATGTGACCTTATCTGGAAAAGGGTTTTTGCAGATATAATTAAGGATCTTGAGATGAGATTATTTGGGGTTAACAGTGTTTATGTAAAAACTCTCCTTATGTAAGAGAAAGAAGGGGAAATCAGAGACAGAAGAAAAGACTCGGAGGAGCAGATGTCTCTACTGATGTCCAGGCAGGGACTGGAATTATGCGGCCACAAACCAAGGGGCCCCTAGAGTCACCAGAAGCTGGAGGAGGCAAGGAGGGACTCTTCCCTAGAATCTCAGAGGAAGGGCAGCCCTGCCACCACTTTGATTTCGGACTTCTGGTCTCTAGATCTGTGAGAGAATAAATTTCTGTTGTTTTAAGCCACCAAGTTTGTGATCAATTGTTACAGTGCCTTGGGAAACTAACACAGAGACTTAGGATAACTCCTGGGGTTCTGGTGAGTGTGCCTGTCTCTAACTAGCCTGTATGTCCTGAGAGGGCAGCGACGGCGTCTCACGCATTTTTGGGCCTCTCACATCCATGGCACCTATATGTAGTTCAATGAATATTGAATTAGGCCCTGGAAATCGCTGGAAGCCTGGTGAATGGAGACCTGAGAGCAGGGGCTCTTAACAAGGGGTCCTCAGGTCCATGGAAAGATTTCAGGGCGTCTGTGACCTTGAACTGAAAAAAAAATCAACTTATTATCTTTATTTTCTCTGACCTTTAACTGAAACCTAGCATTTCCCTCACGTCTGAATCTATGTAATAAATAAATTTGGTATTCAATTCACCTGACTAGCAAAGGGGTCCGTGGAACAAAAAAGGTTAAGATCCCCTGCCTTAGAGACGGAAAGCCTGGAATCAGCCGAGAACACGCAGAGGAGGCTGCGGCAAATCAGTCGCTGGCAAAGGAGGCTGAGCAGACTGAAAAGGCCCTCTTGGCTCTTCTGCAGGACTGAGAAGGGATCATATAGAGTTGCTTATTTATTTTTTTACTAGTGCAGAGAATGTCATTATGTGTGTATGTAAACAATAATTTAGCACTTTCCCTATGATAGATATTAAGGTTGTTTTCAATTCTTTGCTACTTTAAACAATGTTGTATTATGTAAATTTGTATAAATGTCATTTGAATTCCTAGGATAGTTTCCAGAAGAAGGATTGCTGGGTCAAATAATGTATGAATAATTTTGACAAATATTATCAAATTGCCCTCCACAGGAGTTTTTTTAATGTACACCTCCCAATGACAGTGCATGGTTGTACTTGTTTTCCATAGGTTGCAAATAGAATATGATGTCAAACTAACATTTGTGGTTTGTTTATTGCCATTATGATTGGATGAAAAATGATAATTCATCATAATTTTTAGTTTTCATTTGTCTTATTAATAAGGTGTACATCTTTTCACGTGTTTTAAGACATCAGTTGTAAAAATATACCACACTAATGATGTTGTTAATATGGGGAAGTGTGGGAGGGGGAGGGAGTGGGGCATATGGGAATCCCCTATTTACTTTTTTTTTTTATGTAACATTTATGTAATCTAAAGTTTATTTATATTAAAATTTTTAAAAAAGCTATCATGCTCCCTCATATCTTTAAGTAAGGCAGTGCCTCAAAATAAACCTGAATATCCATTTTACATGTACATCAAATTAGAAACAGAGACCAGGTTTTAGAATGTAATTTTAAAAAGGATAAAGCAGTCAGGGCTTTAAAAAAAAACCATTTGTGTTTCTTTTCCATTGAAAACTTTATATTTTTGTCCAACTTTCTATTAGGTTGTTAGCCTTTTTCCCATTGGTTTTTATGTGCTTTTTATGTATTAAGGAGATTATTCTCTTTTATAAGTTGCAAATTTATCTATATTTCTATCTAGTAACTATATATAGTATATATAGTAAAAATTTTTATATATAATATTTATATAATAATATTTATTAATCTTTTTCCTTATGGTTTTTTGGAATGAGTCATATTAGAGAGATTTTCCCTACCAAAATTTATAAGGAAATGTTCTCATTTTCTTCCAGTCTGTTTATGGTTTCACTTTTAAATTTTAAACCTTTGACCCATTTAGAACATATTCTGGTATAGAGTGTAAAAAAATGGATCCAATTTTTTCCCCCAGATGACTACCTAGTTTATCCATCACAATTTTTTGAATAGTCCATTTTCCCCCACTGTTTTGAGATGACACTTTTATTATGTATTAAATTCTTATATGCAGTTGGGTTTATTTTTTATTTTCTATTCTGCTCTTCTATTTTGTTTGTCAATTCATATGTCAGTATACTTTTTAATTATAGAAATTTATTCCTTTATAGAACTTTTTCTTGGCTGTTTTTGATTAAATATTTTTCCATATGACTTTTAGAATCAGCTTGTAACATAAAGAAAGAAAAAGTTGACATTTTTATTGGCATAGAGTTAAACTTAGGAAGTACCATAGAAAGAAGGGATGCCTTGATGATGATATAGGGTCCTCCTATCTAAGATTATGGCTTTATCATTCCTTTGTTCAGTCATATTTCGTGCCTTTCAAGAGTTCTTTAAAGTATTCTTTATATAGTTTTTGCATATAAGTTTATTAATAGGTATTTTATCTGTTGTTGCTATTGTAAATAGTTGTCTTCTTCAATTGTGTCTTCTAATGGTTTTGTTAAATATGTGATATTGATTTCCTCCTATTAACTTTGTACCCCACCATCTGACTGAATTCTCTTACTGATTTTTTAAAAAATTTTCAACAGATTCTTGTGTTTCCATATATGTAATCATGGTATCTGCAAACAATGATAGATTTCTCTTCCCATTTTCTATCTCTAATTTCTTTGTCTAGTCTATTTTCTCTTTTGAGTGGTGTTTTTGCCATCTCACCCACAAATTCTTGCATCTGCTTTGTGCTCTCCTTTCATTGATGTGATGTTTCTTTACCTTTAAATATTGGGCAACAATTTATTAATTAATTAAAAATTTTTAAATATTGGGCAAATGTTCACATTTTTTATCTGTTCTATGGCAACTTTTTTTCTGATAAATGTTCTTTGTTAGTGGATTTTACCATGATTTACCACATTTTTTCATGAAATGTCTTTGCATTGATATTGGTCCCTTTTAAAAAAGTTATACATCATTGAATTGAATTTTTTTGGACTAGCTGACTAACTATTTTAAAGAAATTCCTATAGGGAGGGAGAGAGACCAGGATAAACTTCTAGAATCTGCTCTCTGTTGTCCCCCAACCCAAATGTTTACAGCAAATATGGCACATCCATGTGGTTCTTTATGTAACCTGACTGCCTCTGCATCTCTAAATCTACTGCTTTTCTAAGTTTTAGGAGTATTTATTTTTTATATTTATATATTTTTATTTATAACAAAGCTTTAGACTACACAAATGTTATATAAAAAATATAGGGGATTCCCATATGACCTACCCCCTCCCCTACCTATACTTTCCCACATTAGCAACATCCTTCATTAGTGTGGTACATTTGTTACAATTGAGGAACACATATTGGAGCATTGCCCCTAATGGTGGAATATAGTTTACATTATAGTTTATACTCTCTCCACAATTTTATAGGTTATGATAAGATATATAATGGCCTATATCTGTTATTGCAATGTCATGCAGGACAATTCCAATGTCCCGAGAATGCCCCCATATTACACCTATTCTTCCCTCTCCCTCCCCTCAGAACCTCTGGTGGCCACTGAAAAGCTACATATAAAAGAGTACTTTTATTGCCACTAGATTCCTTCACTCACTGTAGCAAACAATTGATGTAGCTTTTTAACTCAAGGGTGAGCTTCTCCATTTCAGAAAATGTAATTTTGCAAAAGCCTTCTGCAACCCCCACTTTTAGGTCTTCTCAGTACTCCTCTTGATTTCCTCCTGAGTGGAACTCAACCAATCTCAACTAGCTTTAGCAGTCATTGTATATATGTTTGGAATCTGCAGATTAGGTCTTTTATTTAACTGAAATAGAGTTTGAGAGTTTTGGGTTTTTTTGTTTTTTGTTTTTTTTTTAATTCTGTTTAGTTGATTTTCAGGAGAAGAGGGAAAATTCTGATGTACAAGCCATGTCCAATGGCTAACTACAATTTTTTCTTAAAATGATAGCTCTGCACTGAAAGGAATATTTCTTCTACCATAATCAAAGTTTTGGAATTGGGAGTAGATTGAAACCCTATATGAAATATGTATCCCTAAGGATGAGCTGTATGAATACGGTATAATAGGATCGGTCATTTCCTTCTGGGTTTCCAAATTTTCTCTTTCTGTTCTCTCTCTCAATATGCTTACACACACACATCAAAGAGGATCTATACAAGACTATAAAATGTTGTAGAAAGATTAAATAAGTGAGAACTAAAGATCTCCCTTGGATTTGGCAATGGAGAAGTCATCTGTGAGCTTGAATTGAGTTTTGTGGGCAGACACCAGAATTCTGAGTTGCATGAGATGAGAAGTGAATAGGAGGTGATAAATTAAGATGGAGTGTAGACTGCTTTTTAAAGACACTTGGCTATGAAGGAAAGCTTTAAGGGATCAGATAGAAAGTCAGGGCTAAGAAATTATATTTAGATCCCCTTAAGCAGCTTGTTTAGAATGTGGTGTCATAGTCTTGTGGAGTCCTTGTCCTTCAGGGTGGGGGTGGAAAGCAATGAGGAGGGAAGGAATTTGTGTTAGAACACATTTCTTAACAGCCCTGACTCTACAGTCAGACTGCTTGGGTTTGATATCTGCTGTAACTCTTGTTGGCTCTATGACTTGGTACCACCTAATCTCTCTGATCCTAAATGATCCCCTAATCTACAGAACAGCCCAGATCTCTCTCCTGAGCTCTGGCCCCAGTCTACTGAAAAACTTCCCTTCAATGTCCTGCACGTACTTGCAAATTAATGTTTAGAACTTACTTCAATACTTGTTCCCATCTTCAAGCTTGTTCCTCTCACTTATCTCCACAATCAGTGAATGACACAACCATCCACCTAGTAACTCCAGTCAGAATGGCCGTGTTTATCTGAAATGCCTTGGTTTCCTTCACAGCTACCAGTTGGGACAATGTATATCAATTCTACCTCTTCATTCCACCACTAGTATATATGCCCTCCTTTACTGCTTCCACCTTCCAGTAGGTTCTAACCATCACCTACCTAGACTGCTGTCATGGTTTCCTAACTCAGCCTTTACTCTCACCCACACATCATCCTTGAATCTATCCTCCACACTACCACCAAAGTGCAATTCTGATCATGTCGTTCTGCAGTTTAAAATCTTTAAAAGTTTTGGATAAAACCTACAGTTCTTATCAGGACTGTAAAGTTTCTCCACAATGTGGTCCTATCTAGTTACCATTTACCTCTCCAGCTTCAACCGTCACTGTATTTCCCTCCTCAGCCTCGATTGAGGAGGGACAAAATAAAAGAAGGTACTATTGCCCTCTGTATCAATCAAGGTCCTCCAGCAAACAGAACCAAGATATGATTTATTTTAAGGAATGAGCTCACACAATGTGGGGAAAGGCACGTTACGTTTAAGATCCAGGGTAAGCCAGCAGGCCAGAAACTTGGCAGAAGTTGGTGCTGCGGTCTTGAAGCAGGCAGAATTTCTTCTCTGGGGAAACCTTAGTTTTTGCACTTAAGGCCTATTGACTGATTGGATAAGGCCCACTCACATTATCAAGTGTAATCTCCTTTACTTAAAGTCAGCTGATTATAGATGCTAATCACATCTACAAAACACCCTCACAGTAACCTCTAGTGTTTGGGCACCATAGCCTAGCCAAACTGGCACATAAATTAACCATCACACCTTGTATCAACAGAGAAGGCAGCATTCCTCTTAAGAGTAAAGTCTTTTTGTTTAGAAAAAGGTTTGCTGGGTCTCTCAATTATGCAGAGGCAATGACACTAAGCTTGGTGGGGAATAAGGAGTTTAACACAAAGAAAAGTGTGCCAAGCAGGTACAGGCTTGGAGGTCAATACTGGTGGAGTAGGATGAAGAAAGGAGGAGCGTGACAGGAGATGTGCGTGCGTTCAGCTGGGTCAGTGATGGTAGCTGTAGGGCAAGCCTCGTGCCTACCAATATACTAGGCCACACCTCCATCCCCACTCTCTAGCCCTCTACCCCTCACTTCCCTGCACCTTCATAATTGAAAAGGCTTCTAACTTAGGCCATTAGCCTCCCCTTGGTTACACTGAGGAGGGGTTTAAGTTATGTTATTTGGTTATATTAAAAAGAAAGATTGAAAGGCTGTAATAAGTAGGGAAGCTCAGATTATACTCTATTATGCCATGCTGTTTGCTCCTCCACTCCTTGGATCACTAAGTGCTCTCACTCGCTTTCTGGGGCTCATCCCCCTCTAATCCCATCCATTTGACAGCTACCTGTAATGCTCAGCTTGCTTAGCCAGCACCTTCTCTTTGAGGCCTTCTGTAACCCCAAAGATATAACTGAGCATGACCTCATATATGTTCCTATTGTAACCCATATCTCATAACCCCCATAATGCTCAATTTTACTTGTTTAATTTTTTCTCTTTCTCCATGTACGTCATCAGGACAGGACACTGGTTAGAGTCATCTCTTTTGATACCCATCCCCTCCAAAGAACATAGGAATAATCAGTCACTAAATTGATATACAATTACATGCTAAACAGATGGCAAAGGGTGAATCCAGAGGATGGATGCATTCCTACGGACCCAAATGACGAAGAAAAAAGAAAAATCTGAACTTGATGGCACTGTTACCTTTCACAGTTAATAAAACACTTTCATATGCATTACCTCACTTGACCCTCACACCAAGTCCAGGACAAAGAAGCGGTTCAACATCCTGACTTTACTGCAGAAACGGAAGCGCAGAAATAAAATGAAATGTGTTAACTCATTCTGCTAGTAAGTGGAAGAAATAGGATTTCAATACAACGCTTCTCATCCAAGTCCACTTCTTTCAGCTACACATCTTCTGGAATAGGAAGGAAGAGGCTTGTTAGGTAAAAGCCCACAGAGTAACACATCAATAAAGGTGAGGATGCCTAAGGTTTTGGCCACTGGGATCTGCTCCAGCTGGAGTGGAAAGTGAAGGCAAATGACAGCGTTGACTACCAAGCCAAGAACTATGAACTTTATCTGGATGGTATTGGGAAGCCCTGAAAGGGTTTTGATCAGCTGAGTGCAGAATTTTGAGTTTTAAGAAGATAAACATGGAAATAGTATACAAGAAGGGATGGCATAGAGCAAAGTTGGAAACAAGTAAATGTATTAAGAGGCTACTGTACTAATGTAGGTGGGAGACGATGAGACTAGACAGTTGTTGATTTTACTTTCACTGAACAATAAGTTGGTGCTTCATTATGTGCTGAATGGTACAAGTCACTGAGAAAAGAAGTTAGGAAAATGATACCTTAATGGGTATTGTCACTTTAGGGGCTTCCTTAGTGTTATGACATATACCTCTAAATTAGTATGACTTGGAGTGAATTGGGCATGAATTGAACCAACTTAGTATTAATAACACAGTTAAGACTGAGGAATTGTTAGAGAAAAGTGAGTTTGAGTACTAATTACAAGGCCAGTTACTGAGACACCATTGTTCAGATTTAATTAGGTGTAATAAATAGTTATATTAGGTGTAACAATTGTGACAGTAATTAACTTAATTAACATTTATCAATTTAGTATAACTGTAATTTAATAGATAATGGGACTTTGTAACACTGGTCCTCTGAAATTTTCCTTCACCTCTGGTAATGTATGTAAATTGCTATTGTTTATAATCTAAGAGTTTATGTTCTATTATTCATACTGAGGTTTGATAAATTGTCTTTGAATCTAGGTCATTTATTTAGAATCATTATCTCCAATAATAGTACAAATAACAACAGTGTTCATCACTTCCATGTGGTGCCCTCATACCATCTATCTGGCACTGGGCTGATTGCATCTCATATAAACCTGATAACAGCTCTGGGGGGAAGAGGGGGAAAAGATAATATCATTGTTACTCCAGACAAGGCAATTGAGTCTCAGAAAAGCTTAATAACTCCTCCAAGGCTATGCAGATTCTAAACGGAGGTCCAGAGTGAAAAATCGATAAGCCTGAACCCAAACCTGGGGTACCAGTGACTACAGTCTTAAAATCTGCATCTTCAGTGTCCGCTGGATCCATGGCACCCTAGAAGCTAGAACCACAGGTCTCAAGTTACGTTCGAACAGGCAGGTACCAGAGACAGGGCTTCAGCAGCTGTAGTTTTTAAAGCTCCATGATCCTCATGTGATTCAGGAGCCTAATGTGAATCTCAGTGATTGTGAACCACTGAGTCCGATATTTAAGAGCTACCTGAGAAAGCCTGTGCCTTCCTTTTCACTACCGAGTAACACCTGACCTGACCCTCCACCAGGCTAAGAGAAACCATTAAGCCACAGCCTTTAAAAGCCTCCTATAAATTGCCTTAAAATAAAATGCTATAAATAAGTTGGGGCCTCCAGGCCCTACGGGTGACCCCACTTGACCCTCTCACCTGAAAACTCACCCCAGCCCTGGCTCTGGTGTCAGTCCTGTCCTTGGTCAAACAGAACTTAAGGAGCTTTATTTCGGGAACTCCTATGACTCAATACCAAGAGGTTCATAACAGCAACCATTTACCAAATGTGTGTATGCGCCAGGCAAGGTGCTCCGTGCTGTGTGGGGGCTAACTTCTTTAACCCTCACACCAGCGCTAGGAGGAAGGTGCTCTGGAAATTCTCATCTTGCAGATGAAGAAACTGAATCTGAGAGAAGTTAAATAAGTTGTTGCTGTCACCCCGCTAACCAGAAGGGCCTGGATTTTGACCTGGCTCTGCCTGACAGCAGGGCTCGTGCTCCTATTACACTCACTACTGATATCTCCATATGCATGTCCCAAGGGGAAAGCTTTTCCTTCTCCCCACTCATTCCCTTCTTCCCCTGCCCTCTCCCAACTAATGCCACCTCCTCACACCCATCACTGAAATCATAAGTCTCCGGATCCTCCTTCAGACCCCCTCACCCAAAGCAACTAGACAGTCCGTCTGTCCTTTTTATGTCTCCACCAAACCCTTCTCTCCACGCCCACTATCTTCTTTTAGACCCTCACTGGGTTGTTTCCAAGATTTTAGTCCTCCCTGTAAAGTCTCCCCATCCCAGTCTCACCTTTTTCAAATCCCCACTCTGCTGGTTCTACATTGATATTTTCATAACACAAATTTGACATCACATCGAGACTAAAAATCTTTCATTGAGGTCGTGAGCGCCACATGACAAAACACTGGTGCCTTAGCAAGGCTCTCTTCACAACGTAGTTTCCACTTCCTCTAAGACATTTCCTACCGCCCCTTGGCCCTTTGGCCTGACACCATAAGTGTGCTCTTCTCCAGAGGTATTAAACTGGGGGTCTGCAAGCAGCATCTGGTCCAAGTTCATGCTGCACTGTGCTGTTTCACCCACTATTATTATACATGTGCGCATCTGTGTGTATTAACTGCCAATATTTAAGGAATTGGGACAGTTCATTTAAAAATTCAGATCTCTTATTTCTCTTGAAAAATTCTATCACCAATTGCCCACAATCTTCACCACCCCTGGTTTCATCCCCAACCCAACTCATGCATGCATTTAAGTTACCTGCCTGACCGTGTTGGCATCTAAGTTTATAGCCTCTAACCCAGGTCATCAGGGTGTAATCTATCTTCATACCTTTGTAACTTTTGTCTTGTTGCTTATCTAGAGTATAGTGCTCTTTTCTATCTGGTAAAATCCTTTTCTTTTCAGGTCCAGATAAAGGGTCGCCTTTTTCTTTGAAGTCCTTCCAATAAAAATCAATCACCTTTTGCTCAATGTTCCCATTAAACATTTTATTTCTAACATAGCACTCCCCCAACTATTACCAGCAGTTGTGTGCATCTCTTCTACACACACTCTATCTCTTCTAGTGATTGGGAAAACATTGAAAGTAGGTTCTGTTTCGTTCAACTTTATACCCCATACCACATTTACCATAGTGACTTGTCCATTGTAAACATCCATGAATACTGAGGAAAGTAAATTCAATTGCAGAAATAAGGTCTTTCTGCTCTCTCCATTAACATATTTTCATGGCCATGCAATACCAAACAGGTAATAGACTTACCAGTTTTATAGAAAGGGTCAATGAAATTATTGTTTCACATGAACTTTGAGCAAATGCAGGTCTCTAAAATCTCTTCAGTAAGATTTTATAGGTGGTTATCTGAGATTCGCTACCTGGGTTCTATATGTATTATGCAGAGAAGTGTATAAATTCAACACCTCTTCTTCCTGATATTGACCATATGATAAATAGTATCTAATTTTTTCCCAAACATTTTCACCCCTATGGCAAATTTCTCAGGTGATAATTACTTCATTAACTAGGCCTGTGCCTTCACCTTCGGTTTCAAATCTCACAGCCTCGTAGGAAACTCACATTGTAAACTATTTCTAATTTCACAATCTTTGTCTGCAAAACTTAATTTTCATTCCTTTTACATTTTATACTAAAGCAGAAAAGTACCAAACTCTTAAGAACCTGAACCTAAGTGGAAAAAGAGAACATAGCACTTCTATGGTAATCAAAAGATGCCCAATATGTAATACAAAGACTGTGCTTTAGGGAAGGAAAACACAAAGTGGGCAGGATGGGAAAAATGATTCAATGCACTCTTCTGAGGAAGTATGAAGGAAGGATCACACTTGCCTTGAGGTGAAATCTCAGAAGAAATGACCAGATTCTTTAAGGAGCTGCCTCGGTTTTTTGCCAGAGCCTGATAGCCCCAAACCGCTGGTAGCTCACTGCGATGCCTATTCATATGGGACAGACTTTGCTCTCTTGGTTCCTTCTCCTCTCTATCAGCATTTACATATGGAGCAGCAGGTGTGGGCAAGGAAAGAGAAAACTCAAATTGGCCTGATCTTGGGCTGTCTCTAAGGAACCCCATTCCTTCCTTAAGGGCTTCCAAGTGGGATGAAGGGAATCCGACAGGAACTAAACAGCCTGCAGTGTATCTACATTCCAAGAAGGAATGGCAGAAAGTTCAGACTCAGATTTAAATCTTTGTTCGTAATAGTTTTCTTTCCTTGTGATCCAATTTCCTCTTAATTAATCAAGAGGGAGTTTTTCTCTGCATTACTGGCCCTTAGTTAACATTATCAGATGCTGCTGAACTCTGAAAACACAACTGATGGATTTCTAGAGTATTAAATCATTTCCCAAATTGTTTTAATCCTAGGAGGTAAATGACCTAGATGATGAAAAGCTGACAATGTTCTGTTTTTTTTTTTCCAAAATCAATGTCTCACCATCAGAAGTAATTAACTTTTCTACTTTTTAAATGATCTTAGACAGTGGTTTTCAGTCAGTATGGTTAAACTGCATGTCAAGATTGGAGGAAAAGAGCATTTTAAAGCTTACAGAACTGTTTAATGAAAAAAAAAAAAGTCTTGTTTTACGTTTAAAAGTTGTTTTAGTTTCCTTGGCTGCTTAAGCAAATATCATGCACTGGTTTGGCTTAAACAATAGAAATTTATTAGCTTATGGTTTTGAGGTTAAGATAGAAGTCACAATCAAGACATCATCAAGGTACTGCTTTCTCCCCAAAGTCTGGTGTCCCAGACTGGCTGCCAGTGATCCTTGGTCCTTAGTTTGTCACATGGCAAGGCACATGGTGGCCTCTCCTGGTTTCTCCCTTCTCTTCCAGGTTCCACTGATGTTCAGCTTCTGGCTGCTCCCTCTGTGATTTTCTCTATGTATTTCTGAATTTCATTCTGCTTATAAAGAACACTAGTAATAGGATTTAGACCCATCCTGACTGAAGTGGGCCAGACCTTAACTGAAGTAACCTTATCCAAAGGCCCTACTTACTATGGGTGCACACCCACAGGAATGGGTTACGTTTAAGAACATGTTTTTCTGGGGTACATACAGCTCCAAACCAGAAATTATTCAGTGCTGAGCTCTGGGCATTTTTATCTGGTTTAGTATACCTTATAGGTGGTTCTTCTTTCCAAATGACCTATCTTTCCAGTCCTCCTGAAAAAATATATTTCAGACTTTAAGGGTCAAAAAGGTGTCTTTGCAGAAACTGAAGGCCTGCGGAGGAAGGTGGTTGTAATAGCATTAGTTTGTCGTGAAAAAAAAAAAAAAAGGCCTTTTCTTCTTTTATAAAATACTTGAAAAGCTGTATCGTGATAATGATCTTTAAAATGGAGTGTGCATACAGGTCTTTTAAAAGTTTTTAATGATTGGGCCAAAATTTTGACCACCCTCTTGTATATTACTATGATTTGTCAATGCAGCAAAAACGATTGACTTCTAACTACCCAGGCCTTGGTCTCTCCACTTATCTGGGCTTCAATTTTCTCATCTGGAAAATGAATCCTGGATGAGATGACTCCTAAGGTATATTTCTACTGCGGAGGAAGACAAATGAAAAGGGACACTTAGGATCTTTGGTAACTAGAATGAGAGGCGGCAGTTTGTAGTGGCAAAGTACACAAGCATTGGAATAAAACAGATCTGGGCTTGAATCTCAGATCTTATTAGCTGCAGGAAGTTAAACTTCATAGTACTTATTTATAAAGTGGAGCTTATTAAGACCTATTTTGAGGCACACTGAGGTTCAAATGAGAGCAAGCATAAAATCTTCCTAGCACAATTTGTGCACATGTTTTCTATAAATGACAGGGCCACATTTTAAAAACTTTTTATTCTGAAATATGTTCAAACTTACAGGACAGTTACAAAAATAATACAGACCCCTTACAGAGAATTCCATCCTATCCCATTCCCTGATACCCAGATCCACCTATTTTAACTTTTTTGCCACATTTGCTGTCATTCTATTAATGTATGTATGTATATATGTATGTATGTATCTATCTATGTATCCATTTTCTGAACACTTGAGTATAAATTGTGTATATCATGTGCCTCACTTAATATTGCCATGTACATTTCCTAAGAACAAGGGTTTCATTTACGTAACAACCTTAAGTACAGTTATCAAGTTCAAGCAATTTAACATTGATATAAAGCTTATAGTCTATATTTCAATTTTTTCATATGACCCTGTAATGTCCCTTTGAGCCTTTTCTTCTTCTGTGCAAGATCCCATACAGGATCATGTTTTGCATTTAATTGTTATTGTCTCTTTAGTTGCTTTCTTTTTTAAAAAAATTAACTGTGTGAAAAGATATATAACCTCAACTTGCCCATCTCAACCACTCCCAAGCATACCATTATACCATTAACTTTAACAGTACACACGAACTATGTTCCTATACCCCTCCATCCCCCCACCTTTATGTAGTTCTTATTACAAATTATCTGTTTATACATTATGAATCCAAAACCACTGATTTGTCATTACATTTTTTAACATCATGTAGTAAATAATTTTATAAACTGCATTATAAACAATAAATGACATGCAAATAAATAACCAATACAATTTCACATATAAAAATTCCTCAAATCAAAATCTACTTCGTGGGGCCACAATATGTAAAAATGGAGATTCTCCTCCAGTGTCAGTGGGGGAGCTCTTTGTCTAACCATTTGGAGGACATGATGGTCACTTGGATGACATTTGAAAATAACCCAAAGCAATGATCTAGCACTTCCATTCTTCATGTTCTCTTAATAATCAACAAGTGTATGTCCCCCAAAACACCCACAACACTATCACTAATGGAAGGGAAATGTTGGAAAGAACACAAATGTCAACCCAAAGGAGAAGGAATTAAAAAAGAAATCCACATATAATACAAATCAGTGGTAAAAAGCAGTGAAATTGAATGAACTAGGCTAGAGTATATGTGTCCAAATGGAGACTTTCAAGGAATCATTTGAGTCAAAAGGCAAGGTGCAGAAAGATACAGACAGTTTGACATATACACACATTTTATGAATGTGCATAAAATGTATATTGTTAAAATAAACACAGGTTGCTACTGAAATTTTGTAAATGATTGGAAATGGCAAAAAGGTTGTCATTACATTTCTTGTGTGTTTTTTTTTTAACAATTCTTTTTTTTAATTAAGATTTGTTTTATTTATTTCTCTCCCCCTTCATTGTTTTGCGCTCGCTGTCTGTTCTCTGTGTGTTCTTCTGTGTCTGCTTGTCTTCTCTTTAAGCAGTACCAGGAGTTCCTGGCACCTTCTGGAGTGGGAGAGAGGCACTCAATCTCTTGCGCCACCTCAGCTCCGTGGTCTGCTCAGTCTCTTATTGTCTCTCCTTTGTGTCTCTTTTTTTGTGGTGTCATCTTGCTGTACCAGCTCTCTTCGTGGGCCAGCACTCCTGTGTGGGCCAGCACTCCTGTGTGGGCCAGCACTCCTGCGTGGGCCAGCACTCCTGCGTGGGCCAGCTTGCCTTTCACCAAGAGACCCTGGGAATTGAACCCTGGACCTATATGTTAGGTGGGAGCCCAATTCGCTTGAGCCACATCTGTTTCCCTGTCATTATGTTTTATGCATTGGCCTTTTAGATCCTGTAGGAAGTAAAAAGTGGAGTTGCAAACCACAAATACAATAGCACTAGCATTTACCTTTACCAATGTCATTATCTCACCAGACTGTTTTGCTTTTAGCACTTTAAATATGTCATCCCACTGCCTTCTTGCCTCCATGGTTTCCAAGGAGAAATCAACACTAATCTTATTGAACTTCCCTTGTACGTCTAATGTTACTTCTTTCTTGAGGCCTTCAGAATTCTCTCCTTACTTCTGGCATTCTACAGTCTTATTATAATATGCTGTGGAGTAGCTCTATTTGGGTTTATTCTATTTGGTGTTTGTTGAGCATCTTGGATGTGCTTTTTTGGTGTCTTCTGTTAAATTTGTGAAGGTTTCAGCCATTACCTCCTTGAATATTCTCTTTGCCCCTTTCTCTCTTCTCCTTCTGGGACTTCCACAATATGAAGATGAGTATACATGATGGTGTCCTACAGATTCCTCAGACTTTGTTCCCTTTTCTTTTTTCAGACTGAATGATTTCAATTGTCTTATTTTCAAGTTCTCTCATTCTTTCTTTTGCCAGCTCCAATCTGCTGTTGAACCCCTCTAGGGAATTTTTAATTTCTATTGCTGTGGTCTTCAGCTCTGTTTGATTCCTTTTCATAATTTGCCTCTCTATATGAATATTCTGTTTGTAGTCATCTATTGTTTCCCTAATTTCCTTTAGTTCTTTGTCCATGTTTCCCTTTGAGCATATTTAGGACCAATTTTTAAAAAGTCTTTGGTATCTCAAGTCTGGTGCTCCTTGTTGATGGTTTCTAAGGCTTAATCCTCTCCTTTTCCTGGGTCATTGCTTCCTTTTAATTTGTATGTTTGTAACCTTTCATTAAACATGGACATTTTGATATTTTGATGTGTTATTGCTGAAATTTAGACTCTGCAGCATCTGTTTCTTAAGTTTGTATTCAGCTACTGTAATGATGGTGTTTTCCTTCAATGCAAGGAGCTAGCAAAAGAAAAAAAAATGAGGAAAAAATGGAAACACCTTTACCAGTCTTTGCAGAACTTGTATAAGTGCTCTCTTTCAGGGCTTATTCATACAATGTGTTGCATGAGAATGGTTTAAGTGTCTTCCTGATCCTTTCTGCACTTGGGTCTAGTCTGGGGCATGCATATATGGCCCTAGGAATTTCCATTTACACAGTTACTAATGTCCCCTCTTCCCCATAGTTTCTTTCTGGTTCCAGGCTCTGCTCTGTATGTCTTACAGCCAGCAATCCCTTGACCCAGGGAGCACGACTTGACTGCTCTCCCACAGCATACTGTAGGAGCTCTGTGAGCTGACTTTTATGTGCAGGACCCACCAACCAGACTGAGCCAGAGATATATGCTCCCAGCATGTGCACATGGCCACTCTGCTCCCTCTGGAACCAGGACCAGGGATCCACACTGGGAGTGTGGGCCAGTTTTGAGCTGAGCCAGTGAAGGGTAAGGGAAGGGGCCAGCTAGGGCACCATGAGATCCTACTGCTTTTAAGAAACCTCCTTCTTGATTCAGTGTTTGCCGTGCTACTACTGCAATCCCTTAACTGTTTTCTGCAGCCCTGAGAAAGATGTTTTCTGCCAGTCCTTGCTGGTTGTTCAAAGCCTCTGTGGAGGGACAGAGCTCTGAAGCATCTCACTCTACTATCATGATCGGGCAGGTGCTAGGGCCACATTTTAAGGTCAAGGAAAACATAAGGCTGAGCACGTGATCAGTAATTTCCACTTTGGCACTTGGAGAAGAGAGTGAGTGAGTATATTGCTGTCTTTTACCAGCAGAGATATCCCTCTGCCTGCCGTGATGAAACTGGAGCTGTCAGGGTTTAAAAAAAGATCACTGTCAGGGTGAATGCACCACATCTTGGCAAGAAATGCTTGACATAGTTTCTACCATCAACAAGCTCTCCTTCCCTGTCCCTTCCCCCACACTGTGCTTCTATATAAATCCCAGGCACTCCACTGGACTGCACTCATTTCAGCCAGTACCCGGGCCATCAGCAGAGAAGAGAAAGGTGGAAATGGCTCCCGGAGAAAAGGAAAGGGAAGAGAGGTCGGCCAAGGGTGCCTTCAGGAAGCTACGCAGAGCCACCCTGGTTATCAGCTTGGCCCGAGGTTGGCAGCAGTGGGCAAATGAGAACAGCACCAAGCAGGCCCAGGAGCCTGCAGGCTGGATGCCTGGAGGCACTCAGGACCCACCCCAAGCTCCTAAACCAAGGATGTGCCCCACTGTCCTCCAGAAAGACCAGAGTGTCCCAAAGTCTCTATACCCAAACTCAGTGGGGCATGGAGATGGACAAAGTTCAGAGGAAGCCACTGAGGTCTCTCATATCAAAAGGAAAGAGGTGACCAAAACAGTTGTCAGCAAGGCTTATGAGAGAGGAGGGGACATGAGCCACCTCAGCAACAAGTACGAGGACGATGGCGTGCCTGATCCTGGGCAGCCAGAAAATGATATCGACAGAATCCTCCACAGACATGGCTCCCCAGCGCGGAGGAGGAAGTGTGGCAACCTGGTGTCTGAGCTGACCAGAGGCTGGAAAGAGATGGAGCAGGATCAGCCCAAGTGGAGAAGTGACAGCATAGACACGGAGGACAGCGGCTACGGAGGAGAGGCTGAGGAGAGGCCCGAGCAGGAAGGAGAGCAGGTGGCTATTGCCAGAATCAAGCGGCCCTTGCCCTCTCAGTAAGTGAATATGTCCTTCCACTCCTTGTACCAGGATCCAAAGAGCAGGGGAAGCAACACCCAATCTATAGTGAGAATCTCAAAGATTGGGCAGGTCACCTGGGGAAGGCGCAGTACTGAGAGGACAGTGCTAATTGCAGGCGTGGACCTTTGGGTCTAGGGTGGCCCTATTTTGTTTCTCCTTTCTGTTTTGAACTGAACACCTAAGTTTTAGCCTCAGCAAGGACAAGCCATCAGAGAGGTATATCTGCTTGGGAGAATTCTTTAAGTCAGTTTTATAATAAGTGACAAATTGGTTTATGTCTCTGGAGAGAGTGTTTGCTGGTGGATTGACTACAGAGACATTTACCTTGTTCCAAATCAGTCCATAATACTATCAGGAGACACTTCTACCCAAATAGTGTGTATGGAACCCAGATCTCCATGGCTCTGTAAGAAGGTGGTGACCCACTGTCTAAGAGACAGACCCAAGTTCAAATCCCTGCTCTGCCCCTTACTTTTTTCCTAAGCTGATTTCCTTATTTGTAAAATAATTGGGATAGTAACCCTTTGGGATAGTTTCTGTTGGATTGGGAGAAGTAGATGAGATTAAGGTGCCATGCCCTTAGTGCAGTACCTGACAACATGCTCAATATGTGAAAGCTATTATTATTCATATAGATTCTAGTTAACAACTTTTCAAACTTTCGAAAAAAGCTTTCTGTTTGTAAACAGACAGCAATGCTACTAATACTGGATAATTAAAATATCACAATCCTAAAACATTTAGATGGCAAATACATACACATACACAATGACTCAAACTGAAACATTTATTTGGCCTAGAAACACATGCTTTTTTTCAAGACAGTATCTCCTCTCATAATAGAAAGTAAGCATGTTCCACTCTACAACCACAAGGTGTCAGAACATGGGAGAGATCTCTGATGTCATGAATGCTTAAAAATGATGCCCTCTGGGAACAGTTAGATGTGTACGTGTGCTTTTGGAGTCTTATGAAGCAACAGAAAGTAAAGAACAAACTTGCTTTACAAACAGCTGTCTTATAGGTGGTGACTTTAAAAGTGTTTTGAAAGAATTATGACTACTATACTGAAAGCTTTCAAGAAAAATTAAATGGCAAACTGAGATAATTGGAACAATCTGTCATGCATTTAGTGTGTGGCATGTGCTGTGCTGGGTGTTTTGCATACATTGACTCTTTAACCCTCACAATCCTAGAGGTAGATATTATACCATTTTAGGGGCAAGAATGTGAGAGCACCGAAGCTCAGTGGAGAGGTTTCCCAGCAAGTTAGTGACAAAGCTTATACCTGCCTGACTCCAAACGCAATGTTTGGAAACTTGACAGGGTGCTCTCACTTGGTGCCTTAAGAACGTGTTCAGAGATCTGGGTTTGCACTTTACTTACAGTGATATGAGAATTCATGATCAGAAGTAATGATTCTACCAAATTCTGGCCCTGTGGATGTGTGTGTGTGTGCACGTGCACATGCATGTGCGCTAGAATTGGAATAATAGAATCCAACAGAATAAGGACTGAGGATGGCACAATGAGGTTCTTCCTGTAAGCCCATTTTAAATTGGCCCCAGGTAGGGAGAGGACGGCTGGGACCAAGTCCCCTGTGTATGTTAGGGCTGGTCTCTTCCTTGGGACTTGTCTAAGCATGTTTCATATGTTGATTCATTTAATCCTCATGGGATAGGTACAATCATTACACCCATTTTATAGTTGGGGACGTGAGACCAAAAATTGTTAGGGAACTTGTTTAAGATTAGACAGCCCATGGGATTTGAACCCAGTCATTCTGGCTGTGGAGCCCATCCGCTTGACCAATAGCTAAACTCTCTCCTTTGGAAGTGGGGACTGGCACACAGGGCCCTTCTTAGGGTTCCTGAAATCCAGCATGTACATGGGCCCCTTCTTAGTGTGATGGACAACTCATATGCTTTGAATAAGAGATAATTAGATTTGAATTATGGCTATTTTTGTCAAATTCTGAGCCTCTGTGTTCTCTTCTTAAAAATTCATATTTCAGAGTTATTTTGATATTATGTATAGAAAGCAATGAACTAGAGAAGCTGCTTAATAAGTTGTTCCCATTATAATGGAGGGGTCAGGCCTGGTGATTTCAATCTTTCAAGATTCAGGGGGTTTGGCAGTCTGGGATAAAGGGGGAAATCTCTTTTCTTCTTTAGTCCCTTCCCCCCAGTCATAGAGAACAAAGGGTACCAGAATGCTGTACACAGTAACAGCAGCTCTTAATGTCAATGGTAACCCTAGCTGTGCTCGGGAAACTTCAGCAGGAGCCTAATGGGGCTTCTTGCCTGGTGGGACTCTCAGATATTGCCAGAGAGAAAGTGGCATTATTGAGAAAGCCAATATGAAAGGATTTTTTGTTCACTTATTTTTAAAGCTAGGCACTATTCTTTTTCCATACTCTCCACGCCCCCCCCCCAGGTGAAAATTATGCATCATGGATGTTTAAATAGAAAGAAAGCATTTTCTTGGTGGATAAGATGCTCCATGGATAATAGAAACAAACAAACCATGTTTGGTAAAAAGTATAGAAATTCTTTGTCAATAGCGGTTTTACTAACAGGGATTTTACTATGAAAATGGTTTATATATTATGCCTTATTTTAAAAATACTCTGTCTTTCATTTATAAAACTATATGACTCATTGACCTCAGTCCCTTTACAAAGGAAATTGGCTCTGGTGGAAGACTGAAGAGCCAATTACTCAACCCTCCTCTGCTCCAGTTTCTAATCAGTAAAATATTAGTAGCTGAGCATGAGGGTGCCATTTAATAGATAAGGAAATAGAGACACAGAGAAGTTAAATAACTTAAGTCACACAGCTATTAAGTGATGAAGTTGGGAAGCCTTATGCCAGAGCTTGTGTTCTTAGCCATTACTGCCACCCTCAATAGAAAATAGACTGAAGGACTAAATTAGGGATGAAAATATCAGCTTAATTAATAGAATCCCAATAACTCCCAAAACTTTGGTAAAACTGCATTGAAGGACTTAGAAACTGAAGCTAAAGTATGGCCTCCTCCTCTCTCTCCCCAATTCTAGAGCTTGGAACTCTTTCCATGGACTCTGGGATTTTTACTAAGCTAGCTGCAAAGAGAATTATAGGCCTGGTTCTCAAACCTAAGTGATAACAAAATAGAAAGCATAATTGCTGATTAGAGATATTCACACTGCCTTTTGAATGCAGTCACCCTGCTTCTGATAAATGTGACCCAGTGGATGTCATGCTCCCATTAATCAAATTGGCTACATTCCCTGTGGGGAAGAGCAAGCAAACTGATGTGCAGATAAGCAAACCCTCCCCAGCACTTCTGAGTGGTTAGAAAAGGTGGCAGAAGTTTCTTGCTTCATTGATGGAGACTGGTGCCCGGGTGAGGAGAAATGCTCCCTCTATGGGAAGATCCATAGGATGGGGCACTGAGAGCAGAGCTCCATTTTCTTTATATCTAAGACTTAGACCAGAAAAGCTTGTTGCCTTTAGACTGCACGACACTTTGAGGCTGGTGATTCAGGGGAAGGCCATCTGCAGGAGAATGTTTTCAGTGCCAATGAATTTAGTTAGGTTTGAAATATACCTTTTAGAAGATTTATTTACTGTGGGTTTTACTATATATTTAATAATTTACCTATGTAATTATTCTGCCAAAATGACAATTATGGTGCAGTTGGTTCCCATAATCTCATATTGCTAAAGAGCCCCATTCAGATTGTGAAATCATTTTCACAATTCTTTTTTTAGTCAATGAAACTAGACGTATAATATCTAGTGACATTAGTTACCTTGCTGCAAGCTGGAGCAGGGAAAATACTCTGATTGATTGTAAGAAAACGTGTTTAGGAATAATGAGAAAACTAAGAAGGTAGTCTAGATTAAATAATGCTATCCTAATATGTGATTGAAAAGTCAGCTTTGACTATTGCTTTGCTTTCTTTAAATTTATACTAGATTGTCTTTCTAAAACTCTAGCTACACTATTACTCACATTTTTACTTGAAAATACAGAAACAGGAAAAGGTGGTATATTAAGCATTATATTCATGGACTAAGAAGAGACTTCCTAACCTATGATTTAAGCCTGATTCTCTCAGACTTTTAAAATATTGGAAATATAAAAAACAATATAGGGAAGCAGATGTGTCTCAAGAGATTGGGCTCCTGTCTACCATATAGGAAGTCCAGGGTTCAATTCCTGGGGCCTCCTTGTGAAGGCAAGCTGGCCCACACAGTGAGCTGGCCTGCACAGAAAGCTGGCCTGCACAGAGAGCTGGCCTGCGCAGGAGTGTTGGCCCACTCAGGAATGCTGGCCCACTCAGGAATGCTGGCCCACGTGGAGTGCTGGCCCATGCGGAGAGTTGGCGCAGCAAGATGACGCAACAAAAAGAGACATAGAGGAGAGACAATAAGAGATGCAGCAGACCAGAGAGCTGAGGTGGCACAAGAGATTGAGTGCCTCTCTCCCACTCTGGCAGGTCCCAGGATCAATTCCTGGTGCTGCCTAAAGAGAAGACAAGCAGACACAGAAGAACACACAGAAGTGAATGGACACAAGAACAGACAGCCAGCACAAAAACAACTGGTGTGTGTGTGTTTAATAAATAAATAAATCTAAAAAAAAAAAACAAAAAAAAACGATATAGAACATTTATAAGATAAAAAAAAAATCAAATACCCTTTAAGGTGCCTTTCCTCTTAGTATCTTTTCATACATATATGATTTTATAAAATTGTAATAACTGTGTATAATTTTTGCATGCTGTTTTTTTTCCCCATGTAACATTATCATACACTTTTGTCCATGATGCTACAAAGAATATGAGTGCTATATTTAGCGGTGGATTTCTAGTTCAAATTGTATTGTAAAGGTGGAAGCTGAATATAGCAAGTAGAGGACTTTTGAAAACACAAAACATGGGAATTAATGAAAGTTTGCCACCTAGTGGATATCATTTCTCTTGGGAAAAAAAAAGCTAATACAAATGTTTGCTTATATATATATAATGTGTAAGCATTCCTCTAAGTCTATTTGGCTCCTGCATTTGAATAACCTGATTTCAGGAAGTGAGTTTGGATAGAGAGGATACTTCAATCTGATCTGTTGCTGGGTTTTGAAGAGCGAATTGTGAGAGTTTGGATAACAAAGCCTACCAGCATTCCATTCACATCAGTAGTTTTGACTTACATATCCATTCCTAGTGCTTCCAGACATGATGACACTTGGAGTGGCAGAGGTGGCAGAGGAGGGTGGGCCACTTGTGATGATGAAGAGTAAAAATCTCTGGCTTTTAATTAATCCAGGATTTCATGGTTTACTCGTGAAGGAAAAAAGACCTAAGAAATAAGACTAGGAGATTGGGGGGAGATACAGAAATGATGGGAGTCTTTTAAAGAGAATTTTGCCCATTTGAAAATTAAGCCTGCAGCCTCATGACAGTGCTGGTCTGCACTTTCCAATACTGTGTTTTATAGAAAGATGCATTCCAAATTCCAAGGGCAGCACACATTTGAAACACAACTCATTTATTAGACACTGTCTTTAATTGCATGCTGGGTGGCATTGTTGCATAGTGGAAAGAGCATTGACTTTGGCCTCAGACAGTTTTATGTTTCAATGCTGGCTCTATCATGATTTAAGACAGTGTTTCATAGTAATTACAAACAAAGGCTCTGGAGCCAGGATTAACTTCGGTTCACATCTGGCTCTACCAGTTAAGAACTTTGT
The DNA here is from genome assembly GCA_026826555.1 of Tolypeutes matacus. Lineage (NCBI taxonomy): Eukaryota > Metazoa > Chordata > Mammalia > Cingulata > Chlamyphoridae > Tolypeutes > Tolypeutes matacus. The sequence goes on along the minus strand of JAKSZT010053806.1, from coordinate 150,296 downwards.
GACTTTAAGCAAGTTACTTAAGGTCTCTGATTTCAGTTTCATCTGAGAAGCAGGGATAATAGTACCTTTCTCAAAGAATGGCTCTGGGGAAATTTAATGAAAAGTGTTTAGCAGAATGCCAGCACATAATAAATATCCAATAAATGTTCCTTTTGCAGGCTGGTGTTTTCTATCCGTGCAATTTTGTATTTCAAAGTTTGTGGTACCTATATACATGCTTTCATTAAAAATCCATATATGAAATCTATACATGAGTGAATATTAAAGTGAGTATGGTGATATAAGCTTTGTCTTTGTGAAATAACTGGTATCAGTAGTCCTATGAGAAGAGGATTCTTCTAATGCACTTATAAGATTTCAGTTCTAAAATGTCATTAGCATACAACTTTAAGATATACACATTTGCATTAACTATGTGTAAGGAGGCTTTTCTTTTGAGTACATATTATTATTTTATAGTGCCTAAGACACTACAGTTATTCATAGAGAAAATATTCTAGGACACATCAAGCTAATAAGATAAGTGGGACTGCCTGTGATTTTTTTCTTCTTTCATTTCTAAACTTAGTTTTGTGTTTATATATGTTTTTTATAATGAAAAAATTACAAAGACTTACATTAAGCTGTAGATAGGCAGGAAGTACAAAGGGAAAACGTTGGGTGCCAAAATACCAGTATCTTGATTATTCACTCTCTCCCCACTTTAGGGCAAACCGATTTACAGAGAAACTCAACTGCAAGGCCCAGCGGAAATACAGCCAAGTAGATAACCTGAAAGGGAGATGGCAACAGTGGGCTGATGAACACACACAATCCCAGAAGCTCAATCCTTTCAGTGAAGAATTTGATTATCAGTTGGCCATGTCCACCCGCCTACACAAAGGAGATGAGGGCTATGGCCGTCCCAAGGAGGGAACCAAAACTGCTGAAAGGGCCAAGCGAGCAGAGGAGCACATTTACAGAGAAATTATGGACATGTGCTTCATTATCCGCACAATGGCTTGCCACAGACGAGATGGCAAGATCCAAGTTACTTTTGGAGATCTCTTTGACAGATATGTTCGTATTTCAGATAAAGTAGTGGGCATTCTCATGCGGGCCAGGAAACACGGACTGGTGGACTTCGAAGGAGAAATGTTATGGCAAGGCCGAGATGACCATGTTGTGATTACTCTACTGGAGTGAATCTTTTAACAGCTAAAGCCAGACTTGACTGGTTATTGTCTTAGAGCTAAATTCTAATGTATTAAAAATTAAAATGGAAACTGCTCTGTAATAAGCTAGTAAATATTAAACAATTTTTACATAAATGACTTCTTTGCACACTATTTCTATGAGCTGTGAGCAAGTTTGAAGACTTTGAGAAAGCATACACAAAGCATTTCAGAAAGCAGAGTGTTATTAGTATGTAATGGTATTGGTATTTTGAAATTCCATTAACTGGTTTTTTTTTTTTTTTAGGCGGTACCAGGGATTGAAGCTGGGACCTTGTACAGGCACTCAACCACTGAGCTACACCCTCTCCCCAATTCCATTAACATTTTAAGACAAAAACATTTGGCTATTCATAGCAGAATTATTTTTAATTAAATATATCCAGGAAGAATGTTGATTTTAAAGCTCATCAGAACATATTACAATATTAGCATCTTTTTAAAGAAAGAGTAATTCCATTAAGTTTGGGAAAACTAAACTAAAAGGCTTGACTTTGTACTACTGTATTTATCACAGCATTTACTCACAAAATAGATGCTGATATAAAAAGTTAAGTTCTAAAATAAGAGGTTGAAATTGTCAAAGTCCCTCTGTGGACTTGAAATGTAATAGGTTTCCAGGAAGACTTAGGTGCCTTCTGTGTGATTTGAGTAAACCACTTAAAAACAGACCTCACTGGTGCCCTTACAACCAACAGAGAAGGCAGCGGTGTTCACTCTCATTCTCAAAGTAGAGCAGGGATGGAAGAGTCAGACTCTTCTGCCTATGGAAGGCTTCCTATAGTTTATCTTTTCTTAAAACTTTAATGAGTTATGCTGCTAACATTTATATGTCAATGCAAAATGAAAGACAAATACAGAAAATTCTGTGATGAAAGGGAATGTTCTGTATGGAAGGATCTTATAGAATCATAGATAAATTAGAAACAGATTTGAGGCACTGCAATTTTCTTCATTCTCTAACAAAGGAAATTTTCTGAAATGTCTGAAAGTCATAAAACAGCAATATTAGTTCTGCCCAAGTGAAGAAAGTACAGTTATTAAATGCAACAGCACAAAGAAAATTACTTGTCACTAATTTGCCAGAGTCAAGTATTCTTTTTAATGAATAGATTTAATGTAACATATAATTCTAAAAAAAAGCCCCTGAAAATAATGTGATATTACAAGTCTTCTGAATATAAAGTTATATTATACTTTTCAATAAAAGTTACTATATTTTATCTTATTATCAGTATTATAGCACTTTGTTGTTAGAGAAATTAATGTCAAATTATCTCAAAATAATTGGCATTCATAAATTATTAGGTGTTAGGCTTAAAATAAAGCACAGATTAAACTACCACTAGTTTTTTTCATGCATGATTCTCTTTCAAACTGAAAGTTCAGCTATGTTCTTAAAGAAGAAAAGTATATACATTTTTTGTTTCTATAAAAGATTTATAAAATTATAAATTAATGACCAATATTCCTAAGTAGAACTCATATAAGATGTACACTACTATCACAACAGTGAAACATCTCAAAATTTAAAGACAAATGGCACAAGAATAAAAGATGTTTTCTTGTATTTTCTGTTCTTGTTTTTATACTACTATTTTTAGGTTATATTCCACAATACCACTTTCTTATGTTTGAAACACAAGAAAATGATATAGTACAATGTGGTTTACTTCAGTATCAGCAGAATAATTAAACCTGGCCTTCAAAAGAATTCCCTCTTATTTAACTATGGATCATAATTGTTTATGCAGGCATTGATTATTAAGAGTTAAATTTGTATCAATTTGAGGAGGGAGTAAAAAGTCCTCTTCTTGGAGAGCATACTTTAACATTATTCTGAATAAGGCATGGTTGTAGTAGTCAGGAAGCAAATTTTCTTAATGGAAAATGCTTGCTTATGTGACAGGCACATAACAAGCACCGTGTAAGGTAGGTATCATCATCAGAGCTGTTTTGTTACACATTTCATGGTTTATTGTATATTATTTTTATGCTAAAATATTTGTCAGATCATGTGTTACTGATCTGTTTCCTGACTTGGCGATCCAAAAATATTCTCACTTTAACCTAAGGATTATTTTAAAACTTTATGATAGGAACATCTGTAGTTGAAAAACTTAGGACATTTGGTGGGGGAGGGGGGCTAGTAAGTGGATCTCAGGTCACAAAAGAGCTAATCAAAGTCCTCACACATTTTTTTAGTTACCAAAATATAGCACCTGAAATGAATATATATTCTATAGCATTTTACCATTTGTGATGGTTTGAAGCCATATGTACCTCAGAAAAGTATGATTTTAAAGTTAGTCCATTCTTGTGAGTGTGTACATAAGATCTTTTAGTGAATAGGATTGTAACTAAGGTGTGACCCACCTCATTCAGGGTGGGTCTGAATCATCTTATTGGAGTCCTTTATTTGAGAATGAAATTCAAAGAGAGGGAAAGCAATGGAAGCAAGCAGGAAGCAATGAAATTTGAAGATAAGGGAGAGACCCAGCAGATACCACCATGTGTCTTGCCTTATGAGAGAGGAGTCTGATTGCTGGCAGCTGGTCTTCTGGGAGAAAGCATTGCCTGATGATGCCTTGATTTGGACATTTTTCTCAGCCTCAAAATTCTTAGCTTGTAAGCTAATAAACTCCCCCTGTTAAAAGCCAACCCATTTTATGTTATCTGCTTTTGGCAGCAAAGCAAACTAGAACACCATTGGTAATTCTAAATTCTCCATTAATTGGTAGTGTACAATCAGCTTTCAAATATTTGGGATTTTCCTTTTCCAGACTTTCAATCAGATTTTTAAAGGGTTTTTGATCTATTGCTATGTACTCTTTCTCTCTGGACCACCATCCAAATGTTTGCTACCTTTCAGCCTCTATAACTTGGGGTTTCATGACTTCCCGATTCCCAAGTTTATCTTTTTATCACTTCTCTGTCCACTTAAAGCCATGAAGACGGAAGTTCTGAACAAGTGGTTTTCTTCCCACACTGTTGCAAAATGAGGCTGCCCCTATATCCTTAGTTTGCCTTCTGCTTTTTCCTTTCTTCCCAAACTCTAATTCCTTCTTTTTATTACTACCACAGGTCTAATGAAAGACTACAGGTGCTGCTTCTCACATGATATGGGAATAACTCTGTGTTTTAACTAGAATTTTGTGTTAAAAATGGAAACTCATGCTTGGGGAAGGATTCCTGTACCTTCTCTATTATGTGACTCTGTTCAGTAATTATAGGAGGAGCAGTGGGCCATCTGGTCCATGCAGAAGTGGCCTGTTAATGCAGCTGCCTCCTCAGGATTCCTAGAAGGGCAGGGACTGTATATTATTCATATTCTTAAAATCTGACATCTTAGTACATAGTATACATAGTAAGCACACAGTTTATATCTGTTGAATTATTTAGTTAATTCATAAGTGTTGTATGACCTAATTAACGCAGAGGTTTTCAGAGTGCTGTTTCACCCACCATCATCCCAACAAGGGTCAGCTGATTGCATGGTGTACCCAAATTTTGGGGACCCGTCAGCATCTAACAAAATTACATTGCATTTACTTTTTGACAAATCAAGCTCACTCCTAAAATTTCCCTTAAAGATTCAACTCCAACAATATGAAAATATTTATGCACAATGTATTGTGCATTATTTTTAATTATAAAATATTGCAAACCCTTTAACCCCTATATATTGCAAAATGATCAAATAAGGTATGGTTCATCCATACAATAGATGCAACTATAAAAAAATAAGGAAATTCTCTAAGAAATGAAATGCAGTTAAATTTGTATATGTGTGTATATACATACACACAATGGGTTATATATGTGTGTGTATGTTTATATAATCTCTATTTTGAAAATAAAGGATAACCAGAAATAATGAAATTGGTTCCTATGGGGGGGGGGGTGAGGGTTGGGAATGGGTTGAAGAAATATAAAGAGGTATATGTCCCAGAGTACAGATCTGTTGGTACAGTTTTGAATTTTGGGACCTTGTAATATTTTACATATACAAAAGTAAAATGAAATGAGAATGGGCAAAAAAACTAAAATTGGATTAAAAAAATGAATCTACTTCTATATTGTTATTAACCACACAGAAAGAAAATAAAGAGATTTAAGTTAACTTTTGAATACTTTTATTAAACGTCCTCAGTGTAAAGACTAAAAGAACTGCAAAGGAATATTAAACTCTACTTTTGTTTGTGAGAGCATGGTTGTAGCAATTTTGAAACTATGTGTATACCGTAAGATTAAGAAAATGTATAAATATACATGTCCTTACTATGGGAGAAGAGGAATGTATTAGTCAGCCAAAGGGGTTCTGATGCAAAGTTCCAGAAATCTGTTGGCTTTGCCTTCTCAGCTGCTCAGCAGCTCTGTTTTCTTCAGCTGCAAACTATCAGGCAAATGGATCATCTCTCCCGGGGGCTTTAGCTGTTTGAGCCTTCTCTTTTCTATCACATAGCAGGACCGAAATGACCAAGCCTTAATCTTAGGTAATTTAATCAAGACATGTCAGCTGAATTTGATGCATTCAAAGGGTATCACACGCAGAGGAACAGACCAGTTTACAAACATAATCCTTCTCCTTTTTGGGATTCATAAAATATCAAATTGCCACAAGGAACATGGAATGAGGGAAGATGAGAACAAATTCTAATGTTAGAATGGAATTAGAGGTATCAGTATGAACTTGTATGTGAATTTCCTCTCTTTTCTCCTGACTTTAGAAGTGATGTCACCCCAGTAACAATGAGCTACTTCTAAATTGTTTCTAAATACTTTAAAAAAGTACACTTTATCTTTTTTTTTCCCTTTGTGGTTAGTGCTTTGTGTCCCATTTAAGAAATAGGTATTGTTTTAAAATTAATGTCTTTATCATCTTAACATTCACATTTAGATCTATAATATGTAATTACTTTTTTTTTTAATTTATTTTTTTTTATTATGGGTAAAAATCAAAATTCTCAAAATACATACAAACATTTGCAAAATGATATATAAATATATATGCATATGTGTATTTGCTTACAATGTAATTACTTTTTAAAAGACAGCATTTCCAATTTTTACTCATAAAATTAAAACTGCAAAAGCAGATTTACACAGCCACATACCAATAACAAAACAAGATGGAAATGAAACGTTCCAGAGACAACTTGAAAATTTCCAAAGGAATACAACACTGGGATAAAATGTACAAACTGTGGTTGCACAACAGGATGTATGCATTCCTGCCTTTTCTCAATAAGTTCTTCCTTATATTTACCTTTCTCCTCTCCAACTTGTCAAGATTTGGTTTTGCGTTCAAGAATTTTTTCCCAATCTTTGTCCAGTTTTAACCCGGTGATAACCACCTTGTTCAGGTTAATGCCCACATGGATGTTTGTGCTGTTAGCCTTCTCACCCTCTCAATGTAGATGGGCTTCTTTCTGTACACCAGGACTACCTTGCCAATTTACTGACCTCTGTAGTGTCCTTGAACCATCTGGATCTCACTGGCCTTGCAGATGGGCACCAAACAGACATTGTATTCCTGCTGCAGCAGCTCCTTGGACTGTGGGGACAACATGATCTTCCTTCACATGTGCCAAGGGGCATTGAAGTGGTGTTTGTGGTTCTTGCTGCAGTCCAAGGTCACAAAAAGGTTGAACTTCATAGTGACTGTCAGTAGGTTCCTGGGGAGAGGGCTGCACTGGGGGCCCTTGAGGCTGAAGGAGGGAGGGATGCTCCGGCTAGGGGTCACAGAGTGAGATCTGTAGTGATGCACATGGTTGGCTGCACACAAGGGAAGGTCTTATGGGGCAGCATATTACTTTTTGTATATGACGTGAGATGGGTGCTGGGGAAGTCACAGACATTCAGCAATCATCTCCCAAAGCTCACTTACCCCCATTTTTCCATTCCCGTGTGAGTACCCATTAGGTTTTCATTGTGGTTTATTTGAGTGCAGGCCTTCTGTATGTTTCTATTTTGTAGCCTGAGGGAGATGTTAGATATTTACTTAACCAGCCCCAGCTGCTTGCTAAGGCACAGGGGTTGCCTGATGACCGCTCCCCCCCCCCCCAGGTATATAAAAGCCCAACTACGTGGGAGTACAAGTGTCATGATATCTATAAATTACATTTAAATTTCTTCCTTCCCAATCCTTATGCCTTTGCTTTTTCTTACTTTATTGAGCAAGAACTTCCAGTACTAAACTAAATATATACTAACTTCCAGTACTATACTAAATAGAAGTACAATAGCACTTAGATTTATCTCAGGGAGGAAGTAGGGTGTTGAGGCCCACCCCTTGGTGGGTGGGGAATCAAAGATAAAAGGCATGGCAAAGGGCAGAGTTGTAGTAATTCTGATGTTGGAATTTTGACACTGGAGCCCAGGGAGGTGAGCAGACGGAGGAGCTTGGTCGTGAGGAAGGAGAGAAGGCCCTGGGATAGAGACAAGCCATTTGCCTTAGAGTCTACAGCTGGTCTTGTGGAGGAAACAGAGGAGATAAGCCCAGAGAGAAATGGAGCCCTGGGAAGAGAGGAACCCAAGAAGCCTGATCCCTGGCAAATGGCGGCAGATGTCTTGCTTTAACACGTGGCCACAGACTTTGGTGAAGGAATAAACTTATGCTTTATGGCCCAGTAACTGTAAGCTTCTACCCCAAATAAATACCCTTTATAAAGACCAACAGATTTCTGGTATTTTGCATCAGCACCCCTTTGGATGACTAATACACTTATATTGAGATGATGATGTAATTTTCCTTTTCTTTTTGTTAATGTAGTAGATAACACTAATTTTCAAATGTTAAACTCCTTTTTCCGGAATAAACTCAATTTAGTTATGATGTATCATTCTTTTTATACTGTTAAATTTAATTTGCCAATATTTACTTTACGATTTTTGCATCTATGTTCATATGAGAGATTATTCTGTAATTTATCTTTTTTGTAAGGATTATAAGGTTTTGGTATCAAGGTCATGCTGGCAGCAAAAAGCAGTTTGAGAAATGTCCCCTCTTCTCAGTGCCCTGGAAAGAGTTTGTGTAAGACTGATACATTAGCCACTGGAAACATTCAGACCTGGGTTTTGTGGGAAGGCTTTTTTTTTTTTTTTTTTTTTTTAATTTAAAAATTAACATTGAATTTCTATAATAAAAATCTTTATTTCTTTTCAAATCAGGTTTAATAAATATGTTTTCTAGCATATTTTTCCATTTCACCTTGATTGATAAGTTTATTGATGCAGAGTTGTTCATGGTATCTGCTTATCTAATGTCTAAATGATCTATAGTGATGGCTCCTTTTACATTTCTCACAATGGTTATTTCTTTTATCCTTTCTTGATCAATCTTGCTAGGGCTTTATAATTTTATTAACTTTTTCAAAGATTTTCTGTACTGTGTATTTGTTTTTAATTCCATTGATTTCTGTTCATATCTATCTTTTTATTTATCAGAATGGAAGAAAAATGGCCCCATCCACCCAAATTTATTCTCTTAATTTCTCACATCATTCCGTTATAAAGGTCCATAACTAACCTCATTTCCCCATAACATTTGTTTTAACATTACCCATCTTGATGAATAAATAATACATCCAGTTCCCAAGTCAAACACCCGCAATATCCTTAACTCTGATATCCAATCAATAACAAAATCCTATTAACTCTAATTCTTAATTTCCTTCATATCCATGCCTCCTCCTTATCACCACTGCTATTCTTGTTCAGGCCTCATTATTTTTTCTGTGAAGTTTATAACATGCTAGTTTCATGATTGCCTAATCTCTAATTTTTTCCTCTCCTAATTGATTTTCCACAGAGATTTTCCTAAAATGCAAATTTGATCATGTTCACTCAAATATGGGTTTAAAAAAAAACACCAAAATTTCTTGGCACTGCACACAACAAAGCTCCTTATACACCCTCTGTTAAAAGGAAAAATTACATGGCTTAAAAAATGGAGTAACTTGCATACTTCCCCCTGTGGTAAATTCCCTTCCACATGCCAAGTACCCTCTCACAAGCCCATTTTAAAAACTGTGGTGTTCCCACTAATTGGAATGTACCCTTCCATTACCATCACCATCACCACATTAATGCACGCAACTTTTTAGAAGCATTTTTTCACACATGAAAGATAGTAGTATGCTTAATCAAAGACTTCTTAGATTATGAAAGTAATTTGACCATTCAATAAATCCAAACTCAAATCTATATTTATGTATTTAATTTTATTTGGTATATACTACCATGACCTTATTATAATTGAAATCCATTACAGGATTTTTTTTTTTATAGTTAGTCAACTCCACAAAGACAATAATACTGCTGTGGAAGACCGAAGGGAAAAATTGATACGTTTATTTACAATTTCCTATACTGCAAACATTTAATCTATGTACTGTTACTAACTTATGACAGAGTTTTAATAGACAAGGAAATGATGTCCTGTACTTCTATACATATTCAGCAATAGCATAATAGAACATCAGATTTTTTCCTATTAGCATTATGCTTTCTTTAGATAATTATTTAAACGTTCAAAAGAATTAAATATATTCAAATACTATACAACTAAAACTACTTAAGCCAACATATTTGGCTTATAATTTCATTTTTAGAATAATTTAAAGTGCTATAAGCAACCTGGCAATCAACACTTTCTATAAGAACAAAACTATCTTTAAACATTAATTTACAAGATAATATACACTGTTTATCTGGAATAGCTGAAATTTCAGCACAAAGTCACTGTCACATGTTTAACAGCAGGATTTTTTTTTTTTTTTTTTTTGCATAACATGAAGCTTTGAAATTAACTGGTGAATTATTGCCATAATGGCTTATTATTGGTTTTCCTACAAAAGAGGATAAGAACTACTAGTATATTCTATCTTTTCATTGTTTTGAGGTCACTTGACAGTTAAGTTTGCATATTCCACGAGTCTACGGAGTTACAATATTGTCTACTATAATCACTGCCCTTTTGTAAGAGTAAATGCTAATAGTAATTAATAACATATCACTCAATCAAAAAAATCACAAGGTTTTTTTTTTTTTCCCTTTTGAACAGAAATAACCTATATTTGGGGAGTTTGTGTGCAACAAGGCTAAACAAACAGAACTATAAAACAGTATATCTGACATAATATGTTGAAGAAATATGTATCTGTTTCATAGTTTTTGTATTTATAATGCCTTGCTAAGCTACAAATAAAGTACTATATTTTCTTGTTTAATATATTAAATCCAATAGAATCAAGTTCTCATTCTCCTTTGTCATTTTATAAATCTTTATCAGATAATTCAATGATAAAAACATATGCCCAAACCTGCAGATTATTTGCAATGTGGTCATTAGAATCAGATACCATCAAAATTAATGAAGAGAATGTTGTAGCATGAATTAAAACTAGAAATCAGTGGTCTATATAGTATGCATTATTTTGGCATTCATAAGAATGGTTAAGTTAAGCATGTCCAAAAGTTACCTGTGCCAGCTACCCTCATAGTGATGCAGCAGAATCACTTAGTCTTCATTCTCTTAATGCCCCAATTAGACTGCTCTAGTAAAAGAATCAATATGGTTTAAAAGATAATAAACCAAAATAGGTTCAACAAAAGAGCACCATCTAATAGGAAGAATGAGATAATATGAACTGTAGATGAAGTGGTCACTATGAATAAAATGCTGCCAAAATTTTGACAAAACCCAAGTTGTTACAGTGCATGGACCTAGGCGATTGTCAAACCTAAAGAACTATGGGACAGAAACATGATTTTAAAAATAACTCCAAAATTATGGCTGTAATAAACGACAGTATAGACCAATTTTAAAACACCAGTTATATGTTACACTATATTGCTTCTTAAACTTTCCAAGCAATGTTTGTCCATTTCAGGTTTGGGGCATTATCCTGCTAAGACAGAGAGCATTACATTTATTCAAAAGCCCAGATTTCAATGTCCTGGATAAAGAAATCTTCCTTCTTAGAAAGTGTATGATTTCCAAATGTTTTACAAGAATGGCTTCTTCCATGGTAGAGATCTCCATCAAGCCAAAGAGCAAATTCTCCCCTGCAATACATTAAAAAAAAAAAAAAAAATTAAACAAGTCTTCATACTTATGCCCTAAGTTGTAAAATAATCTTAGCTGATATTATAAAGGTAATTTAAATGAGATGTTTCAATATCCAACAGCCCTAAAATAATGAATTTTCCCAAATCCTATCTACTCCTTTCCACATGACATGAGGCAATTTTGTTTTGCCCATATCCCGTTATAAAAGCACTTATTATACATACCAAGGGATAAAATCAGACTTCCAAAATTAACTTTATAGAATTAGCTTTTGAGGCTGTTACTATGTTAACCTCTTATGGGGTTCTCTTTGCTGTATGGCTTCAATATATTTAAAATGAGTTTCTCAGAGGCATGAAAACTCCATATTATGTAAAATAAAATGTGGGGTTAGCATTAAGGGCCTCGTGAATAAGGCTTATGTTTCTTTGAAAAATGTAGAAAGAAGAACTCTGTTGCTAAAAATAGTCAGTATAAATAATGGGAATTTATTCTTTCTTACTGACATGCTAAACTTTGTGAAAAATGATTCTGGTTTTCTAGGTAGAATGAGATTAGAAAAACCACTCAGTTTGAGAAGGCTTTAAGTGGATTATAAAAGGTGATGTTGAGATTCTTCATCAAACAGAAAGCCATAGTTTTTTTAAGGTTCAATTTGAAATTTATGTTTGTCTGATTTAGTGGTTCCACCCTAACTGTGCATTTATCATGTGTCAGACACTGTTAGGCACTGGGAAACACAAAGATAAATTTGAAACTGTATTAGAATTAAACATGCTGTGTTATGGCAATAGACTTTCAGATTTTCTAATACTCATGGTATCAATATACCCTTAAAGAGAGACCTGAATCAATTTGTCTTTCAAAGTGGGAATAGCATCACCGAGCTGAAGACCTGAGATTTTTACCAGCCTATCTATTAGATAGGAGAACACGAAAGGGTCAAACTTCTTGTAAAACCATTATTTCACCATATATGAAGAGTTTTAAAAAAATGACAAAATTGATTATATATTTAGTTGTAATCTCAGACAACCAAATTTAAGAACTACCTCAAAATTAACCCACAAGCCTCCCATGAATGGCATTAATTCTGCAATAAGCTTCATTACCAAGTAGGAAGGAAGGTTTCCTCTAAGGCAATCTAAACTTCTGGTTGGAAACCTTTAGAGAGTTTGTAAACTCCTTAAAATCATAGGCAAAATTTGGTTTGTATATATTCACTTTAGGGGACTAGGGTCCATGGCTTTCCTCAGCATTTGGAAGGGGTCTACAACCCTTCCCTTCAAATCTTAATATATTCAAGGGTTATAGATCTGTTCAAGGTGAAACACCCAGAAAGTATTTTTTTATATGAGCATAGTGTTTAAGGATGAATTTCATATGACTTTCTGAGAAAAGAACGGATAAGAAAGTGAAGAAAATAAAAAGTCTTCCAAATCCTTAACGTCATGTAACTCGGGTGATCCAATATCTTTGGAGGAAGAGCCCAGGCAGAACTCCTTCCATGGTACCAGAAGAGAAAAGATGATGGATGGAAGGAAATGAGTAATGATGACTATCATTTGCTGAGTACCTAGTATGTGGTAGGTACTATCCTACAATTTGTACATAGTTTATATCTCATTCAATTCCTCACAATCTCCCTATGGTGGGATCAATCTCCAATTTATAGCTAAGGAAAGTTTAGACATGGTAGAGTTCACTCACGTTCCCACATGTAGTACATGCTGAAGGTGGAATCTGAATTAGGTCTCTCTCACACCAAAGCCTGCATTCAATCCATCACATCATGATTTTGTTATCTTTGGGGCTCCTGCTTTTCTGGGCCTTAGTTCTCTCTCTTCAAAGACTGGAAACTTGTTTTAATTTGTTCTCAAATGACACAATGGTCAGTTTAGATTTGAAAATCCAGTTCCAGCAGACATCTTATGACCTTTTGTGTGTTATTTTCAAAGATTCAAGGTATCCTTAAGAATTTGAAATTATATACTCCTTGCTTGTGAGGCCTTCTTAGAGAACTAACTCAATCATATGAAAGACTAACATTTGGGGGAGGGCTTAATTAACAAAAATATATATAAGTGGACTATAAATATTATATATTGAGTCTAACTAAAATCTCCTGCTTTTGTCCTTCAGAGACATAACATTGACACCATGTCTTCCAAATATCTATCTATGGAGAAGTTGTAAAAGAATTCGTTAGAATCACGTGGGCTGATGAATTTTCTTGAAGGCTAAAGAGAATCTGTGGCCTGAATGAATTGTGATTATATATCCTTAACTGTGGGATACAAATAATATGATTTAAAAAGCATGTTCTTAATCTTAATCCATTCCTGTGATTATGAACTGATTGTAAACAATACCTTATGGAGATGTGACTTTTATTTAAGGTTTAGCCAAGTGAATTGGGTTGGGCTTTAATTTGGATTACTGGAGGTTCTTTATAAAAAAATGAAATTCAGATATATATAGAGAAAGCCACGTGGAAGCAAAAGCTGGAAGTCAATGGAACCTGGAAGGGAAAGGAGAAGTTGCCACTAGGTGCACTGCCCCGTGATGCAAAAGCCAAGGACCCAAGGATTGCAGGTAGACAGCCCCAGGATGCCATAGTTTTTGGGGAAAAAGCATTGCCTTGCTGATTCCCTGATTTGGACTTCTAGGCTCAAAACTGTAAGGCAATACAATTCTGTTGTTTAAACCAGCCCATGACTTCCAGGAAGATGGCGGACTAGAAAGACACAGAAAAATAGCTAGAGGACAGGCAGTAAAAGCCTGGAAAAAAAAAAATCCCCTAGGGGAAGGAAGGACACCACCCAGAAGAGAAAGGGGCAAAGGAAAAGAATCACTACGACAAAACTGTGAGTTAAAAACTGCAGCTGCAACTGCCAGCATCCTCCCCTACCCTATAGACACCTTTGCATACTCAGGCCTCGGGGTTCCAGACAAAGGGGGTCCCAGGGACCCACCTCCCCAGGAAGGGAGAGAGAGGGACACAGGCTAAGGCTGACTCAGATTTTGACTCACAAATTTGGTGTGCTGTGTCCCACAGCCCTTCCAGGCAGTGGGGGTGGAGCACTATTGTTTACCTTGGGTGCCAGCAAGAGGCTAAAGGGATCCGACCTTCACAATTTCCCTCTCCACTGACAGGGACTGGTTGTTAAGGATGCAGAAGGGAGTGGAATTTTTTCCTACCCAGGAAAAGGAAGGGGACAGCCAGCAAAGGTTAGAGAACTGCCTCCGAGAAAGTTTGAATTTTGAGGCTCTTTAGCCTCCAGGAAAATCCTCTATATCACACTGATATCCATGTTGCAGCAAACACACTCCCACAAGGCACTGAACTGAGAGGGCTGCCAAAGAGTGCCATCTACTGGCAGACAAAGTAAGTGCATATGAGGAAACTGAAGATAGATGCTTTTTCTGGCCTTTACATTTTCCCTTCCTAAGGCCAAAGGAAGTGGGTCTGCAATCTATTACTAGAAACATGGTGCAGATTTAAGCAACTAACAGGGCCAATCCTAAACACCTAGAACAGGTTGAACCAAGAATCAAAGAATGGCAGTAACACATAACCTCCCTCTACTAAATCCCTATGAAAGAGAGAAATTGAGCATCCGAGTAATCTCACCATCCTAACAGATGTCTAGATATCACCAAAAAATTACAAGCCATAATAAGAAAATGGATGAGATGGCCCAAGAAAAGGAATATATCAAAGCCCCAGGAGAGACAAGTGATTTGAGATAACTAACCACTGAGATGCACACAAATTTCCAAAATCAAATTAATGAGTTGAAAGACAATATGTCTAAAGAGATAAAGGACATCAAGAAGACACTAAGCGAGCACAAAGAAGAATCTGAAAACCTGAAGAGAGAAATAACAGAGCTCATGGGAGTGAAAGACAATAGGTGAGATTAAAAACACACTAGAGGCATACAATAGCAGACTGAAATGATAGAAGAAAAATAAGTGATACAGAAGACAGAACAGCTGAAATTGAAGAGAGAAAGAACACAGAGAGAAAAGAATGGAAAAAATTGAGCAGGGGCTCAGGGAGTTGAATAATAACATGAAATGCAACAACATACGTGTCATGGGAATTCCAGAAGGAGAAGAGAAGGGAAAAGGGACAGAAAGAGTATCTGAGGTAATAATAGCTGAATATGTCCCAACTCTCATGAAAGAAATGAACTTACATGTCCAAGAAGCACAGCATACCCCAATCAGAATAAATGCAAATAGATCAACTTCAAGGCACATACTACTCAGAATGTCAAATGTCAAAAATAAAGAGAAAATTCTGAGAGCAGCAAGGGAGAAGCAAACCATCACATACAAGGGATGCCCAGTAAGACTTAGTGTGAATTTCTCATCGGAAACCATGGAGGCTAGAAGACAGTAGAGTATGATACAGTTAGGATACAGAAAAAGAAAAATTGCCAGCTGAGAATTCTTTATCCAGCAAAATTGTCCTTCAAATACGAAGTTGAGTTTAAAATATTCACAAACAAACAGAAACTAAGAGAGTTCATAAAAAAGAATTCACCTTTGCAGGAAATATTTAAGGAAGCCTTACAGCCTGAAAGAAAAAGGCAGGAGAGAGAGGCTTGGAGGAGAGTATAGAAGAAAGAATAGCAGAAAGGAAAACCAAAAGAATAAAAAGACAGATGAAAATAAGATATGACATATGAAAACCAAAGAATAAGATGGTGGAAGTAAATAATTCATTTACAGCAATATTATTGAATGTGAATGGATTAAACCCCTCAATCAAAAGATATAGGCTGGGGGGTGGATGTGGCTCAAATGGTTGGGCGTCCGTCTGCCATAAGTAGGGACCTGGGTTCGATCCCCGGGACCTCCCGGTAAAATTAAAAAAAAAAAAAAAAAAAAAAAAAAAAGATATAGGCTGACAGAATGTATAAAAAACATGAGCCATCCATATGCTGCCTGCAAGAGACTCACCTTTAGACCCTGGGATACAAACTGGCTGAAAGTGAAAGAGATGCTCCATGCAAACAGTAACCAAAAAAGAGCAGGGTCAGCTATACTAATATCAGACAAAACAGACTTTAAATGTAAAAAAGTTATAAGAGCTATAGAAGGCCATTATATATTAATAAAAGGGACAATTCACCAGGAAGAAATAACAGTCATAAATATCTATGCACCTAAACAGGGTGCCCCAAAATACATGAGGCAAACTCTGGTAAAACTTAAGGGAGAAACAGACCTCTCTAAAATAATCATTGGGAACTTCAACACCCCTCTCACATCATTAGATAGAACAACTAGACAGAAGATCAACAAGGAAACAGAGAATTTAAACAATATGATAAACGAGCCAGACCTAACAGACATATACAGAATGTTGCACCCAAACTCAGCAGGTTATACATTCTTCTCAAGCGCTCATGGATCTTTCTCCAGGAAAGACCACATGTTAGGTCACAAGACAGGTTTCAATAAATACAAAAAGATTGAAATTATACAAAGTACCTTCTCAGATCATAATGAAATGAAACTGGAAATCAATAATAGATGGGAAAGAGGTAAAATCACAAAGTGTGGAGGCTGAACAACATACTCCTAAATAAACCAACCCATTGTAGGGTATTTGTCTTAGAAGATGGGAAACTAAGACACTGAATGATTTATACTGTTAAAAACAACAACAAAAACATGAAATCGGGTGTTATTAACATTTTTTGGAGGAAAACAAATTTCTATTATTTTCTAAAATATCAACCCAAATATTCTCCAGGGTAGAATGGCATTAAAACAATTAGGCCTTTTCTGTACATTAGAAGAAATAACATATCATCCATGGTTATCTGAAAATTTGAGAGTTAAAAAGTTATTCATATATTTCCCTTTCAAATATCAAGGAGTCACTATACTCTAAAGAAAAAGATTGGTTTTAATAAAACTATACAGTATTTTAAAATGAAGAAACAAATATTATACTCATAGTTTCAAATATTACACTTGAGTACCTTCTTGCAAATATACTTTCTGTGGAATCTTACAATGTCAAAACTTTCCAAAGAGAATTGATTATTAAAAATCCAAATGGAATAAGTTTCTTAAAAAAGTATTCAAGAGACTTACCCTCCACCACCAAAAGCTAGTGAATCCATGTCGCCTTTGATAAAAAACATATTATCTCCTGTCCACTTAAAGACCTACATAAATGAAAAAAAAAAGGCTTTAAATATCTATTATTTTGGTAGAGAGAGGCACATATATACAAATGTAGATGATAATGGTAACTATACAGAGTTAAATTTTTCAAAAGTCAAAATGGTTAACAAAGTCTAGACTGATTGTAATAGGAAGAGAAACAACAACAACAAAAAGCTGGGGACAGAAGGGTCTGGTGCTTTGGGTTTCAGTGTTTGTATGACTAAATGAAAGTATACAATCTACTACAAATCAATTCTAATTCCTCAAGTCTTGTTATCTGTTTACACATACTTCTCTTTCCCAACTGTGGACTGGTTAATGTAAAAAGTTAAAAGAATCAGAGAATCAGTTAAAAAAAACCTGATACAGATGCCATTAACTTTTATTTTAACCTTAAAGATATAAATGTACATAAAGTTGATAATATTCTAAAAAAGTGACAAGGCCTTTTCTTTCGGTATGGATTTGCTGGCCAATCATCGTTTTTACATATCCACCATATGTCCACAGTGCATGTATAGTCATGCTTTCCAGTTTCAAATTCTTTAAAGAGTAGTAAGACCTTATAGATACTGGAGAAATCTGAGGTTAAACCTTCTAGATGTTAATATTCTTAAAATATTTTTTTCTAATCTTTTATAGATGTTTTACCCATGCCTAATAAATAGCAATTTTAGCAACTCGTATTTATCATTTTTTAAAGCTACTAATCAAAATATAATTTTTGCACCGAGATGACATAATGGACACATGGTTTACAAAACAAAATGAAGCAAACAAACAAACAAAAAACACAGAATACAAACTTTTCATTTACAAAACAGAAAAGGTTTCTTAAAGCACTGATATGAAATATCTGTACAATTAGCTATATTAAAATTAAGAACTTTTGTTCATAAAACAAGACCATAAAGAGCATAACAATGACAGCTACAGGATAGGAAAACCACTATAAAACTAATAAAGGACTTGGATCTAGAATATACGAAGAATTCATACAATTCAATAAGAAGACAATACAGAAGAAAAAAAAGCACTTCACAAAAAAGAAAATGGAAATGCCCAATGAATATATGGAATATATGCCTAATTTCAATAATCAGGGAAATGCAAATTAAAATCATATAAATAACATCAGATATGGGAATCTTGTATTTGATGTATGATTATTCTGTAAACCCACAACTTTTCTAATAAAGAAAATGAATAATAAATAAAAGTAACACCAGACTGATCAAAATTTTAAAAATCTGATAATACCAAGCACCAAGTGTTGGTACAAACGTAGAGCAACAGGAACTCTCTACACTGTTAGTAGGAATATAAATTAGAAAACCACTTGGAAAAACAGTTTGGGATTATATAGAAAAACAGAACGACTCAGCAGAGTTTATCCTTGAGATATACTCTGGAAAATCTGTGTTGGTATATAAAATGTTCATAGCAGAATTTTTCTAATAGCCCAAACTGGAAACAATACAGCAATACAGACATTCATCAGCAACAAAATGGACAGATAAGCAGTGGTAGATTCGCAATATTGAATACCTACAGCAATAAAAATGATTAAGTTGTAGCTACTTGTAACAGTATGGCTAAATCTTAAAAACAATGTTGAATGAAAGAAGCAAGACACAAAAGAATATACAGCAAGATTCCTTTTATATAAAGTTCAAAAACAGACCAAACTAATATAAGCTAGAAACATTTGAATAAAATTGTTAATAATAATAATAATGGAAAAAAGCCAATATTTCTTAATATATTTTATATAGTATAGTTTTAAGTATGAATATGTATCTAAATTAATGAATTAAATATTACAAGTAGGTATTTGGCTGGGTTGGGGAGGAGTCTTCTTACTAGGGGAAAATGTGAGGACTCTTTATATTTGGTTATTGTATGGTATTTAGGAAATAGAATTGGGTAGACCTAGTTATTGCCTATGTTTGACTAAATGAGAAAAAATGATCATAGATGACCCAGGTTTCTATCTAAACAACTAGATGACTACTACTTGCTGGGATAGGGGATAAATTGAGAGCAGTTTTGAACTTGTGTTTATAGAATCTAGCAGCAGTTGTTTTACAAACCAGAGGTCAGGAGAGAGGCAAGGCTTAGAAAGTTGTTATTTGAAATTAGACTGAGTAAATAAATTGGATCAGGAAGAGCATGTAGAAGAGTGAAAAGTGCAGGATGAAACCCTGTAATTCAAGGAACTTGTGAACATTCTAAGGAAGGAGGAGTGCATTACAAGGATATGAGAAGCAGAAGAGAAACAGCTGGGTGGGAGGGGTAGGATTGGTTTGACTCTTATAAAACAATCTCTATTTCTATTTTTTATTATTAATGTCTCCTGCTATTGCCATATATATATATTTTTCTAATTTGAATTTAAAGAAATTTAAGCTGTATTTATCATTTTTTTAAATTTGAGAAGTTGCAGGTTTACAAAACAATCATGCATACCATACAGGATTCCCATACATCACCCTACTACCAATACTTTACATTGTTGTGACATATTTGTTACAAACTGATTAAAGAACATCATTGTAATATTATGATCGGTTTTCCAAAATATTCATTATAGATTTAATTAAAATAAACTTTCTCCTAACACTAGTATTTTCATAGTTATATAACATTTACGTAATTACATTATAGTATCAGAGAGAAAAAGTATTAAAGGATTTGACAACAAATATAACTGAAGCTTAGAAAATTTGAAACAAGTGGTAAGCATTGATATGTACAGTGCTTAGAGGAGTCTACAAATTCCCTGTTAACTATAGGTATCAGTCAATGTGTTTAATGTAGGGAATGGTTAATTTCAATCCCTGGCTAACTAGGTAAACCAGTAAAGCATTAATTGGTTAAAAGAGCTTCTACTGTGCTACCAAATCCTTCCTATTTTGTTCATCATAGAAACTGTTCCTAAAGACCTTTATTTATTTATATTTTACCCAACTCTATTGATACCTTTTCTCAGGATTGAAATACAATTTTATCCCTTAGCGAACACTGTATTTGACATGCTGAATCTCATTGTGCCTAAGATGCTGATGTTGTAGTCAATGTTTTAAGCAGAGTCACAAATTCACTGAAATTCATTTATATCTTTACATCTTAAACCTTATTAGCATTAGAATGTACTCCATTTAAGTTGGTCAAACCACAGTTAAGACTGCCATACAGTGAAAAGAAATCAATTAACCCAAGTAATTATTTTTCAAATTTTCAAGTCTTACATTAAAACATTACATCTTACATCATTAAACATATTTAGTCTTTAAAAGTTTCTAGGAATTTCACAATCACAATTTATAAACAGAAGAGTAATAATGATATATACTACCTACTAAATCCCTAACGTGTGTCTGGCACCATGCCAAATCTTGTACACATACGTTTTCAATTAACTTTTAAACAATTCTGTTATATTTTATGACCCCCATTCTATCTACTGGAATGTCAAAGCTCAAAAAGGTCAAAGAAAGGCTAAGCTGTCAGTTAGTAAAGCAAGGGTGGGGGATAAATGCAAGTAACACGAAAGTGCATGTTCTTTTCATTATGCCACCTCTTTATAATTGGAATATTTGAGTCCTTACCTCAAACTCTGGACAGAATGTAAAAACAAAGGTCTCTCCAGTACCATAAAAGCCATCACTCACTTTAAATGGCTCAGATGCTAGTGCACCAAAAACCTAAGAATAAAAAAAGGTATGTTCAATGACATGACTACTAGTATGATTCATTAAGCAATACCTCATCATATATGTATAAATAAAATGCAAAAAAAAAATATATATATATATATATATATATATAGAGAGAGAGAGAGAGAGAGAGAGAAATCTGGTATAGTGTTATCTACTTGTACTTAAAGATTTTATATCCCGCTTCTCTTTTCACAAAGGATTTGAGGATGCTTGCAGAAAATACATGTTCAACAGGAAGTGAGAATCAAGGAAAAAAGAGAATGTAAGTATGGCAACCATAAGTCTTCTATACACACATATATTTGAGTATTTTAGGTTACTGAGCTTCCTAGAAGTAAGACAAAAGGGAAACATGATCCGTTGCTACATAGTTTACATTATTGTCAGGTACAGAGCAACAGTTTCTCAGTGGGAAAAAGATTTTTTCATACCATCTAAAAAAATGCTTATAACAAACAGACAACCTTAACAAGTGATTAACACACTTCAGGAAGACATATGAACAATGTATGTACAATAAGGATAGCATACTGCTATGGGACTATAACACTTAGAGAAGCAAAAAACATTCAGTAAAGGTAAACATTCTATTACAAAAAGTTATACTAATTTTTGCCTTCACCATTAGACAGTAAACTCCATGACGGCAGGCCTTTTTGGTCAGAAAAGTTTGGACCTGTAAAGCCCCGGCTTTGCACAGTATACATACAGATGCCATATAAGAGAATGAGTGAATAAGAGATCTGGACATGCTATTTCAGTGCTCTGGGCCTAATGCACCACATAATAAAATAGGAGTGCAGAGAGTTCAAGAAATAATCTCTATAGTAACTGTCTCTCCTGACATTTTATCTTTATAGACATTTTATCTTTAAGTTTCAAAACAGACCTTTTTAATGAAAGGTTATTTTATATATATAGAAAATGTAAAAGTATACCTCAATTTGAAATTCATGAAGTCTAATTTAACCTTCACCCTCTAAGAAATGGAACATTACCAGTACTCCAGTAGTTCTCTTTGTGTCTCCTCTGTATTACCACCTCCAACTGCCTGAAAAAAACCTTTACTATATGGCTGTTTTGCCCACTTTTAAGTTTTCTATAAATGGAATCATAAAGAAGATACTCTGTAGTGTCTGGTTTTGGTTTTTAATTCCATATTTTGCTTTTGAGACTTATCTATGCTAGCATGACAACAGTTTATTAATTCTCATTGCTGCATATGTCTTTTATTGGGTATGTAACCTTGGGCAAGTTGATAAACCCTCATTTAAGTAAAAGTTAACTCACCTTTAAAACAGGGATAATAACGATATCAACCTTATAGGGCTTTAATGATGAAATAAAATAATGGATATAAAGCTAATGGTTAGCCTAGTGCCTAGCACATAATAAGCTTGCTAAAGGCATGAGGAGCAGTGGTAGAATTTTTTGTTTTTGTTTTTATAAATATTGCTTTTTTACCATCTAATTACTCTCCAATAGTGGTAGTTGACCTGAACTTGCCATTTAGGAACAAACCAATATTTCTTTCTTTTCCATGCTTTTGAACTTTCTATAACTTTACCCATGCTTTAAGACTCTGTCAGTTTTCATGAAGCTCATTTATACCTCCCCCCACATAAATATGAGCAACACTTACTCTAAACACCCCTTCCACTTTTTCTGGGCTCTTAACCACAATTAACATATTTTGCTTAGCACTAGAAATACTGATATACTTAAATCTTCTTTCCCACCAGACTGTGATCTCCTTGAAGGCAGGAACTCTTAATTATTCATACTTATATCTATCCTCTGTAGGGCTTAATATCGCCTTGCATGTTAAAAGGACTCAATAATTTTCAGTTAATAATTTTAAAATGTACTAAATAAAATGTACCGATGAAAACGATTTTTTGTCCAGGAGATATGCAAAAAAGTTGTTGTTACTCTAATCTCTTAAAGAGTAATGTGTCTATCTAGTTAGTTTTTCATACCTGCCCATCACTATCTTTAATAACCATCAGCACGGGGGTGTCCAAACCTGTCATTGTTCGATAAAGGGTCTTCAAGCTTGTGCCATGCTTCCCGGTACCATAAACAAGAGTCCATGGATAGCCAATTGTTCTTGGTGGAAGATGCTTGGTAAGCTTTGAAAAACAAAAAGCTAACATTTACTTGATAGCTTATTGTCAATATGTAGGATACTAAAGCCAGTTGGAATTTAATGTTCTTATAAAATGGAGGTTACAAAAAAGCAAACTAACAGTAGAAACTATTTAGCTTTCTCAGCGATACTTGAAAAGTAATATTTCTCAGCATGAAATATAAATTGTCCACAGAAAGGAAAGAATCATGCTGAACAAGATACACATTAGAACAGAAACAAGAAACATGGATTGCTTGTTGCTTGTGCTCTCTGTCTTTAATGGACAAAAATATTGGATTATTACCTTGCTTATTAAAATACCTCTCATATAACAGGATCTGGAATCAGACTATTGGAGTTATAAATCAAGCTTGATACTTTATAGCTGTGTGATCTTGGACAAGTTACTTAACCTTTCTATACCTGTGTTTCTTCACTTGTAAAATGTGTACTACATGAATATCCAAGTCCTAGACCTGCTGTGATAATTAAATGAAATAATCTGCATAAAGCACAATGAGAACTCAAATATTGACTAATATAGTCAGTCACTCACATAAATTGTTAAGTTACTTTATTTTGGTGTCTGCTTACCTAAATTTCCTAATACCTATTATACCAGTTGCTGCATTTTGTCTACTTTTTCTTCATGGAAGAGAGATAGCAGTAGCAGTAACCCTGCTGCTTCAGTTTTCAAAACAAGTGAAAAGAGGCTGTTTTACTATCATGGGTATGTCATACCTTTTCAATTTGATCTGGCAGCAAGAGTTCACTAGGATCACTTAGGTTTGGTCGAAAGGATTCAGACTCCAGGTCTGTTTTTAGTGGAGCCACCTGCTTTGAATTTATGTCTTCCCTTGTAGTAATCTAAAAAAGTAAACAGCAGCAGCATATGAATATAAAATTGTGACATGTTTTCAAAAACTTTCAGCCTTTTGAGAGAACTTTACACCTTAGAAACAATGGCTAAAGCTTTAATTCAAGATTTTATAAGGCAAAACCTGCTCTATTTAGAGCAATAACTAACTATAACTAACGTAGAAAAAAAGATTTTATACTATAAGCAGGCATTTTTCTCATCCACTACATAAAGGGCTAGGAATGGACGATAAAGTCTATTAGTTCTGTTGAAAAGGAGATAGCTGCATGCAAACTTTTAATTTAGCCTCTTGAAAGGCCAAAGTGAGTCAGTTTGCTTGCTTTTTATTTGCACTATTTAAAATACATAAGATTATTTTTTTTTTCAAAAAATTTGTCAAAAATAATTAAGGAAACTTTCTGGGTATCAAGAAGTGAATTTAAATGAGAGCAGAAGAAAAGTTAGAACTTTCTTTTCATTGTAATATTTTCATATATATTTGCTTCATTTAAAAAGCTAACATTATTTTAAAAATACCTTTAATTTTTAACTTCTTAAATACTATTTTATCTAGTTAGACCAAACAATAAATGGTAAAATTAATTTGTTTACAAATCAATTTTTTTATATATGCATATATGTGTATTTGCTTACAAAAATGTTATTTATATATATATATACACACACATATATTTTAAGAGGTGCTTAGATTACCCAAAATATCAATTTTTAAAAATCATATCGACTTGATGTATTGAAAAGAATATATGCTTTTGTTTGATGGAAATGATCTCACTGATACTCTTAAAACTATTAAAAAATGTTGATTAAGTTGAAAAAGCTTACTATTATACAATCTGTACTGTTAGAGTTTATTTTTAATATTTATTTTATTTTAATACATAAAATGTAATAACCTTAGAAAACATAAGATATGAAGAGTAACTAGTGCTGATAAAACTTTTAACTTGGAAAATATATAGAATTCTATGGAGCAGATAACTAAAATGCAGCAATACTTGGCGACTCTGATCCATACAGGAATAAAATTCTGCTAAATTATTTTGTTCCTTAAACAGATTTCTTACCAAACCTGAAGAGCATATATTTTTAACCAATACATGTTCTAGAAATGTATTTTTTCCTGAGGAGAAGCTAAACTATACTAATTCTTTCACATCATCATGTTTTACCCTTATTTTGATGATGTAAAAGGTTAAAAACAAATCCATGACAGCAATGAAAGAAAAGAAAAAAATTCAGTAAGTCTAGCAAAGCCATGAAAGTACACCTTATTAAGAAAAGGAAAACACACAATAATAATGCACAAAATGGGGAAAAAAAATGAGTTTGTATTACTTTCTCGGTATAAAAATCACGAAGATTATGTCACAAAATTTCAAATAATTTTAGTTCCAGTGCCTAACCTATACTATTGTGAAGTACTTCCAATTACCAACCAAGACTGCCTCAAGGACACAAGAATTTCTCCCATTAAGATATTTGAGGTGGGATTGATTGCAATAGAAATAGCCTTAAAGAAGACAACTTAAGCCTTTCTATCCAAAAATTTTTAAAAATTTTCTTGAAGTACCACATCTTTCAGATTTTTTAAAGTACATATTCAATTTCCAGCCCAACATTCTTTCAATGTTAAAATTAAATGAAAATTCCTTATTATTCTAAGACACACCAAGTACTGAGAACAGTTTTGAAGTAACAGAAAATTCTCGATTATTTTTCAAATGAAAAGATGAAAGAAAAGATAATCCTATCTCTTCAAGACAGTACTGTACTGTTTAATAAAAAAAAAAAGGAATTTTCTGCTGGGTTATTTTAGTGGTGCAGTCAAAACAAATACTTCAAATGTGAGATTTGCCCTGACAAAGGACACTAAAAACAGGGAGTATTCACTCTCTGGAGGGGTTTAAACTACTGAAGGGGGCACCTGGAGGCGTCTGCAGAGTGTGCGCAGTTCTTCAGTATTTAGAGCATCGATCCTGCGGTGATACTCAGCCACTGACACTACCTGAATATGGAGACAGGAAGACAATAATTCCACTGACAGCTGAAGAAAAAAATGCCCAGAGAAAACCAAAAACCAAACCAAAAACCAATGGAGAACTTTAAATGGGGGTAAGAGAACTGTAAAGAAAGCAAAAGGGTTATCAATATTATGTGATTTTATATATTTTATGTAAGTATATATTTTGAGGGACTCCATGAGTTCAATATGATAATTATACTCATGGTAGACCATAAAGGAAAATCAAGAAAATCTCCTCACCTCCATGCTGAAGCTCCTAGAGAATTTGTACTATATCCAACTAGATGAGACTATAAGATTTTAAGAACTATTAAAGACTAAATTTAGAAAACAAATTTTAGCTTTGTATAAAGGAAACACTAAGTAAAATATAACCAGCTTTGCTAACATTAATGATAATATCTAAAATCTAAAAGGTCTTGGAATTTATGAGGAAAATGGTAGTTTCAACTCCCCTCCAAATCAGTTTAGCTCAAACATTATATCCTAATGACCTTGCTGGAAGAATTTCTTCTAGACAAAGGTGGCAAACATACCCATGATATATGATCTGTATCAGAAGAAAAGGGGAAGAGAGGAAGAAAAAGACATGAAGTTTTAAAACCTAAGGCAACAAGAAAAACAAGCACTAGAAAATAAACTTGTATTTTCAGAAGCATGTCTAATCAACAGCACCTTCTTAGGCAGGTTTACTTCAGGCTTTTCAAATGACTTACTCTAGTTTTTGTCTTTCCCATACATCATTTCTTTATGACACATAGTGTAGCAGTTGTGAATAAAATTTAACAAATTTTCTACATTCTAACTTCCTAAGGGAAATTCTGTATCTCTTTTGTAATTGCCTAGACCAGTCTCTTACAAAGTGCTGAATTTGAAATCCACGTATAACAAATATACATAGTAGTTAAACATTACTACAAAAAGCACACAAAAATAGACATGTTTCTTCAGGTTGACACAATGGCTACAGCTTTTTACCACCATATCATAGTTCCCAACAGTTAACATACTGAACTCTGGTGTTGCTTTAAAAATGTGCTGATTCTCCTGAGCTATGACCCTTGCCATCAACCACAACAGAAAAAGTCTGGGTCCTTAATCTCTTGCATTAAGGTAGGGACCCACAAAAGGGGATTAAATAGTCCCATACAAATAGCACAATTTTGTTCCTGGCACAAACAAATTTTCTCAGAAAGAAAAGATTCTCAGTTCAGGTCCTCATGATTCTCACAAATTAATATTAAGCAATTATGGGGTCATAATAAAAGAGACCCACACATACAAATAACTCACCATAAGTGAAAGTAAGCTAAAACATTGAACCAACTTTACATATTGGAGTTACCAGATATATAGACTATGAAGGAGATGCTAAACAGGTCAAATTGAAAAATAAGCAAGCAATAAGAGATTACAAAAAAATAAGCAAGCTTATTTGAAACAGAAACAAATAGGACTTCTATAGAAGTAATAATTATAACTTGAATTTTTTAAAAAAGTGGATAAGTTAAATAGCAGATAGGCAAATGAATTAATGAAATCAAAGACAAAGTAGAAATTACCCACAATGTATTACTAAGAGCAAGGAAATAAAAAAATATAAAACAGGTTAGATTTGGATAATGATAAGATTTAATAATACTCTAATCAGAGTTTCAGACAAAAGATGAGAATATGGAAAGAAAATAATTGAAGAGCTAATACCTGAGACTTACCGTAACTAATGAAAAACAAGAATCCATAAGTTCAAGAAGCATACTGCATTCCAAATAAGAAATATATAGCTAATACACTGCAGTAAAGCTTCATAATACTTAAGAAAAACCTAAGTCCTTAAAAGTTGTCAGAAAAGTCAGATAATCTACAAAGGAATGTAAATTAGACTGACAGAAGATTTTGCAAATCCTATCAGAAGGAAAGTATCTTTAATTCAGCCCCTCAATACCTGTACTTAAGCAAATATGAACTCAGAAGGAAAGAGTACCAAACACAGAATCCACTATGACAGAAAATAATGGTCAATCTAGAATTGTTTATCAAACACAAAACTATCTTAAAGGAGAGGTAAATAGAGATATTTTCAGATAAACAGAAAGAGTGCACTAACATTAAAAAGTCTTGATAGAAGAAATTTCTGGTATATACTTTAGGAAAAAAGTCTGAGATACAGGACAGAATGGAAAACAAATAAAATGGTAAATATATATATAAATTTAAGCAAAAAGATTAATACATAAAATAATTAGATGGAATAAAATAATCAAGTCTAATTGGTTAGGTTTTTAAGAGGATAGAAAAAATACAGAATACAATAGCATGTAACTGGGAATAGGGCAATGAAGACTTTAAGATACTCATTAACTTCAGACTTCAGAGAGATAAATATGCAGGACAAAATTTCAGGGACTCCATTGAAAAAACAGAAACATGAGTTTAAACCATTGTATAAAAAAAGAGATTAAAAACACACACACACAAACACACACGTGCAGAAAATTCAATCCCTTCCCTATCTCCCAGAAAGAGCAAGAAAGAAAATCTGATACATGAGGGCAGAGCAGATCCCTAAGAAAGCAGGTACACTTAATGAGAAGTGCTAGAATGAATGAATTCCTATACTGAAGGGGGAGGGGACAGAGAAGGAAGGGCCAAAAGGGAAGGAGAAAAGGAGGAAAGGGAAAGCACATCTTCAACTATGCTAAAAAAATCAATTACAGAAGGATTAAGTTCTTTGAGGAGAGAAAAAAAAAATCTTTCTTATCTTAAGTTAGGAAAGGCATTCCTAAATAAGGCTAAAAGAAACTGTAGCCACTAAAGAAAAGTTAAATTCATCTCTATATTCATTTAAAGACATTATAAAAATGATAAAGATAGCCATAATCTGGGAGAATGTATTTGTAAAATATATAACCCACAAAAGAATAATGGCAAGAATATATAAGGAGTGCCTACAAATCATTAAGAAAAAACAAACCACCCAATAGGAAAATGGACAGAAGAACAGGCAAACAATAATGGATGGTAAAACACATAAGAAACTACTCAATTCCACCGCTAATAAGGAAAATGCAAACTAAAACTACAGTGAAATATTTAATACACTGTACACTGGGAAAAAATGAAGTATGACCATAACAAGTCCAATAACAAATCTTGATATTGAAGAGAATGGCTTAAGAGGGACTCAAGTGTTGCTGGTTGGAGTGTAAACTGGAACATTCACTTGGAAAAAATGTTATTTGTGAAATTATGTATTTGATCACTGTACTACAACCAAGCAACTGCACTCCTAAACATTTACTCTAGATAAACTCTTGTACATGTGCAACAGGAGACATATATCAGAATGTTCACAGAAACAAATATTCATATTAATAAAAAACTGGAAACCCACGTGACCATTAAGAAGAATAAAGTGGGAGAGCAGTCAAGATGGCGTTAGTGTAGGAGGGCACACACTGCAAGCTCCCAGAGCAAGGCGGATTGTGGACGGGGTCCTGCCCGGGGGTCTGTGCTGTGCACGCATGGAATGAGAAGCTTGGGACATCTATCTGCGCGGATCAACGGCGTGGACGGAACGGTAGAGATTCTGTATTTGATTATTATATGGGCTACATGTTCATGGAAGATTTAGATCACAGAAGGGTTACAATGGGTACTGCAGGGGATTATTGGTGGGGGATGTCTGGGAGGGGGGATTCATGGGAGTAAGTTCATCTGAATATACATGAAAGATATACAAAATTGTCCAAAAGATCAAAGGATGGGACATGGTCACGGTGGGTGGACAATCACTCAATAAATGAGGGAATCTGAATTCCTAGCCTGGAGAGCTCTGTCACATTCTCCAAAGGAGCAGCAACAGTCTCTGAGTGCAGGGACAGTGTCTGTCAAAAGAGGATGGCCCACTGATGAATTCTTGTTATTGATGACTACCCTTATGAGTCTTTGCTCTTGTAACTGAAACTTAGCTTACTGTTATGGGGTGCCTAAGGGTTGCCACCTGAGAGCCTCCTTGTTGCTCAAATGTGGCCTCTCTCTAAGCCAAACTCAGCATATGAATGCATTACCTTCCCCCCAACATGGGACATGACTCCCAGGGATGAGCCTCCCTGGCAACGAGGGATTAATACCAAGTGCCAACTGGTAACACAACTGGAAAAAGACCTTGAATTAAAGGGGGAAAAGATAAAGACAAATGAGTTCAAGTGGCTAAGAGACTTCAAAGAGAGTCGGGAGGTCATCCCAGAGGTAACGCTTACGCGCACCTCAGTAGGAGCTCATAGAACATCAAAGTGCATATCACCCTACGCAGAGGGGCTCCTGAGAGCTCTGGAGACACCCAGGTCCTATATAAGGGGGGATAGCCCCAGAGACTGACGCCTTATCAGTGGGCTCTATTTTGGAATCTGTGCTCCTGAGAGTGACAGAATTGGACTCAAATAAGTCCTCCCTGCACATGGTTCATCAGTCCCTTCTATTCAAACCTATATGTGATGCTGGAGTTTTTAGGTATACTTCCAGAGACTGGAGCCTCTGGCATACCTATGTGCCAGGTGTGCGTGGAATCTTGGTGGAGCTGCAACTCCTACCCTATAGCTCAATGGACTCATCCAAGTCACCTGGCGAGGAGACAATGATGGGCAACAGCCATCCCAGGGAATGGAGAGGGCCTGCATCTGCAGGCAGGATCATCCCACCCACCATATCCATGGGATATAAGCCCTCTCTCACTCGGAGGTGGAGTGGACATCACCATCCCAGTCCCCTCAGGATTGGGGGAAGAACTATGGACTAGAGAGTGGACTTAATGGTATTCTGTTGTACACATATGGTGATTCTAGCAATGGAAGAAATTATAACAGTGAGGTGGAGCCGGTGGCCACTGGGCACTTTTGGGGCAGGGAGGGGATGTGCAGTTGAAATACAGGGACTTTTTCGGGACTTGGAAGTTGTCCTGAGTGCCGTTGTGGCAACGGATATAGGCCATTTTAAATCAGCACACACCATTCAGAACTGTGTGGGAGACAGTGTGGTCTACGATGTGAACTGTGGTCTATAGTTGATGGCAAGGCCCCAGGATGTGTAAATCCATTGAGGGTGATGGGCCACACTTGTGGGAGAAGTTTGTGTGGGATAATGTGGGAGGTGTGGGAGGTGGGGAACATGGGAATCCCTGTAGGATCCGTGTAATATTTAGGTAATCTAAGCACCTCTTAAAAAAAAATAAAAAATAAAAAAATAACATTTTTGTAAGCAAATGCACATATATGCATATATATTTATATATCATTTTACAAATATTGGTATGTATTGTGAAAAATTTGATTTTTACCCACAATAAAAAAAAAAATAAATAAATAAATAAAAAAAGAATAAACTGTGAGTATAATTACAGAACAGAATAGTTAACAGTAGTGAAAAATCAACAAATTATGGTTTCATGCAGCAATATGGATGTATCTTAGAAATACAATGCTGAATGAAAAAGTGAGTTCCTGATGACTATATAAACAATCTAATAGCATTCTTAAGTTCAAAACGAAAAAACACAATGTTCTTTAAGAACATATATAAAAATGATACAACTATTTTTTTTTTTAAAGCAGGGGAATGATAAACAAAATTCAGGGAGGTGGTTATCAATTGGGTGGAGATAGGAGATGAGACAGAGAAAGAACACACAGGGATATGTAACTGCATGGTAATGCTCTAGTTCTTAAGTAGAGTGGTGAATTCACAGGTACTCATTTTATTATTATGCCTCATAACTTGCCTATGTAATAAATATACTTTTCAACTACTGAGTCAAATAAAAAATATTCTACATTGAATATATGTGTATATATCCCTTTTTAAAATTAGGCTCTAAGTGAATACAGAGCAGATGTTTTACTTACCATAAGGCATAAATAATAGTTAATAAATTTCCTGTGAATATCTACCATAGGTAGGCAACACAGTATGGCAGAAGGAATGCTGGCTTTGGGCTTAGATTTCTGCATTTATTCTGGTCTAAGAATTCTGCTTTTTGTTAGTTTTGTGAACTTGAGGAAATTCCCTTAAGTTCTCCTTCTTGTTTTTTTTTTCCCCCCCAAATGTAAATATGCATGCTTTAAGCATTTTATGAGGGATAAATGATAATATGTGTAAAGCATATATATATAAAACAGATCCTGGTATATAAATGGTGCAAAATAAATGTTAATTCCCTTCTCCCTATTTATATTCAGAAGATTTTGAGAGAGAATACAGCAAATCCCAACTCTGACACTTACTGGTTTATCTGACAAAATTACATAAACATAGTATGACTGATGTATGGCTTTGTTTCAATTGTAAAATGGAGATAACAATACTACTTCGCAGGGTTGTGAGGATTAAATAAGCTAACTCATACTAAGTGCACAGAACAATACTTAATTTATAGGGTCAGTAGTGGTGGCTGTCATTCATATCTTTTTTTTTTTTTTTTAAAAGATTTTATTTATTTATTCATTTATCCCCCCCTTGCTGCTTGTGCTCGCTGGGTCAGCTAACCACGCTGTGCGGGCGGACTTGCCTTCACCAGGAGGCCCCGGGAACCGAACCCGGGGCCTCCCATATGGTAAACGGGAGCCCTACTGATTGAGCCACAGCCGCTTCCCTGTCATTCATATCTTGATCTAAGGTCATTAGAAAGATTTTTACATTTAACATAGCTCTTCTTAAATTCTACCTGTGAGGTAATTCTTGTGCAGATGTAAATAATTCATCATAGGAGCTTTTCCCTGTGTTTTCATACAAAGAGCCTTAAAAAAAAAAAAAAGAAAAAAAAATCCTGTCTTTTCATTTCTCAGGGCCTGATTTTTTTTAAAAAGGGTGATTAAATTAGTGAACTATTGACAGATAACAAAAGAATGTTGCTGTTCAATGATTTGTGGCTATCATCTAAGTTTAAATCCTTATTAAAACAATAGGTTTATAACTATCAAATTATAATTTATCAATAGACACTAACAAGGTACAATATATTATAGTTCAAGTAAATGAATGATTAGAGATTAAAGTTCAACTTGTCCGAATAAACTAAAACAGCAGTAAAAAAAAAAAAGGAAGAAAAGATAAGGAAAGTAAAGCATACCTGATCAATATGGTACTCGCTGAAGCTATTGGGACCTTCTACATATTTTGCTTGGGGTATATTCTACATATTAGTTACTATTCTTTTTGAGACTTAAATTAACCACTTTTAAAATGAAAAAAAAAATCTGTACCTAATTAAGCCACAGGGTTAACATAAAGGTCAAATGTGATAAGGAACGCACAAGCATTTAGAAAATTTTAAATGTTTACAGATACACAGCAGTATTATTACTAGTTCTATAAGATATTAATAGTTTATCACTGAGGTCAATAGATAACATTCTACTAATCAGCTGAGTAAAAATATGAGCATATCTAAAAAGCTAGAAAATACAAAGTAAAAAAAAGTGACATTTCATTTGTTCTAAAATACTTATTATCTTAGAAGAATCATCCTCTAATTTCAGATTTAAACCAGAAGAGTTCCTTTTCAGGCAAAACCTTATTAGGGATTCTCAATATGCAAAACAAATAAAAACAGAGCTGCTATGTTTTTAAGCCTTTTCCCCTCTGACTTACAGCCCCACTCTAAACCAAGGAAAACAGTAAGGAAACTGGGACCTGAGCTTGTCTATATAGCCAAACACATCACACTATTTCATTTTAGAAAACCCTCAAAGGAATCTTGGTAAGGTTAAAAATGTGCTGGGGTCATGTTGTCTCTGTGCTCCATGTCAGCCTAGTTCAATGACTGCTCTATGCATCAGTTTCCTCATCTTTAAAATGGGTGGTGGGGGGTGTGTGTGTGATACTACTACTAACTTTTCAAGGTTATTATGAAGGTTAAATGTATATACATATATACATATAAGTTTTAAATATATATAAACACAAACTATATGTACTGGCAGAACTGAAGACCAGTGAGTTACCAGTGAGAGACATGCTTGCTCAGGTAAGAGATAAATTATCTGACAAAATCATATAACAGCCTTACAAACAAGAGGAACTGGTGAGTATAATAAGGTGTGTGATATACATTACACTAACCTATAAAATTAAAAATATTTATAATAGATTATATTAAAGTCTCAGCAAACTAATGATAAATATTTATTCAAACTGCAAATCAGAAAATATAAGATTTGCTTTTGGTTTAAAAAAGAAAAAAAGTTGTGATAACTGGCTAATCTAGTAAAATCTGATCAAAATTTTACAGCATTCAATTATTTCAGGTACCTAAATCCCAATGTGTTGCTTTATCATATAAACAAAAACTTGTAATTAGTAGACTTAGGGGAAAAAATAAAAGACAGCAAAATATTCTCAAACCCCAAATGAAAACATTTTTATATTTCGAAATGCTTAGCTTTTAAGAGAGGCAAGTTGCTTTGGGGGCATAATTTAAAGTCACTCCTGGTTCTAACTATATATTTGGTCTTATTTAAATCATCTATAATTACGGTAAAAATAATATTAATATTCATAAAGCAAGATATAATCCTGAATCATCTCAGAAAGAACACTGGCAGTACATTTTGTAACAAATGGGCACATATTTATACTGAAAAATAACTAGGATTCTTAAAATAGTATGAGGTTAACCTGAGACTTGCCCTTACTAAAATATCTTTTAAAGTTTTGTATTAGAAAGTGCTGCCTGAAAACTTTTTGAATGGTTTGTTTCTAAAAAAGCCTTTTCTCAGATTGCTAAAATTACAGTCTTAAATGCACCTATAGTTTGAGATCTAGTCTAATCTGTTTTTAAGCAAGGATATATTCTTATTATTGAAGGCCTAAAGCTATAAGCACAACATAAATTTATAAATCACAAGATATTCTTAAAAATATATACCAAAAAATACATAAAGAGTAAAATTAAATCAGATTTTCCATTTCAAAAGAAAAAAAATCTAAATATTTTCCTACAAGGCTAGGCTTATATAAAAATATTAAAGCAGCAATAAAGACTTGGTATCTTCTTGTTGGAATAGAATAGGAAAACCAAAACACTCTCACAAAACAATATTACAGTCATTTCCTTTTTTGAAATAATAATTGGAATTAGCAGAAATAATTTAAAGGTATATTTTTTGCAATCATACAATTTAGTATTCCATAAATATTCTCTATACTTAAACTTTCAGAAATTGTAGAATTTTGCATATTGTGATCATGAAAAGGCTAAATATAGAAATTTAAAAAATTAAGATTTTACCAGAGTATATTTATGATTAATTGGTTGGTGTCTTCTTCCCTTTGTCCCATACCAGAGACGAGACATTTCCTTCCCAGGGCAAATTAAGTTACATCAAATCAGGTAAGAACTGTTTTAAAAAGCATTCTTCCTCAATCAAAGATAAATTTCCAGCACAAGAGCACTACTACAGTGACAAAACAGTTTGCTAGAGACAAAGATTTGATTGACAAGAAAGAGAGCTAATCACTAAATAGTACCCACTGCAAAGACAGTCCTGAGTGGAGACTGTAAAGCTGGGCAGGGAGGAAAGGGTTTCCCATACTTAAGTTTGGTTGCACTGTACCCAAATGTGCAAAGAAAGGGCTCAAAAGTTTAAAGGCACAGAGCATGTAATTCTAAATATAAGTACAATAAGAAACATACTAAAGGTAACTCAGTCACAAAAAAGGTAAGGACAGTTTTCAGAACCACTCACAAAGAATACAAATCATTTTACTTAACATTATATAGTTTTCTCATGATTATAAAATTCTGTTCTTTAAGAATCTTACATAATTCCATCTTTTATGTGAACATTTTTAAGCAAAAAGATGTCCTTTCAGAAATTATTTTAGAAATAATTTAAATATTTAAAATCAAAAACCAGTCTGGCATCCATCTATCCATCCTCTCTCTCTTCACAATTTGTAGTTAAATAACATTTTGAATTTTTTATGGAATTTTTATAGCCCATAACTTCTGGCTAGTAATTGAGGAAGAATATTAACAGGGAAAACAAAGCACTGGTTCAAAACTTTCCTGAGCTAGGCTACATCTTTTTTCCTTTTTTAAAAATTTTTAATTAGAGAAGTTGTAGGTTTACAGAAAGATAATGCAGAAAATACAGTGCTCCCATATACTAGCCCCCATTTTTATCATTTTGCATTAGTGTGGTGGTACCTTTGTTCCAATTAATGAGAGAATATTGTTATAATGGTATTACTAAGTATAGTCCATAGTTAACATCAGGGTTCACTGTGTTGTCCGGTCCTTTTTTTTTTTCTTTTTAAATTTTTGTTATAGCAACATATATACCACCTAAAATTTCCGCTTTTAACCATATTCATATATGTAATTCACTGGTGTTACTTATAATGTTGTGCTACCATCACCATTATACAACAAAACATTTAGGTTGTATCTTTAAGTCAACAATATTAGTAGTCAAATCAAGCCATATTAGGCAGGAATCCTAAAATAAAATGTATGAATAGTTTAGAAAATTTTATTTATAATTATATGAATACTCAATAAGGATATATTACTTAAAACAGTTTGTTTTGACTTATAAGTTCTAATTACATTTTTAATTGTTTTGATTTCTACCTATCTTGACTTTATTAAATTTCTTTGGGAATTATGATTAATAAAACTATGCTATTATTCAACATATATAAAATCCTGTGTATAGTCTCTTTTTTTTTAAGGCTGGCTTTCCCTGAGAAATGTACAGTACTTGTGTACTGACTTGAGACATAGACTACTTTCATCTTAAAAAACAAAACAAAACAATTCTATGTGGATTTTCCTGACTAGGCTGAGGAGCGGTGTTTTTTATATATTGATTTAATTTTAATTTTGGCATTACTTGTGCTTTAATACAAAAATATTTTTGCATTTTTTATTTAAAATGCATTTAGTACAGGGGTTCTTAACCTTTTTTGTTTCACAGACTCCTTACTAAGTCCACACTACACTGTGTATTATTTAATAAATATATCACACCTGTACCATGTCCCCACAAGAATCATATTTTTAAAAATTTTCAATTCAAGCTCATGGAACCCCTGAAATCTTTCCATGGACCTTAAGGACCCCTGGTTAAGAACCTCTGATTTAGTATTTAAAACACACAAAAGAGCTCTAAAGAATAATAAAACAAACATCAGAATACTCACTACCTGACAGCTTAAGAAATAAAATATTACCACAATAATTGAAGCCCTCTGATAACTGGTGCTCCATGGAAATTGTAATACTAAACTGTTGGGTAAGCCTTCTTTAGAAAACCTAATAACCTAATAATCTGCATGACAACCTCCACACAGTACACACGAAATACACACAAAACTTTGAAACTTAAGACCTTCAGAGGATTCTAGTATAGAGCCTCCTAACCTTGGTTCTTGGGGTTGGGGATGATATAGCTCAGGGATACAATAATGAGCCATGGTCTGTGATGACAGGATAAATTTGACTCATCTTATTATAGCATAATTGTTACTTCATGATAAGAAATCTTAGAAAT
This sequence comes from Tolypeutes matacus, assembly GCA_026826555.1. NCBI lineage: Eukaryota > Metazoa > Chordata > Mammalia > Cingulata > Chlamyphoridae > Tolypeutes > Tolypeutes matacus. Next base: position 112,501 of record JAKSZT010053806.1, on the reverse strand, counting down.
TATTTTTATGCTGTAATAAATTATTAAGCTGAATGCAAAATTCAACATGATAGAAGGTCTTTGGTGTATAAGCAAGCTATACCTAAATTAATTGCATCAGCACGACTGCTTTTGAGGAGAAAGGAAAACCTATTAAAAAAAATCACCTTTCTCCATAGTGAATCAAACTTATGTTTTTGGTGTACAGATACAACAACAAATATAAGGAATATTTTGAAAAGTATTTTTTACAATGTAACTTGCATGGCAGGAACTCAAAAACTGAACCATATTATGATCAATATATTTTGATTAATACAATACAAGCCTTAGCATTCTATATATTTAAAAGAAAACCTGTAGTGGTAACGTGGTATAATATAGTGGTGTTTCCACCTTAACTGCAAAATGCAACCACTTAAGAGCTTCATGGAATACTGTTAACTAAGCACCAAACACAATGATTCTGATTTAACTGAGATGTGGGGTGAGCAATAAGATTTTTAGAAGCTCCCTCAGGTGACTCTAAGGTCAAGGCTGAGAACCTGGTGTGGTAGAAAGAGTATAAGCCTTGACTATTTAATTACTACTATGAAGACTTTGCAAATAAGTAGAAGCTTAAAGAAATTATCTTTATAATAAAGATGGTAATCTACACTCAAATGGGTTGCTATAGATATATCTATCAATTTAGAAGAAATTCCAAGGGACAGAAGAACATGTGAATAGATACCATGGAAATGCAAGCAGCAAATTCCAGATTGTGGGACATTCTATAGGAAAAATAGAATTACTTAAAAACTAAAATTCCATGAAAGCAAAGGCAAAGAAAAGAAAAAGTGGAATGGGAACTTACATTAAGAAAGACTTAAAGCCATTTTAACCAATTGCAATGCTTGAACCTTAGTTGGACCCTGATTCAAATAATAAAATGAAATAATACATACATATACATGTATTTTAAACATTTTAAAATGAAACTGAGGAAACCTGAACAACTGGGGAAGGGGAAGAACACAGATGGATGAAGCTGGGTGCTAGGTACATGGGAGTTCATTTTAATATTATCTCTATTTTTGTATATTTATAATTTTTTATAATAAATCAGCAAAATGAAACCTAATAAAAAGATGCTATGAGGATGAAATAATATACATAAAACACTTCACTTTATATAACCATATCTATTATATAATAGATATTAAACCTAAGAGTTCCCCTGCTGTTCTTTATTTAACAAAAGAAAATGGCATGCTGTGATATATGATAGATATTCACCAAATCTGCTCCTAGAAATCACATTATTTCCTCTCAAAATAGCCACATCTTAGTAGTAAGGCAATATGGATAGTTCTTGACCACAGCATAAATAATATTACAGAAGTGCAAAACAGCTAGACACATGAACTGCAGCTATTCTTTAAAGCTTGAACTACCTTCTAAAATCTACAAATTTCCCTAGTCTAGGTTCAGTATCCGTTCAATACATCCCTATATATAGCACTCAGTGGCACTTATTACATGGCATTTTTTTTTAGGAGGTACCAGGGATTGAACCCAGGACCTCGTACACGCAAAGCAGGCACTCAACCACTGAACTACACTTGCTCCCCCAAAAAGCATTTTATGCTTCTGTTTACTAGTCTGAGTCACTTGGCTAGATATGACTTTCCTCTTCGGATCCTAGAATTTGCACAAAGTGAGAAGGTGAGACAGAAATAATGAGAAAATTTTTAGAATATCCAAAGATCTTCATGATGTGGCTAAATGATGATAATTTGGTTTGAAATATGTTCTTAAATTGTCAGACACACCCTTAAATGTAAGTGCACAGCATTTCCAAAGTAAAGGACAAAGAGTATAAGATTTTAATCAATATATGAAGCTGAAATTCTATCACATCCCTTGTATGGGATGTATGGTATTTAAATTGGACATAGTGCTTGTAAGCAGGATCACAAAAAAATTTAAGTACCACTCAAATACATCACAAATGTAAAATACAATAGAAACGTCTATAGTTAAAAATGGTAAAGATATTTTAAATTCTGTAAAAAGGGCATTGATAAGCAAGTAATGCTATTTATTGAAAACGTAAGCACCAGTCTTGCTCTTAAAATTATTCTTAAAAGGCCAAATATTGCTGCCATTTACTCTACTTGTACTATACTCTCAGTTGACTTAAAGTTGTAAGGGAAAATGGATAAACAAAATGTGGTATATACATATGATGGACTATTACTTCGCTGTAAGAAGGAATGAAGTATTGACACATGTGAAAACATGGATGAACCTCTAAGACCTTAAGTAAGTGAAGTAAGCCAATCACTAAAAACAAATATTGCATGATCTTGCTAATATGAACTAAGGATACTGAGCAGACTCATGGAGGTAGAATCTAGAAGATAGGTTACCAGGAGATAGGGAGTAGGTAGAACACAGGGCATTTTTATGGCACTGAAATTGTTCTATATGATATTCCAGTGGCTGATACAGGCCATTATACATTTTCTCAAAACCTATAAAACTGTACAGTGTAAAGTGTAAACCATAATGTAAACTATAGACCATGGCTAGTATTAATGCTTCAATATTGGTTCGTCAATTGTAACAAATGAACCGCAACAAATGTAAGATGTTATTAAGAGAGGAAAATGTGAGAGGGGGACAGGGTAGGTTATGTGGGAATCCCATACACTTTCAATGTAACTTTTCTGTAATCTAAAACTTCTCTAAAGTGTATTAAAAAAATAAATTCCACAAATCTAAACAATAATAAAAAAACGTTGTAAGGGTAAATATATCAAACCAAAGCATTACCATCAGGAAACAGTAGGTATCCACAGGCTTCATGCCATTAGAGAACTTCCCTCTTCAGTAAAAACAATTCTCATCAAAAATTAAAAAAATAAAATAACATTTTCCTCTAAACTGCAGAGCCCCACCTAAAATAGCCTCTTCACTGCACACATACTACTGCCTTCCTGCTTTGGGTATTGGCAGAAAGCAGAGAAAAGATTACACTATAAGTAGTTCCTTCTTAGTTGCAATTATAAATTTTCCAGTAGCCACATTAAAAAGTAAAGAGAAGCAGGTGATAGTTTCACAATATATTTTATCCAGTATTTCCAAAACAGCATTTCAACATGAAATCAATATAAAAAATCAATAATGAGAGAGACACAACAGTGGGAATGGAGGTGGCTCAAGCCATTGGGTGCCTCCTTCCCACAAGGGAGGTCCCCGGGTTTGGTTCCCAGTGCCTCCTTAAAAGAAGACAAGCACACAGCGAACAGACACAGAAAGCAGACAGCGAGTGCAAAACAATGAGAAGAGTGGGGAGAAATAAATAAATAAATAATAAATAAACCTTAAAAAAATCAATAATGAAATATTTTATATTATTTTTCCTTTCCATTCTATCTTTTAAAAATTTACAGTTGAAAAAACAGGTGTATATATCCAAGTTGTTTTAAACATATTAAAACGCTTTCCAATAACTGAATCAAGTATCAGTTTTAAAAATTTAAACCAATTAAACTTAAAATTTAAAATTCAGTCCCTCAGTTGTTCCATTAGCCATATTTCAAGTATTCAATAGGCACATGTGGTTAGTGGCTACTGTACTAGACAATGCACCACTGTTTCTAGACAATGTAGCAAAAAGTTTTTAAAATTAAAGTTCTTTTCTCTTCCATTTTCTTATTTAAACAAATTCTTGTGAAAGAACAGGAGGGGAGGCACCCTCAGAGTTTTCCTCAGGAGTCAAAGCAGTTCCTCTGAATCAAAATACTCAATAGTCTATTATTTCTGAAGCGAAATGCTCCAATCCCAATGTAGGGAAAACTCCCAATTCCTTTTCTTGATTAAAATCGCCTTTCACCATACCACATAAGTTAGAAACTGCATTACATAGTTGGCAGTTTAATTAATACCTTTCTAGACTTAATTTCATCCCCCTCCACTCCTCCTTCAGCTGTTGCTGCCTTAGGACAGGTACATAATTTTGATCACCTGGACTATTAAACATTAATTAATTAGGTTATTAGTATAAAATACACAGTTCAGGAATTTTTAAAAATATATATAATCATCCATATACTACCACTCAGATTAAGATATAGCACATCTTCAATACTCTGTAAGGTTCCCTCTTGCCCATTAGCCACCCCTTCAAATTCCCAGTAAATACTAATCTGAGAGAACTTGGACTAGTTTTGTCTTTTTGAACTTCATGTAAATGGAATTACACATTATATATTCTTTTGTGTCTGGCTTCTCTTATTCAACCTATTATCTGTGTGATTCATCTAGTCATTGCCTGTACCCGTACATCTTTTTTTTTTTTTATTGCTATAGTAGTCCATTTTATGAATATACCCAAATTTATTCATCCATCCTCCTGCTGATGGGCATTCAGGTTGTTTCCAGTTTTTGGTTTTATGAATAAAACGGGTATGAAGATTAATAATGTTGGCTTAAGTATTAAATAAACCCCAAACTCAATAGGCACTCAGTAAATACTACTTCTTCCCCTTCATCAAATTGGAGTTATAGTAAAAACTGATGTTTGTACATATACTACACAGAATGGAATTCTGTGACACCCTCAAAATCAGGTTTGCATTTCAAATAAAAGACATATCATGTATACCTCCAAACATTAAACATGTTGAGTACACGAACAATAAATTCATGTCACATAAACACATACATTAACACCAAATGGAGATAACAAAACTTGATTGCAAAAATTTATTATCACATTTTAGCATCTGCTCTGTATTTTTTAGTGCATCAAGAAGAGATTAATCCAGGCAACAACAACAAAAAAACCTAGATTATTTTCATCCTACCAATCCCACACTACAAAGCATGTAATATTTGTTATGTAATCTTAAGATATATCTAAGACAGGTCAGTCACAAAAAGTTGATTAGTGTTAATTTCACCATATAGACAAGTTCAGTAAGTTTGAGCACATGCAATTTTTACTTACTTGTAAAATTGGCGTCAGCTTATTTCCCTAACATTATGGCTAAAATCACATCAAGATAATGCTTGGATTATGAACCTAGAAAGGAGTGCTAATTTATAATTTACATGGATGAGTTAAATGACTGCTGTACCTCCTCTATGCAGGAGATAAAGTTAAGATATATCAGAACCGAAATAAATATATTTTATGGAAATTAGTTAGTGATTAATATCATCTCTTAGTTGTAATATTACTCTTTCCTACACTACATAGTCTAAAATACCCACAATAAGTCACTGCTAAGTTGTGTTTACAGTATTTTAAAGCCAAAGCAGAATGACAAATACTATTAAACCAAAGTTACTACTCAAATTCATTCAATAAATACATATATACTTGGACAATAAACCTGAACTTAAAAAAAAAATTCTTTTGTGCAAAGCTCACTTGTACTTTGACTATATTACCATAAAGCCAAAAATTCATACAAAGTAAAAAGATAAATGAATCTTGATATTTTTCTCCTTACCTCCCATTCTCTGGCAGCTGCTTCATTAGAATCTTCACTTATTTCAGACTCTTCCATCTTTTTTACCACTATAAATCCAGGTTCTCTAATGTATTCACCAGTGTCTTCTGCATATATTTCTGGACTCCACTGAATGAAGAAGGCATACAAGTGGTCTGTCCTGTTAGAGCAAGTGACTATTAATAATAGATCCAATATTCTGTATTGCTAGCTAGAATTACAAAATTATGTTTGTTAAATAACTTGATAAACTGTGAAGGCTCAGAATACACGCAAAATATACTATCACTTTACATAAAGGGAAAACAGAAAGATGTTAAATTTATTTGTTTGTGTTCTGATAAGTTGTTCTGAGAAAACTATATTATGATTTTCCTTGGCATGCTTTTTGACTAGCTCAGGTGCTGTCCAGAGTAATGTTTTTCTTCTTTAGATAATCTAGTGATAGGAAGGAAAACAGAACCACGACTTTAACCTCATTCATACAATGATTTAAAATACAAGAAAAAAAAAATTACTAATTGCCTATTTTGAGACCTGGACATTGTACAGAATTTTTCCAAGTTAATGTCAATGTAATGTGCTCAACTTTTAAATCAATGATATGAGGAATACCCAGTGAACTAATGGTGAAGGCATAAATCTAATCTTTTAAAAACTCTTATTTTTAATCAATCTGTGCTCATTTATTTATCTTTCTGAACACTAGAGAAAAACTAAGGTTGTTTTTAGGATTAAATAAGATAAATATGCCTGGAAGGATTTTTTAAGTAATGCTTCCATAATTTGTTAAGCTGTCTTTTGTCTGTTATTTTATTTTTTGAAGTTGAAATAAAGCTTACTAATTAAAACAAAATTTTGTTTCCCTTTTCAATCTTTTGTTTGCTATAGTAAAGCCTGTGGTTGCAAAAGAGAATTAAAACACTGATAAATATAGCTGGGGGTCAAAGCACACATATCAAGTATCTCTGTTTTCTTGGTTTTAATTAGCATGAATAACTAAAAATAGATTACAAATCTCTCAGCTAACATATACCAATCAATAACTAACATTGGTTCTGGAAATTGTATTTCCAATTTAGTGATTTTTAAAAATATATATCATTCATTATTTGGCAGCAGCTAACATATTAAAAGAGTATTAAGTTTTATTTTCTCAGATGATATGTCACTATTGAAACAGCAATCTTCATAAGTTACATGTCTACAATAAAGTTGAGTACTAATAAAAATGACTTTAATGAACATTAGTCAAGGTGATGGAACAATATTAAAATGGAAAATTCCACGTGAAAAGGAAAAAAAAGCCAAGCATAATAAAAAAGTAATTTAAAACCTTACATCAGTTTTAAAGATGTAACATAGTTATATTTTTCATTGTAGTCATCTCCACATAACTGGTAAATATGAATTCTGGTTCAAGGAAAGATTACCTATATATAGCTGGCTCTGTCCCTTTCAGATGTTCAAAAATCATGCAAATCATACCATACTTTTTAATTATTTGAATCACATTTTGTTGAATGCACACATTGCAGTGTACATTTTTATGGTGGGAAAGAACTTTTTAAATTTTATCTCCTTAAAGCAATAGTGTTCACAGTGACATATAAAGATTTTCCAAGGGGTACACTTATAGTTCTAAGATAAGGGAATCAATTTCGATAGCTTCAACTTTCATTTGTTTCCCTTTGCTTATATTAACCTTCTGAGAACAGGAGTGTGGTCAAGATATCTTTCAGATTCTACTCTCTGTTTTCACTAAAACACGTCCACCTTATTTTTATAAGGAGGGCATAATCTCACCCATCCAGAATTTTAAGATACATGCCTTAACATGAAAAAAAAAAAAACTTCCAGGGTGCTCAAACTTGGAACTGAGAAAGTGAATGATTTTAAAGACCTTGTGCCTATCAGGTGATTTCTAATTCACTGACTTCCACAAAACTAAAGGAGTTCCTATAGTGGTTTACTGGTGGTAACTAAAAATAATTTTTGATGAAAGATGACTAAATTGTGGAATATAAACAGAAACATGTTTAAAGAACTGAGTCACATTAAAATTAACTCTTGTCAGTCTTGTCTACTTATTTATGTGCTAAAGCTTCTCAATAATTAAAAGAAAAAGGGGAAGGGAAGAACTGATGCTGAATCCCATCTCATTCCTTCCCTAAATCTCATTAGTGTATGTATTTCCTATTAAATTTTACTTTTCATGTTTAATAAGGCAATTTATAATTTTTATTGCTTTAATCAACTGTATTAATAATAATTGCAATGATAAAAGTTTCTTTTGGATGTAGTTAATGTTTGAAACAATATAGTTGTTGAGAAGGAATCTTTTGTGCATCTCTTGGATGTTTACATGTTTTGTGAGCAGAGGTACTGAGTATCTTTGTTTATAAGTAACACAGGAAAAACCCTTGGAAGGTAGAGTACCTTCTTCTGGAGTAAAGGGAAAGCATGCTTAATGCCCATTATAAAAGATCCAGGTTCCCTAAATTTAGGATTACTCTTCTATAATACAACCTATGGCCTTCTTCACATCACCCAGTGGGAACTGAGGATTAAAGTTAAGTGTCCACACAAATGCTGATACTCTGGCTACTGCTATGTTGTGACTCTCAAGTTTTCTGAGAACATCCATCCAACTGCAGCAGGCTAACATGTTAGCTTGCAAGTAGGGAAAAATCTTACTCTTTACTATTTTGACAACAGTCACAGAAAATTGAAAAATAAATGTAATTGTAGTGTGTGTGTGTGTGTGAAGTATATACGTATAATTATTTGTAGCACAGAAATATAATAAGGGATAAAAATATAGTTCCTTAAAATAAAGTTCTTTGAGGAAGTGTAATGGAAATATAAGATCAAAGAGAAAAAATAATGGTGCGAATTCTCTTTAAAAAAAAAGCAAATCTAAGTAGTTTCAAACAGATAATGGTAGAAGGCAAATTATTATGATGTTTATATTATACTGGATATATTTAAAAGATCAATTTAACAGTTTTAAATTAAAATGTCAATATTTACAATACGGTGACAATGAACATCTTTGCAAGGACTTAAATTTAAGAAAAAAAATATTGTGCAAGGGTACACAGGCAAAAATTAGTTTGATGACCATATCCTTTGAGACTGGAATTGGTACCATGAATATAGTAGGCATTCAATACATATTTAAAGAAATATTCAGAAAAGGGAATTAAACATCTTTTTACTGGCCTTTAGGGAGAAGCCATACCAGTTAGTATCATGGTGAACCTTCTTACTCTAATATGTTTTAACTGGGTCTCTTCACTGCTAAAACTGGGTACATGTTCACTCTTTTTGCCAAACAAAAAAGGGAAATATAAAATGAGGTAAATTAAAAAGTATAAATAAAAGGTAAATTATTTCAAATAGATTTAATGTAAGATTTTAACCATAAGCTATATGTTTAAAAAGTACTCTGCCACTAGTGTAAAATGATATACATGATAATTCTAATTCAAAGATTCTGAATAATTTTAAAGTTTTATTTGTTGTTTTCTTTTTACCTTTCTTGTGGCACAGCAAACCAATATTCATGTTTCTTATCTCTCTGTGCATACTGTTGCATTGTTGCACTTGCTTGAGATACAAATGTTTTCCTCATTGGTTTTCCAACTCTGAGACATAAGAACTTATGTAATCGGTGCCTTCTCTTTTCTTTTAAAAGTGCAGAACCTAGAATTGAGACGCAAACAAGTGTTTATTTAATTCTCATACAACATGCTAACTAATTCAGATTAGGTAATATTTTACCTCCAAATTTTTGACAAATAATTACAGAATAAAACTTCAATTTACTGACACTCATATAGTTCTCTTAAGTAACTTCTATTTTTCTCCATTAAAGATATATTCACAAGTATAGCAAGACTAAGCTTAACAAAAGAGCCAACTTAATGAGCTGAAAAGGTATTGAGGGTTATTAGGAAAAGATGAAAAGGCTTCAAAATATTTTTAAATTAAATTTTATATACATATATAATGTATATGCATAATATATAAAAATATGAATGTGAAATAAAACAGTCAACAATACATTAGATTGATCCTCCTGTTGGATAGTTTATTAAGTCTGAATTATCTCTAACTCTTCTAACCTGAGACACTGGCATAAGGTATAGTGAGGGCCTGACAATTCGGTGGAGTCCAGGAACTTGAACATTAAATAGCATGTGAAGGTGGCACACTGTGAGGGAAAGATTACTTATAGTCAGGAGATCTGGCTACTAGTCATGGCTTGTTTCTGAGTAATATTATGCAAGGTACATAATCTATCTGAATTGCAGTATTTGCAATGGTTGAGAGGGGGAGCTTTTGTTATTCTTCTCATAGTTTTACTTCACAGTTTTATTTTATTCCTCAGTTATTATAGTAATCTCAAATTACTTAACTAATTACTTAAAACTAATTTTAATTACAAAAAAAAAAAAAAAAAAAA
>JAKSZT010053806.1:80266-102534 GCA_026826555.1 Tolypeutes matacus | reverse complement strand
CAAACTGCAACACTCCAGAGATAGTTGGTCATAATGGGACCTCTCCACACCCTCCTCCCTATCCCATCCCAACAACTCACTAAAATTAAAGGAGTCTATCACACTATATGGTTAAACAGAATCCTTAATTTATCTGTTCAAAGGTTTCAAAGTATAAGGCACCATCAGATGCAAAGATATATGAAGAAAGATTCATTCCAGCATTTTCTGCAACACTGAAGATGGGAAATACCTTAAGTGTCTTAATAATAGGAAAATAGTTAAATAAGTTATAGGATAATTAAAAGCCATGTTTTCAAAGAATTATAATGACATGGGAAAATGTTAATGACATAAAATAGTAAATGAAAAAAGCAGGACTGCATATACTATGATCCTGGTTTTATATAAAAAATATATATGTACAGATATATGAATATCAAAATTATATACACACAATATACAGACACACACAAGACCTATCAGAAAAACAAATACAGCAAAACGTTAATAGTGGTCAACTCTGGGTGATGCAAAATTTTTTATAAATTTTCTAGAAAATTCCTACATGTCAGATTTTAAAAAATGAGTATTATTTCTGAAAAAAAAAAAAGGAAACATATTCAATCTTTTAGAGAACTTGCTTCTAGTAAATGAATTCTTCAGCATCTACTGAATATAATCCTTAGGTTTTCTGAATATCTCAATTGGATGATGCAAAGAAAACTCAGTATTTTAAAAACTGAACTAAACCTTTTCCTCTACAAAACTTTTTTTTATTCTGTAATCTGCATCCTAGATCTAATCACCAACATGGCCCATTCTACTTCTCTATCTACTTCCTATATGTCTCTCCAATTTGTCCCCATTTCCCCTATTTTAAGGCATTCATCATTTCTTCTACTTTATTGCATAAGAATTCTAACTATGTACATCCCTCCCTCCCATTCATTTTTAATATTACTACTACCTTTTCAAAATACAAATGTCTTCCTGTATTCAATCTCAGACTAAGATTAAAGTTCCTTAGCATGCCTTATAAAAATTTATATGATATATAGCTGGCCTTCCTTTCTAGCCTCTGCCCTGAAAACATATCTAAACTCCAGCTATAAAGAAAAATATTCAGTATTCCAAATTTTATTAAATATGTTGTTATTTTATGACCTTCAACTTTTGCAGTTTTTTCCCTCTTCCTACAATATATATCTCACCCTTCACTCATATGGCATCTCCTAATTCTCCTTCAAGATGCAATTTAGGTGTCTTACTTTCTCTAGTATACATATTAGTTGCTTCTCTAGTTTTAAAAGCAAATATAGTTTTTATCCCTATCCCAAAGTCTAGTATAATGCTTGGCAGATAGTGTATTACTGAATTCTGGAGGTATTTTTCCATCAAAAAAACTCTGAAAGCTATAAATGGTAATTTCATTTATTGGTCAAGTCATTAATAACTATTCATCCATAAATTAAGCTAGACTTATAATATTTAAAAGGAAAGAATAATATAGAAACACTGTATCAGCAGCCTATTTCTTTATTCATGAAATAGGCTCTTGAAAGGTCCTCAATTTTTAACATTCTTTCTATGGGGCCATGTTTTCATACCCTAAAATGATGAGACATATCACACCACTGCTATACAAATACATCTCCTCATCTCTAGTATATACATAGTAGTAGCTGGCTGATTTATAGTCAGAAAGAAATGGGACCTTTGTTCATTCAAAAATTATTTACAGAGCACCTACATGGCTTCTAGGCACTGAGGAGGATACAGGGTGGGCAAAACCTAATGAGTTCCTGCTTTCATGGAATTTACAATCCGGAAGGAGAGATAGATGTTAACCAAATAATCTCTCACACATACATACAAAATATATACATTTCTATCACTCCTTCTGGATTGTAAACCCCATGAAAGCAGGAGAAAAAAAGTTCTAAGTGCTATGAAAAAAAAAGACTCTACCATGAGAATCTTTCCCCAAAGGAACCTGAACTGTTCTGTTAGGGTTTGTGGAGATAGGGTAGGTGAAGGGGAGTGTTGTCAGGGGAGGCAAGGTAGGAAGGCAAGTAGCCACTCAATAAGAAGGAAATACATTGGCTGAAAACATTTTTCTCCTGGAACAAACTATCTCTATACTGTTCTAAATATATAGAATGTAATTAAGTGTAAATCAGAACACTTCTTGATGTTTGATATTATTCTCTCAATCTATTTATTTAACAAATAATAACCTAATTGTTTTTAATACATTTTAAATAAATCATCTCATTTTAAAAAATGGTGCTTACGATGCTGTAAAGTAAGCCAGAGAGATGTTATAATTCTCATTTTACAGAGGAAGAATGAAGAAACTGAGGCTCAAAGAGATTAGCTAAAATACTAATAATTTACAGTTATAAAGTGGTACAGCCAAATCAAGCTTTTAAATATTCCCCTGCCATACAAAATAATGCCCTCTATCACTTCATTTTCTTTTTAAGTTCGTATGAAAGGGGGGAAAACAATCTAAGCAACATTTCTAAAGCGTATAAATAATGGCAAAAGCCCATATAGTATAATGACCATTTTGTGGCACTGTGGTAACATGTCTTCTATTCTTGACAATAAAATTTTTAACAAGGATATTAGGTAAGAACATTGATTTTAGCTCTAAAGAGCTCTTTGCAAGAACCGCATGCGTTTTCTAGTAATGAAATGTCATTTTGAATATTTTCAATTTTTGCCTTCAATATAAAATTATACTCCATTTACATAAAGATATCATTATTTTAGAATTTAAAAACATGTTAATCTCAATGTGACAAGCAGTGTTCTTTTGAAAATATTATAACATCTATTATCTACTTATTTACATACAGACAACAAATAGATCTCAAATAATCATTAAATATGGCCTTACAGATCAACCACTTCAGTAGTAAATTAAAGTTTATGACTGAAAAACAAAATCACTTAAACGTACCATGCTTTCTACTGATTCACATAAGATTTCCCCTCAAGTACCTGAGGTCTTACTAGTAAAATCCATTTTTCAAGTCTGAAATAAATTTCCAGGAATTAGTACTTTACTCCTAAAAGATCACATGATGCAATGTCACCAGAAATAACCAATACTTTTACATGGGGATTCTTGCTCCTCATTGCTCTCTCTCATAATGCTGTGGCTTGACTATAATATTTTTTGATACAAAGCTCTACATGAATAATCTTCTTACCATCCAGTTACACCTGTATCAGTGTACCTGAGTGCCAGTGTTTACAGGAAAACATTTAGTCAAAAGATGATGGAATATTTGGATACTTCCAAGAGTTTTAAAAATTGACTTTTAGTCTAATTGCATTTTTTAGAAAATTTGGGATTTTCAAATGTATTACAAACACAACCTTGGCAATTACAAATTGCAATTAGGGTATTACATGTGCAATGAAAACATACATTTGCATGAGCTGGCTAAGGAGCAAAAGGCCCAGCAAAATTACCTGAATTCAATAATCTACACCAATCAACCTACAGCTCAGCATCATATACAGTTCAACACCAGGAGCTGCTGAGCTCATTATGGTCATCCCCCCTTCTCTCCATCAAGCTCAAAGTCAAGAGGAAAATGCTGCATACCACCACTCCCATGCATTTTCCAGTAGGAGAGAACTGATCCAGTAGCCCCACCTTCTATCCTAGATAATAAACTTACTAAAATTAAAAAAAAAAAAAAAAAAAAAAAAAATGGAGAAATCAAAAGTACAAGGAGATTATATGAACTTTCAAGAAGACATTCGTTTAAAAATAGAATGTAGTGAGTCAGGAATATTTAACATGGTGACGTGTAAAATCCACCTGTGGGATAAGAAAGGAAAAGACAGTATACATATAAACAGGGTAACATCAGTGAAGGGCCACTTGACTACACTTCAGGGTGGCCTTATAGTAGCGTTTTCATCAGTGAGGAATGAGGAAGACAATATGCAATAAGATGAGATAACTTTATATATTCCTGAACACCTACCTTCGACATGTCCATCAGCAACTGCAATTTTATGCTTAATTTCTTTTTGTGACACCTGTTGAATATTTTCCCTTTGTTCTTTAGTTTGTTGCATAGTATGTGTTTTCCAGAGTTTGCGGAGCTCTTCTACCTCTGTCTCTGATTCCTGATTTTGTTCCTTTCCCGGTTTACCTTTGTTGACAGCTTGCTTTTGTTTAAATTCTGTCACTTCACCACAAGATACACTTTCTTTTTCATTCTCTCCTTGGTGTAGTGAATCCTCAGGAAGAAAATCTTGGTCTGCATTACCTTTTATACTTGTGCTTTCTTCTTTAGGACCTGATATTTCTTGAAAATTATCTGTAACCTGATCTTTTATAGCCATTTCAAGATTATATAAATCAGTTTTATGAGATAGAGTCCCAACCTCTTGTCCAGTACTGGATTTTAAGTGACCAATAATACTAGTAGACTCTGATTTATCTGTCAAACATTCTGCTCCAGTCTGATTGACAGTTTGCACAGATTCTGATGACACACCAGAAGATTTATCTTGTCGCAGCTCATCTGAAGAGATGAGCTCCTCTCGTATAGGAGAGAGTTCTGATTCTGTGAACACATCTTCAGAAAGAGACTCCTCAGTGCTTCTAGGAGCAGTGCTGGCACTATCATTTCCTGCATCGCGGATTCTTGAGTCTATTTCTTCCACATTAGTTCTTGTCATTTTCTTCAAATGGCAGCTATCCCTTACTGATAACTGATCTATCTCTCTGTCAGTAAACAAAAAGTTATTAGACTTTTTAAATTATAGTATTTTATTTTCCATAAATTTAACACTGAATTAAAATTACTCTAAAGGCTTTTCTAAAAAGATACAGCACACATATCTTAATAGGATACAAAAACCAGACCAAATAATTAAGTCAAACTTTTGTTTCAATTGCATGAGATCTGAAAAATATCCATGTAAGATTTCCTGCAGAGAATTCAATGAAATAGGTTCTGAATAAAGCTATCATTCCAAATTAAAATTTATTGATTGATGGAATATGGAAAATCAACTATGATAAAATTTTGATTGGAATTTTGAATCTCCTAAAAAAGTAAAAATACACTGATTGAACAGACACAAACACACAATGCATATCTGCATTCAATTAGAGATTAAAATATATGGCTTAAATACAAGGCTTAAAACTAAACAGAGGAATTGAGGCCAAAATATTTAATAGAGGAAATCTTCAGACAACCAGCAATAACTTTTGGTAAAGTTATAAGAGAACTTTTTCAGTTAAAAAGCTTAGGTATAAGATAGTTGAATAGTTCATAACTGAGCACAGATTTCCATGTTTAACGGCATTTGTATATTTAAGCACTAGTGGTCAAAGGTTGGTTTAAGTTCTGTAAAGAGGTAATGCAAACATCCATACCATGAACTATAAGTCAGCAATTTGTAATGTTGGATTACATGCAGTTTGTGATAAATGGAAACTGCATGAGTTCTTAGTGGAAAAAGTATTAAGCTTTATACATATATAGTATAACCATATAAAAATATGCTGAGAAGAAAAACCTGGAAAGTAAGACAACATGAAAGTAATGTGCTGTCTTGGTTGGTAAAGCTAGATAACTCTTTTCCTTTTGTTCTACTTTTTTGATATTTTTCCAAATTTTCTCTAACAAGCATGTATCTTTTTTTATAACTAGGTTAGGTAAAATTCATTTTTAAAAACATATTAATTAGTTGAACTCTAATTCATATCTCTGGCTCCTTTGTATCTGATTCAGCATAAGAAACACGAGCATCTGATTTGTGCTATTAAATATGCAATAGTGTCATCTACTGGTAATTCACTCAAACTACATAAATAGAGTTTTAGAACTTCGGCAAAGTATTAAGAAACTACATCTGGTAGATTTTATTTACAAGACCTGAAGGTAAGAGATAAAATTAACAAACCTAACAGGATATATATATATATATTTAGATAAGTGTTGTACTTTTTAGAGTTAATTACTGAAAGGTTCAACATTTATTTATGCCAATGATGCTGCTAGTGCTCAAAATAGTTCTAGATAAATTACCTTTGAATTTGAATTTCTAAGCAGCATAAGACAAAAGGAAGCCAAATCAAACCTCCAAACTATTTTTGCCATACTTGACATTACTCTGCAAAACTGTTTGCTTTATTTAGTGCCAAATATTTGTTTTTAAGCAATTTGTTAGGTGGGATTTAAAGTCATTTCATTTGGGAGAAATGTTTGGATCAAATGCATGGTCTTTCCATATGACATTCTGAATGATAAAACAGTGATGTCCAAGAAGAGGAGCCCTATAGCATTCTGGCAGAATAGTTATGGATCTCTCAGACTAAGTCTCAAGGTATCATAATAGAAATAGAAAAACGGGGCAAGAGAGTGAATCTCACCAATGACTTTCTCTCTCTATATATATGCATTGCTCTTTCTCTTTTAATACTTCACTCCACGTTGTCTCATTCCTCCACACACCCCCAATAATCCCTATTTGCAGAAATTGACTTTTTATAATGATCTATTAAATAACTAACAGTAGAGAATACTGATATCTCCTAGGAATTATGTACTCCTACTAAAGATCAGTTTACCAATTCAAAATAACTTCTACTGGGCGGAGGGTATGTTGGGTGGAAACTTTCTGAATAAGAGTTATTAGTCTACCACAGATATCCTAGCAATGCATGTAGTCTGCCTCAGAAACAAAAATAATTTACTTTTATTCTGTTAGTGGTTCTGTCCTTCAAGGGTTAGTTTAAAACAAAATAACCATCCACATTCCAGCTGACAAAGTCGTGTATGAAGGGACGCAGGATTCTTCTGTTACACAGCAATTTTCTTCCTTTCTACTTCTCTTTCCTATCTTTCTTTGTATAACTATCTTTTATCTTTTTCTTCTTTTAGTTCTCATTCCTCCCTTTCTCTTTGTCATTACTTTGGTCAGGCATTTTACTGCTTTCAAAGGCTGTGCCTGACATGTGGTCTCACACCTCTGCTATCAGCATTACACAAATTCCCTGACTAGTATATTCCAAGGTAATTCCTTATATCTGTACAACTTTTGTTTTTTTCTTCTATATATTTTTTTACTTCTCTGAGGCAGAAGAGTGTAAATATACAAATAAATAAAAGCATTTGGTTATAGCAATGTCAGGTCTTTGCTCATGTGACCGCCTTCAAACCTTCTACTCAACTCTTCAGGCATTTCCAAGGGAAAAAATTTGAATATTACCATTGATGATGGTTACTCATAGAAGTAACTGAAAATTCGGGATTGTGTGTCTGAATAAGAAAGGTTGGTAAACAATGAATTAAATGAGTTCTACAGGTTACTTTTCAAATATCTGGTTCTCTGACCAAATATGTAAATATAAATATAAAACAATTCCTAACTATTCTAGGTACATTAAGAATATTCTTTTCAATACTACAGGTGTTTTTATTTCAAAGTTGATAAAATAAAAAGCAGCTATAATAAAACAAAAAATATCTAAGTATTAGACTAGGGTCAACTATGTAGATGCAAAGAAATATAAATACCATTCTTACATGGGTAAGGATTCCTTTATTTTGCTATCCAAAATTTCTTTGTACATTGCAGCCGACATCACCTCTTCCATTGGACACATGATACCATATTCCTCACAGCCATTCTCTTGAACCAAGGGGTCAGTTTTATGTGGATCAAACATTATATTATTTGGTGTAACTAGCAGCACACCACTGACTGTGCCCTGAGATGAAAAAAGAAAATGTTTAATCTTCAATGTTAAAATATTCAAAAAGTATTCTAGCTATTTTTACTAGCTTTCATCTAATATTAGGCCACTGATTATATATAGAAGTTACATTGAAGCACTATGGCATTCTTATGAAAATATTTATAATTGAACTCAAATTTCTCCAGTAAATTCTTCTCTTTAGTAGAGGTAGAATACAAGGAATATCATATTCACTCTCAAACAATCAAGTCAGGAATTCACATTTGCAGCCTCAATAAAATGCTGAGTTATCAGGAAGATAATTTTAGTAGTATAAGGGACTGTAAGGTCCTTCAAGTTAGAAGCCATGTTTTACATTAACTTGTATATGTTTCCTGTGTTATTCCCCCACTACATGTATCAAATATAGTTTCATGTACACAGTATAGCCTCAATAAATGTGCTGATAATATAATCAATTATAAAAGAAAAAGTATAAATATCTTTAAAAGATCTAAAAAATAAAAATAAAAAAATCTCATTTTCATTTGACATACCGCTCCTACCAAACCATGTGACCTTGGGCAAGCAAAGCCTCTGGGCCTCAGTTTCCATTTCTGTAAAATTATAAAGGTAGATTAGATGACCCCTAGGGCATAAATTTGAATTTGACCACATAAAGCTGTGAAATTTTATACAAACTAATACTAATTTGAAGAGTCCAACCCTCTCCTTTTACAAATAAGCAAACAACGGTCTGCAGGCAGCCAGTCCCACCAACGTTAGCTAACACTTATTGACTGCTTCACATGTATCATGCTTTATATAAAATACTGCTCATTCAATCTTCAAAATCATAGCTCTGTGATGGGTATTATCATTTCCATTTTACAGATGGGGAAACTAAGGCTGAGAGAGGCTAGGCAACTTATACTAAATAATAAATAACATAGCTATTAAGTGGTAGAGCCAGGATTCAAAATCCAAGTAGTCCATAATTTTTTATTATAATCTCTTCCCACTGAGTCACAAATTATAATCTTTTCAAATCAAATGCCAAACATTCCTTGAAACCTTTTAAACTCTCATTCCACTATATTCTGTAGGTATAAATATGAAGAGTCAGACAGAACTTTAAAAAGAGACCAAAAGTTATCTTGTACTTCTTCTGAAGTTACTAAATTAAAGGACAACTTAAATCAAGCTTGATTTGGTAACATAGGTTCCTTCCTTATTTGGCTCTTTGAATTTACTAGGTTAACTTTAAGAACATTAAGACCTAAGTTATGACAGACCCTAACTTTTAAAAATGACCAAGTAAAAAAAAGTAAAAAGAGAAAAAAATCCTACTGAAAATGGTTGTCTGTTCACAAGTGAAGAAAGCTATTGTAGATGTTCAAGATAAAGACTGTTTATCATTTAGAGTAACTGAATGTAATATTGGAGAGAAGCATGTGTATGAAATTTTAAGGATGTGTATATTTGTGTGTGTATGTGTATTCTGGTTAGGAAAAAGAAATCGATCTGAAACTCTGAATAGTACCTCTTCTAATTCAGACCACGGACCACTTAAATATGGAATAACTTTATACATATATAAAAACCAAGCCTATTCATCATTCTAAAAATATTTTAATTAGATTTATAAACATCAGTTGGTATTCCTGGAGCACATGCCAACTTGCCAATGAGAGATGGTAAAGTTTGTTGCCAGGGATAATCCAAGAAATATAGATTCAAGAGTAGACGGTATAAAATGTAGAAAACCTTAAGGAGTCCAATCTTTAATACTTTCCTCTCTCTCACCTTCCATAAACTCAAGTTATTTGAGAATTGGAACAGTCAGAAATAAAGAAAACAAACTCCAGTTTCCCAGAAATACTGAAGATTATTCTCGATTTTATAAATTCCTCCTGAGCATTAGTTTTAAATCACAACATTATTTATGGTTTGTTAGTATAACATTACATAATATCTTTCACTCTAGAAGATTTTCACAAGGACAAGGATTAATAGCCCATGAAAAGGCCCATGTGTAATGATAATGCTTTTAAATTTCTATATACATTAAAACTATAATCTTAGTAGTATACTACAGAAGTCATTTGAAAGGCGTTTCAAAACTCGGCTTCTACTTCTTGACTCACAATGGGCTTGAAGCCCTACATTTTAACATGGCCAAATCAGTCTGCTAATGTTCTTTTCCAGGAATCTACTTCTATGCTTTATTATGGAAAGGATGCATTGATATAATCGTCAAACTTCTTTTCCCTGCTCTATACTCAAGATTTCCATAAAACTGGGGCTTTCTGAGGTATTTTGTCAGATGACATTCTCCGTAACTCAAAAGAGTTGACCATGAGAAACATTATTACAACATAAAATTGGTTGATAGAAATCTCTTGAGAAAGGTAACTATCCAAATTCATTTGACCAAGTCTGAAATCATAAACTCTCATTAAAATATTCCCAATTCATTATTCTAATACTGCTTCATAAATCATGACATAGTATCAACATTATATTAAGACTGTTGTGGGCAAAAGGTTTCTAATTAAAGCATCTTCTTCTTCTTCTTCTTCTTCTTTTTTTTTTTTAAGATTTATTTATTTTATTTATTCTCCCCCTCCCCCAAAGCATTTTCTTAATCCACATTACCTTCAGAAACTTCATGCACATTTGTCTTTAGTTTTAACTTCCAATTCCTAGCGAGCAATTATCTGACTAATTTTCTAAGGAGAAAATTAATTCTATTAGAAAGTAAAGTCCATCTGTGAAAGAAAAGTTACCACTTACAGTGCTGTACTTCTGTAAACAGTAAAAGACTATGATCTGGGAAACCATCCCAGCAGGAAGAAACACTTGGACTAATTATTTTTTTTTTTCAGTCTTTAGTCCACAATAATTTGGCCATTACAATTATTGTTGACATAATTTTTTTCATAAATAACCCTTACTACAATTACCCAAAAGAAAGTGATAAAGAGAAAATCTTAAAAGGAAACAGGAAAAATAGACATTTTGAAGAGGATCAAATATAAGAACAGAACAATAGCAGATTTCTCACTGGAAACAATGCAAGAAGTGGAGTAATATCTTTGAGGTTCTGAAAAAAAAAAAAAAAAAAAAAAAGAAAACCCATCTGTCAATCTAGAATTCTATGTTCACTGAAAATAATCTTTGAAAAAGAAGGAAAAATAGAGACTTTTTCAGGCATACAAATACTGAAAGAATTTAACACCAGCAGACCTGTACTATAAGAAATGTTAATACAAATACTGAAAGAATTTAACACCAGCAGACCTGCACTATAAGAAATGTTAAAGAAAGTTCCTCAATAGAAAAGGATATCTAATGAAATCTAGAGCTATATCAAATAATGAAATGCAGAGGAAGTGATACAAAAATGGGTATATATAAAAGATTTTTCCCTTAAATTTTTACCAGCTTTAAAAGATAATTAACTCTTTAAAGCAAAAATGATAATATACTTTGGGGTTTAATACGTCAAAGTAAAAGTTTTACCAATAATCGCACAAAGGCTAAGGCGGGGGGGAACGAGAATACTGTTATAAGGTTCTTCTATATGAAATGGTATATTAAACTGAAAGCATGATATATTAAAGATATATACTATAAACCCATAAATGTCCACTAAAATAACTAAGTTATAGCTAAAAAAGCAACAAAGGAGATCAAATGAAATCACTCAATGCAAAAGAAGACAGAGATGAAGAAAAACAAATAACAGATGGGAAAAATAGAAAACAAACAGCAAAATGGTAGATTTAACCCTAACTATATCAATAATTATGTTGAATTAAAAGGCAGAGACTGGGAGCGGATGTGGCTCAAGCAGTTGAGTGCCACCTCCCACGTGGGAGGTCCCAGGCTCGGTTTCCGGTACCTCCTGAAAAAAACAAAAACAAACAACAAGCAAAACAAATGAGAAAAACAAATCAGGGAAGCCAATGTCTCTGTGGTTGAGGGCTAGCTTCCCACATATGAGGTCCCGGTTTCAATTCCTGATCTCGGGTACCTCAAAAAAAAAAAAAAAAAAAAAAAAGGAAAAAAAAAGGTTATCTAAAAAAGCAAGATCTAACTAAATACTGTCTACAAGAAACCCACTTTAAATATAAATATAAATATAAAAGCCATAGATTAGATTAAAGTAAAATAACAGAAAATGATATATTATCTAATACTAATCAAAAGCTAAAAGGCCATATTAGTATCCATCATAGTAGATCTCAGAGCAAAGAATAGTATCAGGAATAAAAGAAGTCTTTTAAAATGACAGTCAAGTTAATTTATCAAGAGGAATAACAATCCTAAACGTTTTTGCACCTAAAAGCAGAGTTTCAAAATACAACAAAAACTGATACAACGAAGAAAAATTGTTAAATCCAATGTTGGAGATTTCAACATCTTTCTTTCAATAATTGACCAAACTAATAGAAAAAAAAACCCAGTAGGGATACAGAGGAACAACACTATCCCCAACTTGACCTAATTCACATTTATTAAATATTTCTCCAACCTTCTTCTCAAGTGCACATGTAATATTTATATTTTGGATCAAAAAATAAGTCTCAATAAATTAAGCATTCAAAAAGTAATTATGTTCTCTAACCATTTAGAAATCTCCAAATTTTGGAAACTAAATAAAATTCTCCTAAATATTCCATGGGTTGAAGAATTCAAGAGAAATTAGAAAGTATTTTGAACTGAATGAAAATGAAAACATTTCAACCTTTGTGCGATGCAGCTAAAGCAGTATTTAGGGAGAAATTTATAGCACTGAACAATAGTATTACAAATATTTATAATTTATGAATTATGACTATAAATAATCATTTTCATGTATAACTTCTGAAGTCAGTATCATATTATAGTCATTTTCTAAGTAATTACTGGAGTTTATTCTCCAAGTTTGTATTACTTTACTATGTTCCCATTGCAGAACAGAAGTTCTTTGCTTAGAAAAGCAGCAAGGTATGATAGATAAAAAAATGGATTCAAACTGGGTTTGAATCCTGGCCATGATAAAGAAATCTTGGATCTATTAACCTTTCTGGATTTCTTTTTTTTTCTTTTTTCTGTGACAAAGAAACAAGATCTCCTGTCTCACAGTATTGTTTTCATTATAACACTGGCATTTAGTAGGTACTCTTTCCTTCCTATTTGTGTTTTACTAGTTGTGTAACTGTTATCTCTTGAAACTGTCTTTTTAAATGTGCTTTTTGATATTTTCTATCAACAGCAAATTAGATGTGTATTATTATATAAGTTTATTTATAGCCCACTGCCTTTAACAATTTCAAGTCCACTGGATTTGTAAATAAATAATCAACAAGGTCCACACTAATCGAAAATGATAGTAACACTGACCTCTTTAAAATAGTCCAGCATTCACTGATGTTGAAGACTTAAGAAGCAAATAGCAAACCGTCACATTTAGTCATAAAAAATGTTTGAGTCAAAGATTTTTCTAAAGAGTCATTCATTACCTTGCCACTGGTAATGTATTTGCAATTAATTTTAAGAAATTTCTCAGTAAATGCTTCTTCCTCCTCAGAAGTGGAAGATACGACTCGTGCAGGTCGAATCCCAGTAAAATTAGATGACGGAGTTGCTTCTTTCAGGTGAGGTACATCAGGATTCTTAAAAAAGAAAAAGAAAGAAAGAAAGAAAAAAAAAAAGGACTTCAGAGAACTAAATATAAGAAAAACAAGCACAATATTAAGGCCAAATGAACAGTTTTCCCAGTCAGTGTTGCTACTTCCCATATTTTGGAGTTCAGCTCAAAATAGTAATAATATAAGAATTAAGGAAAGAATGGCACTATAGTCATATTAAATAAAACCCTCAAACACAGTTTAAACTTCCTTATACTAATAGGGATTACATACGAATCATCTAGACAGCTTTGAAAGCTTGTATCTCTTACATGCACACGCGAAAACACACACACTCTCTCTGTTGCTCCTGATCTGAACCAATGGTACTAATAAGAAACCATATAACATATATCAGAAAAAGGGTAGAGAGTTTGTCTGAGGTATGCAGGGATATAGCAGAACAAATTCACTGGAACAACTTTTTTATATCTCAAGCTAAAAAGAGATATCATTCTTTAAGGTATTCATTAGCTGGATCAGAGGTTCCTAACTTTTTAGATGCCACGGACCATTCTCACAGTGAATTCTTCTTAGAACGTTTTTTAAAATATAAAGTAAAATGTAGGATTACAAAGAAAGTCTAGTATGTGGAAATAAAAGTATCCAAATAATTTTACAAACAAATTGGAAATATAGTTACATATGTTTATTATGCTTATTTATAAGCATAATATATTTTGATGGGCATAAACAACATTTTTGTGGTATCTACAACCAAATAAGTGATTTGAAAATATCTCTGAGTTCTATTGGGGATAAAGTCTCAGATATATATGATAATACTACTCTATTTTGCTGCTTATATTCATAATCAAAAGAAATGGTATATTTCAATTGGAAGTTACATCCAAGCTCACAGACCCCCTAAATACTATTCACAGTTTCATCCTTCTAAAGTTCAATTAGTCAGTGTAGATAGGCTAGACAAATACCTTTCATCTTTTGTTTTAAATACTTTCACAGGGACATTTTCTAACTTCTGATTAAATGTGCACTACCAAACAGTTTTCATAGTAGCAAGGTTCTTCTGAGCTTTGAGCTAAAATCTGCCACTTTGTAACTTCTATTTAGTTCTGATTTGGCTTTTTGAACTAATAAAGAACAAGACTGCCTCTTAAATCTCATAGACTCTCGGATACTTTAAAAGAGCTATCACACCTTAACATGACTTTTTCTGCTCTAACAAATGGATCTAACTTCTTCAAACAATAATAGGGCATGATTTTTAGACCTCTTTTATAAATTTCATGTCTCTCCTAAAATATGGGATTGAATCTCTAGCATAGTGGCAGCTACTAACCAGATGTTTGTTGAAGGAAGGATAGATCACTGCAGAATATGGTAAAAGAATCATATTTAATATACTATGATTCAATTGTAAGAAACTAAAATGGAACAGTAACATGACACTGTTCATTCATTAGCTTCTAGAAACAAAGTTTCCTCAAACTTTTAATTTTATGATGTATGTTAAGAACTTCAGACTAATCCTGTTGTCCTTGGTAATTATTACATCTAGGAGTTTTGCATCAAATATAAATTCATGTAGCACATATTAAACAAGTGATAATAATAATAATCTCAAGTGACATTTTTGAATACTTGCTATACTTAAGTGTTATTTGGACCATCTCATTCAATTTTCAAATCACTCCTCTAAGATACATACTATTTTCTTGATTTTTAAGGAAACTTACGCTTAGCCAAGTTCAGGAGCTTGTCTATGATGCAGTTGAGATACAAATCCCTAATTGCAATACTACACCTTCCCTTTCATATTTTCTTCCAAACAATTGATAACTGGGTGAGCAACAACAGCCAATGCAGAGCCATCAGAAGGCCATCTACAAGTCAGCACAAAGCTATCAACTTGCTGTTTGTTCAATTACTGCTAAATTCACTTAACAGTACTATTACCTATTTTACCATATTATTCATAAAAAATATCAAGGTATACTGTCAAATGCTTTCCTATAAATTCAGATATACCTTGTTAAACAACATATTTCTGAGGATCCCTCAAGATCTCAAATTCTACAACTTAGTATCTATAATAATCCCAATCTGTCAATTTAATTCTATTAAAAGAATACAAGAGATTAGCTTGGCCAATGCTCAAAGTATAGCACAAAAGAGTACCATTTCTTTCAAGAAAGATTGAAGTTGTTCAGAGGAATCATTAACAGTCTTCATTATAACTTATATAGATATACATTACCTAAAGTATTCAGTATCTCTTTGTAGTTGGTTTTGACTAGTATTTATAGATTCTCATTCTTAACTTAGTGGTTTTGAAGCTCATTTGAGAGCTTGCTGAAGCTTCTTTGCATAATTTTGTTTTAACAACTACAGGAGTAAAAGCATCAATCTATCTAACCTCAATTATTGCTCCCAATGTTTAACTGTGGAAAAACAAATGCTAGCACAAATGTCCCCAAAAGGTTAATTTATAATCATCTTTTTTGTACAATATGACTATACATTATAAAATATAACATGATTACAAATTATTAATATAAAATAATTAGCAAATCCATTTCTTGTCTTGCCTTGACTCTATTGTGGTTTTGCCCCTGTGTGACTGAAAATCTGCAGAAATGTTCTCTGGTAAAACATAGGTAAGGCAAAGGAAGTTTGAGGAGGAAAAAACACACAGACACAGAAATACCAACATTTATATTTATTTGATGCCATAAATACACAATATATAATTTAAAAGAAAACATTTACTTTTAAACAATGCATGTTATCTTCATCTGAATCAGGAGAATAGGTAGGATGCTTACTACTTATTCCCTATAAATCATATTTAAATATCTCTCTTTGGATGTGTTTTAATTCTACTTCTTAGGACAAAAATTTGAGGCTGCTCAGAAGTAAAACAAACCAAAATAATAAAATACCAAAAAAATTGCAATAGAGTAAAAAATAAAATACAATTGTAAGGAACAAAGTAAGTACTATACTTGGGAATTTGGATTTGGCTCTAAGATTTTTGGCAGTCAGGTTAAAAAAGCAAAGAAGGATCAATTCTTGAATTCTAATTATGGAAACAATGCTCTCATCCAAAATCCAGAAGAAAAGACTCACCTAGTGATTTACCATTTCTTACTTGGGATATTACAAATATAAGTTTTTCTTTAATATAAAGAATTGCTTACCTAATAACTAGATAAATAGAAAGTCTGCTATTAAAGCTCCTTTTTTAAGCTATTAACCCTAAAATTTTGTTCTAAGAATATAATAAAACCAAGGTATGATTATGGCATAACCTTTTAATAAGTACAAATTTAAAAAATCATAATCCCTTAATAAATTTGACACTTATTTCAAGTTTAAAAGTACCAATGCTAAATTATTTATGATGTTATAAACTTTATAATTATTTATATACTTGTATTACTTATATAACTTTATATATTATATAATACATGATAGATATTATATATTAAACAACATAGTGTATATTATAAAATTAAGGTATTTGTATATAATGTTATATATTTATATATTATTTCTCTATTAAATAATTAAATAATATAATATGTATTCCATAGCATATAACATATATTTTATGTATTATATAGTATTTATATTATAATGTATACAACAAATTACAATTTAGGTGTAGTGCTTTTAACTTATTTTAAGTTTAAATATACAATATTATATATTTAAAAACAATATGGACATAGTGAGGGGAAATGTGTTAAACACTAGTTATGGATGATGTATGTGAGAACAGTTCTTGAATCATATGCAATATTTAACCTCTTCAAGCTACACCTTTATATTTTTTTTTTTTTTTTTTTTTTTAATTTTTTAGATTTTTTATTTATTTATTCATTTATCCCCTCCTTGCTGCTTGTGCTCGTTGGGTCAGCTAACCACGCCACACGGGCGGGCTTGCCTTCACCAGGAGGCCCCGGGAACCGAACCCGGGGCCTCCCATATGGTAAACGGGAGCCCTACTAATTGAGCCACAGCCGCTTCCCGTACACCTTTATATTTTTAACTAAAGTTTGTTATTTTTTTAAATTATTGCATTTATGCTACTACTTGTAATTAATATCTGTTTTCTGGTATACAACTTCAAGATGTCAAAGAATTATGTGGTTAGTGTGATTAAAGGTGGGGGAGTTATTTTACTATGATTTCACAAATATTCTCCCCTCCCAAACTCTACAAATATCTATGAGAAACCTCATCTATAAATCAAGGAAATAATAACTTACAGAAAAGCTTTAAAAAAATCTAATTTGAGCAGAGTATGAAATTAAGCTACTTTAATTTTTCTTCTCACTTTGGTTCCATCCTCCTCCTGTTTTTTCATCATGTGTGAAGAGGGTCAAAAAATGTTTGACTATGGAAATGCCCAAAGATAACATTTTAATGTAAAAATATATTATTCAAAAACCACCGAAAGCTTCCTATGGAAATCAAATGAAGCAAAGACCATAACACTGCAGCCTCATGCATAAGCCACTACAAAGCTGGGCAGTTGAGGGTAACCATCAGGGGTTACTGACAATTTCAGGAATATACAGTAACACAATGCAATAAACATTCTATTTGAGATAATACAAGTGTAAATTGTATCCAATAGAACATAATATAAGATCCTTGTTTTTAAGGAATTTATATGTGGTATGGGACATGTAAACCCAGTAATTACAATAAAGAGATATACTCACTAGAGAAATGTACAAAGTTATATAGGAATATTATCTTGGATCCTTATAATAATATAATTCTAGGGGAAAATAGATAAACTTTATAAAATCACTTTCTGAAAGATTTATTTCTGTTGCCCTTAATATTTTTGATAGCAAGCGATGATTATCATCCCCTGGGTAAAGGGAAGTCCATGAGCTCATCTATCTCTTTTTCTTGATTCATTCCAAGAAGAAAGAATTTACTAACATGGCGGGTTGTATTAGAGGACATTTTTTTGGGGCCATCTTTGACAGTAAGTAGAGTCACTTTGGGTTAAAAGGTCAATCACATGGCTTTGGTGTTCTCTCATTCTCTTTCACCCACATAGCAAAAGTATGGAAAGGAGTATTTTCATGTAGGAGGAAACTTGCCTTGTTACTCCCTTGTGCTTTCCCACTCTTTTCTCTTTGATCTGATACCTTCCAAGAAAGCCAGTGTGTAGGTAGATTTGGGATAAAGCTGATGGGTGAAAAGAAGCCCCACGGGTTTCAATGCAGACACGATGCTTTAGTCTAGGTTTTCACAATTCTGATTTTGGATTTGAAGCACAAGCCCAATTAACCTAATACTATATTGTCCCCTTTCGTCATTAGTTCTTTTGATATATCTCCTTGGAAATCCTATGGGAAAATGGCACGGCTAGGTTTATAAAGGTATTTTTAGGTCATTAGATCCAGAAATACTTATCATTAGAACCTGATTTCCATTCTTGTCATTGATGAGCCTAAATATATTCTTTAAATGTACCTGCATTCTAAAGTGTAATGATGTTATATTTATACAAGAGTAAGATATCTGACAAACATCTGAAAAGACTTATCCCCTTCTCTTTCTCATTCACACACACACACACACAGTCCCTTGGCAGGGAGAAAAATAGTTGTCAACAACACCTGTATTTTACTCCACATAATAAAATAGAATTAGTCTAATAATAGAGTTTAGAAACTAATAATGGTAGACAAATAATATTAATAATTTGTGTTTTGTTATCAGTTTGGCAATCTAAACTTCGTTAGATTGCATATTAGGGCAGAGAAAAGGATATCCCCTAAAGATGAAAGAAATAATTGAAGAATCAACCAAGAATCTAGTCATTTAATGGAAGAATAGCCTTATACATGAAATAAAAATATGACTGGAAATGGATTAAGTTCTATCATGATAATCTCATGTCTGTTAGGTGAAATCCCTTCCCAAATTATATTATTATATGATATCATATGAAATTTATAAGACAGAGTTCAAGAGTATGTTTGGACTACCACCACCACCAAGATAATTTGAGGTATCTGATTCAATAAGAATGTTTCACTTTCAAAACTGGGATTTACAAAGTAACAAAATAAAGAGTAAAATTTCATTCTAAACAGAATCAAAGCAGAATGGAAAAAACATGAAGTCCAATATACATATAGTGAGATTTCTTCACAGCCATCTTTGAAAAGACAGGGACACTTACAGTGCTCTTATCAAACTCAGCTTCTGATGATGTTGGTGACAGAGGACTAATGGGACTTAGAGATGGGGAGCTCTCAACACTGGAGACATAGTCGGGATCAGGAACATATAAAACCTTTAAGAAAACATTCATTCAAATATTCAGTAAAACAGGAATGTTAATAAGGTAGTGTTCTAGAAGCAATCACTATTAACTCTGATCTTTAGTAATAAATAAAAAAAACTTAAAATTTTGAGATTAAAAGAGTATTTATTAAGAACTCTAAAAAAAAAAAAAAGGATATTTAAAATCAATTCAGATAAGTTTGATAATATATACTGTTAGGGATACAGTAGAGAAGCAGTAACTCATATACTACTGGTATTCCTCTTAAAAGACAATTTGGCTATGGCTACCAAAATTAAAACTGCATATATCCTTTGACCAAGCAACTTTACTTCCAGGAATCCTACAGAAATACCTCCATATATAGAGAAATAGATATAAATTGCAACACTACCCATACTTGAAAAAGCTAAAATAAAATTCTGATTAGATAGAACATTTTAAGTATCAAAGTTTGAAGAAAAAAAAAAGGAAGGAATATTTCTGGAAGGAAACTAGTAACCTTGGTTCCTTCTGGATAATGAAATTTGAAGTCTGACATGGAAGGGTACCTTACATTTAAAAATGTTTGAATTTTTTATCATGTGAATGTATTACGCTGAATATTTTAAAAAGCCAATTAAAACGATTAAAAAGACAATTCACAATTATCTTAAGTATGTATTAAAAAAGACGTACATACGGATATACATATAGTTATTTTTCTCTTATATAGCCAATATTATTTGTTGAAATTAAGCATAAAATTATTCTTCTTGAATTTTCTATATTCTTAACTATATTGCAATGGATACTTTTATCTTGTTACTTAATGTTTCTAAATATCAATACATTTTAAAAAAAGATACTACCTGTCCAGTAACAACTGCTCGGGAAAATAACTTATTTAACTGAACAAGTTCGTTGGGCGTTGTATCATATTTCAGGGCTATGCTGTTCAAAGAATCCCTAGATTCAACCTGTTTCAAAGAAAAACTAAATTAGTTCAATTTGTTAAAACAGAGAAACTAAACTATGGGGCTTTATAATCATTAATATTTCTAAGAACCTGTCTTACATTTGATTAATAAACAGTATTTTCATCTTTGGAAATAAGATAAATGTCAAAAATTTTGTGTTTTATTGCCAAATAATCTCAAACTATTATGATATATACTGTAGGTTTTATCACAACACATCACAATTACCTGTGGGCCTCTACTTCAAGCAATTGCAAAACACAAAATATAATTTACAAACACACACTCAAATATTTTCACTTCACGAAAACTTAAAAATAATATATTATTCCTTTAAAATGTTTCCAAAACATATGCGACTTTAAGAAACATAAGTTTACTTTAGCCAACCATACCTGCACTAGAAAACCTCAAAATGCTATTTTTACCGATTTATATATCCATATGCTGTCATTTAGATGTATAAATTAGAAAATATATTTGACTAAAGTTGTTCCTAAATCATTTGTGTGTTTTCAGAGTCATATTTACATAAACTTAAATCATGGAATTCTGTCAATTTTCCTGAAAGAAAAAGCCATTTAATCAGTCATCATAGCCTTTCAGAGTTCTCTACACATTGGTATTATGACAGCTCAGTAGAGAATACAACTAAGTGTAACTTTGGTTTTATTGTACAAGGAATTTATAAGCTAGTTGAAAAACAGGATACACAGAAAGTTACATCAAAGATGAAATGCAATTTAAAATGGAAAAACAAATGCTACAGAAGTTCCAAATATGAATAGATGATTATGTGCTTTAAATTGTTCATGAAAGACTTTACAGAGGAGAAAAGATTTAAAACTAGGTCTTAAAGAATTGGAGGTATTTGAGAGGCAGAGAGAAGGGAAAGAACATTCAAAGTGGAAAGAAATGACATGGTTAGGAACTAAAGAGTATAAAACACATTGATGGGACACTCTCTCTTCCTTCCAAACCATTCAGAGTATATTTACGAAGCACAGATTTTAGGAAGGTGAGTCACTGGAGTTAAATCTCAAAATGGGATGGAATTGAAAAGGGTATTTAGAACCGGGTTGTAGGAGACTTTGAAAATCTGGCAAAGCAGGTGTGTGTGTGTAAACAATAAAACCTTTTTTTTTCTTTAATGGTATTGTAAAGCCAAACCTGTGCTTAATATTTGGGTTAATAATTGAGTTTTGCCTATTTCTTTCTGTATAAACTTTTTTCATCTATTCAATGAGATGATGAAACACCTACTGTATTGAGATAATGTATAAGTTAAAGCTCTTAGCAAACAAATATTATTTTGCAATAACATCTATAAGTTTACAAAATACTTTCAAATTAATTATCACACATTTTATCCACACAATGATCCTATTAAATGGGATGATCAAGGTAATAAAAATACCAATGGTTTTATTTATTTATTTATTTATTTTATTTTATTTTATTTTTTTTATTATGGGTAAAAATCAAAATTCTCACAATACATACAAACATTTGTAAAATGATATATAAATATATATGCATATATGTGTATTTGCTTACAAAAATGTTATTTTTATATATATATATACATATATTTTAAGAGGTGCTTAGATTACCTAAAATATTATACGGAACCCACT
>JAKSZT010053806.1:31624-80166 GCA_026826555.1 Tolypeutes matacus | reverse complement strand
TTTTAAATCAGCACACACTACTCAGAACTGAGTGGGAGAGAGTGTGTGCTGATTTAAAATGGCCTAC
Source organism: Tolypeutes matacus (assembly GCA_026826555.1). Taxonomy (NCBI): domain Eukaryota; kingdom Metazoa; phylum Chordata; class Mammalia; order Cingulata; family Chlamyphoridae; genus Tolypeutes; species Tolypeutes matacus. The sequence continues at coordinate 80,099 of JAKSZT010053806.1, read as the reverse complement.
ATCCATTGCCACAACAGTACTCAGGACAACCTCCAACTCCCAAAGAAGCCCCTGTATTTCAACTGCTCATCCCCTCCCTACCCAAAAACTGTCAAGTGGCCACTGGCTCCACCTCATTGTTATAATTTCTTGCATTGCAGGATAACTTAGGAAGCCTGAGGGACCCCAGGAGGGAGGAGTATGGGGCAGGTCTGCATCGTAGCTTTTAAAAAATCCTCTATCAATTCTCATTATCTAACTATTGGTACACTTAAAGATACACTGCTTGTTGCCTGTTGAAAAATAAGGCAAATATTTTAATCTGGAAAGAGGAAGCACAAGAGCAGATATAACAAGACATAAAAGGTTGGAAAGGGAAAACATGGTTTTAGAAGCCAAATTCCAAAATATTTACTAGATCTACAAGGGAGCATCTCTTCAAGTTTGATGGAAGGGATTAAGAAATGATTTGATGAGGTTATGCAGAACACTGGTGAGAGAATCAGAGCTAGAAATCTTTATAATAGGGACATTACAATATCTGAGACAAAATTTCAACCATCTTAAAAACAAACATCCATTGGAGTGGGAGGAAGTGGTGGATGCCAAATAAAGATGACCCCTTTTTTATATAACTTTAGTAAAACCCCAAAGTCTCTACTATTAAGACTTCTAGATATGTCTGAATCTCTTGAAAATGAGATGTTACAGAAAGCCAAAGTAGCCATATTCTTCATGGACAGATATGGCTCCCCTACTCATCTTCCTCCTCCACATAAGATGTTTAATAACTTTTGTCTCAAACAGACCTCAGATGCTAAAGACTGTTATCATTAGTTCAAAATCAAGGTCAAAGATATTTTGGACAAATATTGGTTCACAAAAGTTGGTAATTTAGCTTCCTTAGATTAATTACACACACAATCTCCTCTCCTTAGGTTAAGATACAGAAGGTCCTCAAGCCTGCTCTCTTATTTAATTTTAGCGAAGGTTTTCAGTATTTTCCCATCTTCAACTTCAGACATGTACAGTAGGGTCTCGTTTTACATGACTGATAAAATACAAGACCTTTTGTGTAAAATGAAAAGTGTGCATAATAGCGAACCACATTATTTAATAAGTATTTCTTATACTAATATATCTATGACATTTTTACATAAATAAGGTAAATAAACATTCTAGTAACAATAAGTAAACAAAATTAATCATAGAAATAATTTTTAAAAATTTTAGTTCTCTCTCTCTCCATACATACATATATTGTACTCACCATCCTTTTTCTTTGGACATCTTGAAATCATGATGATGATGATAACAATAAGAATGCCTACCTGCTGCTGCGAAAAAAATGACTGGATGACTGTAAGTGGGTAGGCATTGTGTAGTAGCGATAATCAACTTCGGATGACACAGGCTCATTGAGAGAAGCACTGCTCTAATGCAGACACAACTTGATACAAGTGAGAACTCTAGACAAAGACCAATGTGGAGCTAATGTGTGGTGCAAAATAATGTACCACACTAACACATCTCAGAGTGAGAACGAGTGACTGGGTGAGATGCTGCAAGACTTTACCCTGCTTGGAAAAATGGTGTGGATATTATATATATTCTGCCTTTATTTTTTCAATTGCCAATCGTGTATACCTGAATTTGCATGTGTTAAGTTCATGCAAAACGAGGTCCTACTGTAACAAAATATCCAAATAAACCATCAGAAAGATACACATGTTAAATAAACAAGGGGCATTTAACTACAGATCCACAATTTCACACAGATTCACAATGACATTTAGATAGACTTCATCTATTCACTTGCATAAAATGTCTAGTGCTCACCAATGGTGTAGAACCTCTTCAGTTCACTCCTTCGGGAAGGATGCTTCTGGATATTTGCTGCATTATTCTGCTCTTCTTCAATGATGGGGGTCTTGGGTGCAGGGGGTTTACTTGTTTGTGGGGTTTTCTTTCCTGCACCAGCCAAAGGGTTGAACCCTGGAGCAGTAATATCCACTGATTGGGACTTTTTCTTCAACCTACAGGTAAAGAATAAAACATGCTGTGATCATTGCCACAAGAGACACATCTGTCCTATGTCCAAGAACAGAAAAAAGATACCATATATTTCTCCATCACAATTTTTTAACAACTGAGTTGTATTTGGCCCTGAAGGTGCCCAAGGTATATTCAGAAAGTACAGAACTTCCCTATAGTATTTTTTTTTTAAAGGAGGTACCAGGGATTGAATGTGGGACGTCATACATAGGAAGCAGGCATCCAACCATCCATTTCCCCACTACATTATTTTAAGGTAAATCCACAAAATATTTTTAAATTATTTTAACGTAAATCCTTAAAATATTTTTGAAATTACTTGAAAAAACATCTTTGCCTGCCTAATTATTTTTAAAAGATTTTATTAAAATACATTAAAATGTAAAGTAATAAAAGACTTTTATTTTTCTAACAGCAAATTAAAATGTAGTATCAAACAAAGGTATTGCATTTGGTTACTGTATTTAGTTCTGAAGCAAGTTTTTCAAATATAGTAAAACACTAATTAGAAATAAACAATTGCAACTCAGGAAAGGATAATGAAATTATTATTTGGGTAACTAGAGATTGTCAGTTCTTTTCTATGTAATCTATTACAGTATCTTTGCTGTAAAAATTATAGCATTCTCTATTTCTCAATGACATTCTCAATGACAATAAATGAATTGCTCACTTCACTATGCTTTAGAGATCTGATAGGTATAATATGGAAAACAAAAAGTTATTCATGAACTATTTCCTCCCTCATGCATAATAATGTTTCTCTTGGTGTAAAAATCAAAGATGATGTAAGAATCATTGGTAAATGATATGAGCTAAATTGAAATATTTCAAGCTACACAACCAAATGTAATTAAACCCTAAGCCTGGCTTACTATTGGCCCTTGATACTTCCAAAGGCTAACATTAAGTATCATTTTCCATCAAGACTTAATTCCTTATATAAAACAAGTTGGTAGTTTTCTTTATTATTTATCATAATCACATCTGAACATTTGCAATTTCCTAAAAGTTCAGTATATCTTCACACTTCCACATTTTATTCAGACTTCCAATATCTCAGTCTCTACTTTGCACCCAACTGTCAGAACCCTGCTCATGTGTCTAGAATTCAGCTTAAATGTGATCTCCTCTGAGAAGCTTTCCATGACATTGACCTTGGTAGCCTCATACCACCTAGTAGAGGGAGGTATTTATAATTCATCCTCAATAAGCTGCTATTAAATTGAATTTACCAGAGCAAAAGCTTTGTTAAGGGAATAGAGAATATCAATTACTGAAAGATTCACTAATGAAATTAGTGTTTACTAAATTTTAGACATTTATTATCTATATTATTTTTGCCATACCACATGCCAACTACATTACTACCTTAGTATTCATTAAAATTGACTCACTTTATCCAAATTCATCAACAAATATATTTTAAAGTGCTCAACGTATTTAGTCATGAGAAATCCAAATTGAAATCACATTATACTCATAAGACACCCACCAAAATGACTGAAATGGAAAAAAAAAAAAAGACAATACTAAGTGTGGCATTGAGGAGTAATTGAACTTTGCTGTACTGCTGGTGGGAGTGTAAACTGGTATGACACTTTGGATAGTATTTGTAATATCTACTAAAGCTCGGGTGTGAACCTTTTGACACAGCAATTCTATTCTTAGGATATGTCCTACATACATATAGGTATATTCACCCAAAGATATATTCAAGAATGTTCACAGCAGCACTATTTGCAATGCATAAAATAGAAAATAACCCAAATGTTCATCAACAGTAGAATAGGTAAATAAATTGTGATATATTTATAAAATGTAATTTAATACAACAATGAAATTGAATGAACTAGAACTACATGCAATAACATGGATGGATTTCATTAAAAATAATGTTGAGCAAAGGAAGCCAAACACAAAAGAGTATATACTGTATGATTTCATTTATATAAAGTTAAGACACATGCAAAACTAATATATGATATTAAAAGTATGGTAGGGCTGAAATGGACTTAGCTGATGACAGCACAACTTTGTGATGGAACTGAGAGCCACTGAGAGCACTTTGGATAGACTGTACAAGGCAGAGGGCCATATAATACAGTGAACTCTGTGCTGAATGATGGACTATGGTTAACTGTACAAATATGAGAATGTTCTCTCATAAACTGTAACAAATGAACAACACTAATACATGGTATTAATAATAGGGCAGTGTGTGGGAAAAATACACCAAATATAAGCTATGGAATATAGGTAGCAGTAACATTATGATGATTTTCTTTCATCATATGTAACAAATGTATCACAACAGTGTTAGATGTTGGTTGTGGTGCAATGTATGGGAATCCTGTATGGTACACATGATTGTTTTGTAAACTCACAACTTCTCAAAAAAAAAAAAAAAAAGTATGGGGGAGCGGATATGGCTTAAGGGGTTCAGTGCCTGCTTCCCACATGAGAAGTCCCAGGTTTGGTTACCGGTGCCTCCTAAAAAAACAAAACAAAACAAAACAAAACAAAACAAAACCAAACCAAACAAAAAACAAACAATAAGCAAAACATACGAGGGAACCAACTCAGGGGAGCTGATGTGGCTCAGTGGTTGAATGCTGGCTTCCCACATATGAGGTCCCAAGTTCAACTCTTGACCCCTGGTACCTCAAAAAACAAACAAACAAACAGGTAGGGTAACTGTTAGGGGTTATTATCTTGAAAGGGACATAAAATGGCTTCTGGGGTTCTGGTAATGTTTTATTCCTGATCTGGGTGCTGGGTACAAGGATGTATTTATTTTGTGAAAACGCACTGATCTATGATTTGTGCATTTTGGGGTTATGTTATACTTCAATATAGGGATTTAAAGAAAACTACTGAATTATACAGAAAGAAAGCCAGCTGCTCTTTAGCTAGCTCTCAGCAATGATTATCAAAATGTAAATTTGACAAGTATGATCTCAAATTCACACAGCAGATTGTTTTATCACCAGCAACTGTTTGTATTTTATGTTTCCCTGTTTAGAATTGATCTGAGTTACTAAATTAAAGTCTCATATTGGAGGATGTTAGCTGCGACAGCTTATGTTTGATAAAGTGCTAGATACTTTAATTGATGGAATTTCTCCATCACTTCAAAGTGTCTAAGTGTGCCACCAGTCCTTTCTGTAGCCTCTTTGGAATGAGGAAAGGACATAGTTCTGGGGTCGAGAAAGCTAAAGGCAGGCATCAAATAGTACTTTGGTATCTGTCTTCTTTTTCTCCTCCTCCTCTCTCCCCCAGACACTCTTCCCAACTAAGACTTGAGGGCTATCATCTTTTTTATTGCTGTTGCTGAAGTCTAGAACACTGCTAGTAGGTCTGCTTAAGCAAGATTTCCATTTGCAAATTCTTAGAAAGCAGAACTGTGTGGGTAACTGAATTACTCCCTAGAGATTCTAAAAATGACTATTGTGGTTGACAAGGAAACCTGCTAAATGCTACCTTCAATTTCCAAATTTCATGAAAGGGGAAGTCTTTCTAAATTTTTAACAATGTTCTTAATTAAATGTGTTAAACTAATGTAAATATAGAGTAATGTAATACGGAGGTGTGCATGAGATAAAATACTCATTGATAATAAATGAAACTTTACAAATAGAGATAAAAATAATCTAATAGGCACTGAAAGGATCTTTGTTTAAAGTGCTTTGCATTTCCAAAGGAAAATGAGTGTTCCCACTGTCTTGGATGGAGACTAGGCAAGGAGTAAAAGAAGCCATTCCTCTTGGCCTGGCACCGATGAAAAGACTCTGTTATTCTATAATCTTGATCTTTTCTTGTTCCTCTCCTTTTGAGCAGAAAAGAACGAGTATTCTGACTCCTACCTACATGTATGCCAACATGGTAACAATATTGGGCACTTTTCTGAGACTCAGTTTCCTGAGGTCCAGTTTCCTGATTTAAAGATTCTGAGAATTAAGTAAACATCATATTTGAAAGTGCCTTGCATAATCTACACAGGAAATTCTCAATCCATCCAAGAGGATGTAAGAGGATGATAGAATTTTATTCTTCAAAGTTCCCAGGGGAGCTGAAGAAATTATATCAGTTTCTGAGGGCCCTTTCCTGCCAAACCGCTTTTAGATAAACATTGACCCTGCAAGTACTGCACTACATTTTCTAGGGGGCTTTATTTATTCTGGAGTATGGGTTTGGGAGAAGGAGTAAAGGATAACAAGAGACAAGCTAAACAGGAGTCCCCTGTGTGGTGTACAATGTGCTGTTTCTCTGGCAGTAACCCCCAAATCTTTAGGAAAGCAACTAAATCCATAGTCTATTTCACCTGAGTATACATTTTATATCTGTGTGGGGTTGAACTAAAATAGCAAATTTTAGAAGCAGAAGTGAAGACCAGGGAATCATGAGGAAGTAAGGACACGAACTGACAAGGAAATGTGAGAAAGGCTTTTGACTTTCCTACTCTGTGAAAATAAGATCCAAGCAAATTTCAACCAGTTTTCCAAGGAGCAGGAAAAGGCTAGTTAGGCTGATAATGAAATGTGAAGTCACAGGAACTAAAGAAAAAATAATAATAATTGGCAGAAAATTTCCAGTAAGAACCAATTTAAAAATAATTACTGTCATAGTAATCAGCTACGTTTTATTCTTGGATAATTTATTTTCTGGAAGCCAAGGAAATCTTTCCCTCATTTTCTGAATCATTGAGCAGAATACACAACATCTTTTGGCTTTAAAAAGTTAAGAGACATTCCAAAGCCCAGAGTTTGTATAAACAGCGACTGTATTTGGCTTTACATTTGCCCGTCAAAAAGGATTTCTCCCAAAAATTTGGGTCAATTCTCTATTTCAATAGTTTTCACTGCGGAAAAATTTTCTCTAAGCTTTTTACATGTAGTGCTTTATTACTTTTATTTTTCGTTTATCATACTGTGAAGGTCTTACCTTCCCTTCTCTTCTCACATTGTGGGTTTTTATCTTCTATGTATCTCAACCTTTCAGTCATATACAAGCAAAAAGCTTTTTATCTTTCCATGTCTATTGAGCCTGTGCCCAATCCTGATATGACTTGAATGAATAAAAACTGCTGTCATTTTACTGTACTTCTGAATATGAATTACCTCTCCCATCAGTGGAATTAAAACTGAGCCTGCATTAAAACTAATGGCCTCAACATCATTAGTCATTAGGAAGATGCAAATCAAAATGACAATGAGATAACATTTCACACTCATTAGAATGGCTGCTATTTAAAAAAAATGGAAAATAATCAGTGTTGGAGAGGATGTGGAGAAATAGGAACACTCATTCATTGCTGGTGGCAATATAAAATGATGCAGCCATGGTAGAAGATAGTTTGGCGGGCTCTGTGAAAGCTAAGTATAGAACTACCATATGACCTGGCAATCTCACTACTGGGTATATACCCTCAAAGAAACGAATGCAGGGACTCGTTCAGATTTACGCACCAATGTTTATAGCAGCATTATTTACAATTGCCAAAAGATGGAAGCAACCCAAGTGTCCATCAAGTGATGAATGTATAAATAAAATGTGGTTTATACATGCAATGGGATATTACACAGCTGTAAAAAGGAATGAAGTCCTGATAAAAGGAACAATGTGGATGAACCTTGAAGATATCATGCTGAGTGAAATAAGCCAGACACCAAGCCAAATATTGCATGGTCTCATTGATTTGAAACAATTAGAATAAACAAACTCATATAGTCAGAATCTACAAAGTGGGTTACCAGGAGACAAGGTGGGGATAGGGAATAGGAAGTAAAGGCTTAAAATGTATGGGGTAGTGCGAATATTCTCGCTGTCCTGATTTTGTGATAATCAGGGTAGGCTAAACATTCGCTATATTAGAAACCATGCATGTGTCCCCAAACCTAGTTTTTCTCCCTAGGTCTCGTTTTTAGAATGGTGGTGATAAACTAAGCCTGATTTATTATATGACCATCCTGTATGAGAAAAGACTGTAACTTTGGGTATCTTTGGTCAACCTTAAGAGATATAGCAGGGGGATGGATACGGCTCGGGTGGTTGGGCATCCATCTCCCATATGGAGGGACCTGGATTCGACCCCTGGGACCTCCCAGTAAAAATTTAAAAAAGAAAAATATAGAAGATGCGTGGGCCACTAGGCCCCGCAAGCGGGTAAGCCTCCAGGCCCCATCTGGGGTGCGCCGCCAAGCTCCTTTCACGGGTGTGCCGCCAGGTCCCGCAAGCTGGTGAGCCGCCAGGTCCTGTGAGCCACGCAGCAAGATGACATAACAGGATAGTGACACAAGGGAGAGCCAAGACGAGACGCACCGAAAAACCAGGAACTTAGGTGGTGCAGGTGGTAGGATACCTCTCTCCCACATCGGAGGTTCTGAGGTTTGAATCCCAGTGAAGACAGGAGGAGAAGGATGAGAAGAGAGGGCAGGAAACGGACACAGAGAGTTGCCCAGTGAATGGACACAGAAACAGCAAAAATAGGGGGTGGGGTTGGGGGTGGGGGGGAGGTAAAAATGGATAAAGGTAAATAAATAAATAAATCCTTAAAAAAATGTATAGGGGAGGAAGATACGGACTATAGTTAGTAGTAATACTTTGACGATGCTCTTTCATGATTTGTTAACAAATGTTTCACAACAATGCAGGGTGTCTATGGGGGGAGTGATGTGTGGGAGCCCCGTATGATGTTATGCATGTTTGTTTCGTCCGATCACGATGTTTACTGAACATTTATAGTTTAAGTATGTTCATGTATGAATGACATACTTCAATAAATTGTTTAAAAATAAATAAATAAAAAATAAAATGTGTGGGGTTCCTACAGAATGATGGAAATGTTTACATAATGGATGATGGTGATGGTAGCACAACATTGTGAATGTAATTAACAGCAGTGAAAAATATATCTCAATATGTTAATCATAAGAGGAAATGTTTGATTGTATAATATAGTAACAGAATAAAAATTTTAAAAAGTCCATGGAACTACCCTACACAAACAAGAAACCCCAAGTTAAACCATGTACTTTAATTAATAGTATGATATCAAAAATGCTATCATCAATTGTAACAAATGTTCTGCACCAATGCAGAACACTGGGTGTGGTGTATGGGAATTCTGTATTTTATTCATGATTGTTCTGTAAATCCACAACTTCTCTAACAAAAAAAAAATTTTTTTTAACTAATCGGGTACGCTCCTGAGTTACATGGCTCTCTGGAAAAAGTGAACCTTCCACAATCAATTAACTATAGTGTCAAGAAATGGGTGGCAAAAGGAACAATAGTTAGGAAAATCTATAGTTTAGTGGGACTATTCTCTAACTTGTAGAGATTTAAGGTGGTATAACCTTAGAACATAAATGCTGCATTTCCATATATTGATCTGTATGCCTCAAGAATAATAGCTCAGTGGTTAAGACCATGGACACATGGCCAGATTGCCTGGAATGGAATCCCTACTCTGGCATTTACTAGCTGTGTGATCTTGGGCAATTTTCTTAGCCTCTCCTTGCCTCAGTTTTATTTGTAAAAGGAAAATATTAATATTGCCTATGTTGTAAGGTTGACATGAAAATTAAATTAATATTTGTAAAAGCACTTAGAAGAGTACTTGGCATATATTAAGTGTTATAAAAGCTTTTGCTCTAAACAAAATATAAACAAACACTGTCATTGAGCACTTATTTCTAATGGACCAGCTCTACATTATTTCATTTATTTATCACAAGAAACTGATGAGGTAGGTATCTTGTTTCCCATTTGCAGAGTCAATTGGGGTTTGGAAAAAGTTATAGAGCTATAAACTAGGGGAGCTGGGATTCCAATCAGAGCAATCTGACCTAAAGGTCATGCTTTGGAATTAGAAAATAGAGATTAATTTCAGCTCTGATACTAGCCACAATGGCTTTGGACAAGGACCTGGACTGTGTAGGTCTTTGTTTTCTTACCCATAATAATGGTATATATACTTATCTGCCTACCCTACCTAAAAGAGCTATGATGAACATAAAATGTATTATTTTATGTGAAAGCATTTTATAAAATTCCACAATCCATAGTACTTGTAGTAACTATGTAAATTTATTCATTGCCCCATTCACAAATGTACACGTGCACCTATATACATGGATACAAGTGAATGGCAGTTCCCCAAAGGCCCAACACTTTAAGATGTACTGTAGTCCCTTCCAGTAACGTAGAGCAAGAAGACCATCTGTGGTTTGCATATCTCATCACTGTTAGAGAAGCTTTCTCCTTGCTTCCTAAAAGAGCTAATGTAAGGAAATTATTTAAAGAAGTAAAGTTGCTGTGAATGCAGGTTTTCCAAATTGGATATGTGGTTGCTGCAAAAATCTGAAGTTGAGATTTTTGAGGACAAATGCCTAAAATATTTTCAAATTACAAAATTAAAGGCTTTTGTTACATCTCCTGCACTGTCTGGCTGAAAATGAGCAGGAAAAAAACTCCACAAAATCAGCAAAAAAGAAGTTCAACTACAGGAGAAATGACAGCTTGGAAATTTATGCATTAAAACAAGAAAACAATCCTCTGGGATACAGAACATGCCAATTATGGCCTGTTCTATAATTGCTGTAGACACACTACTCTTCATGTGCCTAAACAGGAGGATTAAGACAAAGTCTCATTAAAGGTAGAATCAGAAATTATGCAATTTTCTTTACAATTCTAAATCAACTCAAAATATTTCAACAGAAATATCCTTTGGGAATGCAAATTGGTATTTGAAAAGTTAATGGGACCCAAAAAATTAGATACCTTGTAATAGTAAGACATGTTTCTAACCCTGAATTAATTCTAAGAAATTTGTGTTTTCCTACCTTGGAAATTGAGAGAACAGAGAATTCAATAACTTAATTCACAGGTGCAATGTTATGTAAGGTTGATTTTCTAGAAATTCCCTTGTTAAATACAATTGAATTCAACAAAGGGCAAGGCCAGTAAATACAGTAAGAATCCCATAGAAGGATATATGGATTCATTGCTATTATCCCTAATTGTGTAATATCAATACTAAAAATAAAATTCCAATGAAAATATATCCAGGTCTATAATCTCACCAGCTATTTACATACCTGTGCTTACACCAGGCCAGGTAAAGAGGTATGAAAGAAGCATTTTCTATTAGAAGTCCTCACCACCAGCTCAAAGTAATTCCTACATTCATGGAACTTCTAGTCACCATTTTATCCCCAGGACTTAACATAGTACTTGGCATTCAGTGAGCACTTAGTACATAAAATTGTTGAGTGAATAAATGGTTTAATTATGGAAAGAACAAGAAATAATATAAAAATGCAAGGTAATCACATATAAAAATCCATGAAAGTAAACAAAATGAGAATTTGGACAGCTGGGTAGCAGATAGTATGATCAATAATAAGACACCCATATAATTTTCCCCTGACTCCATTATGGGAATGTATTCTGGAGCTTGGAGAGAAAAAGGCAAATAGTTACATCTCAATCATCAAAGCTATGATAAATCCAAACACTCTCTCAATCCATTATTCACTAAGTTTAGTTTTATATTTTCTAAAGAAGCACTCTGCAGTTTTGATCAGTTGACATCCTCATACAAAAATTTTCACTGGCGGTTTGGTGTAATGAAAAGTGCAAACTCTAAATGGTAATACGATAGCGTGAAAAGAGCAGGAAATCTGGAATCAGACTGATGCGTATAGCCTGGAGGATGGTGGACTTTGGCTTGGTCGTGTAGTTCCCAATGACCTTTAACCTTTAACCCCTCCTGCTTGGCTTCCTGCACGCCGAGCAGCTCTCGGAGGTGGCAAAAAGTTCTCCAAGGCAGCAGGCGCTACCCAGCTGATGTCCATGATTCTTCCCGTTTGGATATCTATAACTTCCGGGTCAAGTCTGCCAAGGCCCAAAGGGAAATTTCAGGTAAATGGAGCAGTGACTAAGAAGGCTAAGAAGAAGACTTCAACCAGTGGGAGCAGTAAGGAGAGAGTGAGGAGGAAAAAGTCCAAGTACCTCCAGCTAAGAAGGAGGCTGTACCTGTTAAGCCAGCCACTCCGCCTCCTGGAAAGGCTGTGGCCGAAGCACCAGAGAGCAGCAGCAGGGAAGAATCCAGGGATGAGGAGGAGGAGGACAAAAAGAAAAAGCCTGTCCAAAAGGGAGTTAAGTCCCAAGCCAAGCCAGCTAACACTCCTCCCAAGAAGGCCAAGAGCTCCAAGTCTGATTCTGACTCAAGCTCAGAGGATGAGACGCCAAAGAACCAGAAGCCAAAGACAACACCTGTTGCAGCTAAAGCTCAGGCAAAAGCTGCAGCCAAAGGAGGCACAGCAGCTGGGGCAGAACATAAAGCAAGTGATGGCAAAGCAGCAAGCAGCAGCAGTGATGCCTCAGCGGAGGAGAAGACAGCAGCCATTTCTAAGAAGACTGTACCTAAAAAGCAAGTTAGAGCCAAGGCCCCAGTGAAAGCAACTGCCACCCCTCTGCAGAAGAGTTCTAGCAGCAAGGACTTCTCCAGTGAGGAGGAAGAGGAAAAGAAAAAACCCATGAAGAAAACAACGGGTTCTTACAGTTCTGTCCCTCCACCTTCTGCTTCCCCACTGAAGAAGTCCCTGGGGACCAACCCCCCCCCCCAACCAATAGCTGCAGAGAAGGAAGAGCCAGAGGAAAGCAGTGAGGACAGCAGCGATGAGTCTGATTCAAGTTCTGAGGAAGAAAAGAAACCCCCAGCTAAGGCAGTCATTTTCAAAGCAACTATTAAACCAGCTCCAGCAAAGAAGGTAGCAGAAAGTTCTTCAGATAGCTGGGACTCCAACAGCTCTGAGGATGAAGCTCCTGCCAAGCCAGCCAGCACCACCAAGAATCCCTCAGGTAAGCCAACTGCCACTACCAGCAGCCTGCAGCTAAACCAGCTGCAACTCCTAAGCCACCTGCAGGCAGAAGCCACAAAGGCTAACAGCAGCTACTGTGAGGAGGAGAGCAGTTCGGGGAGGGCAGAAAAAGACAAAGACTATGGCTACATCTAAGTCCAAGGTTATGGCTCAAGTAACTCTATCTCTACCTGCCAGAGCTACTTCTCAGGGTGGGGCCAGCAGCTCAGCCAGCAGTGAGGAAGAGGAGGAGGAAGACCTCTAAACTCCCAATTAAAAAGAAGCCACACAGTTTTGCCACCTTGGAACTGTAAGCCTTTACCCTAATAGATCCCTGTTATAAAAGCCAAAAAAAAGAAGAAGAAGAAGCTACAGAAGGCAGCAGGAGCTGTGGCCCCTCCAAAAAGAAAGTAAAGGCTGAGAGCAAGAACAGTTCTTCTGCTGACTCCAGTGAGGAGGAGGAGGAGAAGGCAAGGGCAAGGATACCGCAAGGCCACAAGCACCCAAGGCCAATGCCCAGAAGGGAAAAGCAGTCAGAACAACAATGAGGAAGATGAGGTAGAGGAGGAAGAAAAGAAAAAGGGACCGTGGGAGTTTCCAAGCCAGGTTCAGGAAAGAAGTGGAAGCCGAATAAAGCTGCCAAGGAGATGGAGAATCCTCAAGTCAAAAAGCTGAAGCTCCAGACTCCCAACACATTTCCAAAAAGGAAGGAAGTAAAGAAAAAGGCACCATGCCCATTCTGAAGGGTGAGTGGAGAAGAAATCGAGGTTGGTGAGCAAGTGGCAGACACCTTCGAGCTGCTGGAGACTGGAGGGAAGTGAGCCAATCATGTTCTGAAGTACACCAAAGGCAAATCCTTCCGGCATGAGAAAACCAAGAAGAAGCTGCTGGACAGCTACCAGGGAGGCTCCATCTCCTTCCAGGTCAATTCCACCAAGTTTGAAAGCGAGTGGCCTAGGGCCATCTGTGCTGAAGCAGGGGTGATGATGTGAGAGCACTCACTTCCCCCAGTGGACCTAGGAACCCTCCTTCTCTTAGAGGAGGGTCTGGGTGATGCTTAGAGTAGATCCTAAGACTCTGCAACTCAACATCCTCCCTGGTCCTTTTCTGTGAGCCTTGTTTTGTACAGATTTGATTTTGAATGTTGGTGACAGGGACAAGCTAAAGGAAATATTATTTTTAAAGAAAATTTGTTTCATGGGTAGTTTGACCTTGTTATCCCCTGCTCCCTGTTCTGTGGAAGTCCTCATACTGAGATATTTGTACATTTTATATTAAATCATTTCCTATTGATTTCTTTTGTCATTGTAATTTCAGAGGCAGGTTCACTCAGATAAAATCCCAGCTATTGTCCAAGACATAATAACGGTCACATGTGTGAATTTTTATGATTTATTTGGAGGAAAATTCTGCCTTTATGAGTACACATGTGGTCCACTTCTCCCTCCTACCCTTCAAAGTCCTGGAGAGGAGAAATTAAAGAACGATGAATGCATACATATGTGTCTGTTAAGCACGCATTATGTATTTAATTTTTTTTTCACTGGGTCTGGGACTGAAGTGTTCAGCCAGCATGGACCTACCTACCTATTTTGGGGGATAAAATTCACTGTTTTGTTACAGGTAAAATTTGGTGTAGTATGAATGCTGTGCGTCAGTTAGAAATTTTTTTCTGTATTTTTATCATTATTACATAATGCTTGCAATAAATGGCTAAAAATAAGAGAAATCTGGAATCAAAGATCTCTGTTCAAATTCACATTCTTCTGCTTTTAAGCAACTCTATGATATAAAATTTAATTTTATTGATTGGGAAAAGTCATGGAACAGTCATTATGAATTCTGCACATCATCTTTCTAAGAATTAAGTTTCAAAGCACTAAGTTAATAACATTTTTATGAGTTTCCCCCTTCATATACTTTCAAATTATGCCACTATGTTGAAAGCACTCACTTTGAAACTATACAAATTTTCAATTTATTTCAGTTTTTGCCTTGGAACTTCAAAGCCTTTCAACTAGAAAATCCTGAAAGTGGAAACACATTATGTAAATCCAAAGATTAGGCCTTGAAGAAGATTTGGAAGTCAAATTCTTGTAAATGTTAAACAGTTTTCTGCAAAAACTCACAGAGCTGAAATTTAATTTCATTACCTCTGATGAAATGATTTGTAACATGTTATTGCCACATCGATCATATTATGTTTATTCATCTTAGGAAGAAGGAATCAGAATAAATAAGACTATTTAGAGACTTTAGGCTTCCATCCAACATTGCTGATTAAAGAAATCTATTTTTAGCAGAGCCCATGACAAACTATCTGTATAAAGCATATGGACTAACTGATTAAAATGGAGTTTTGCTTATGCACAACATAAGGCAACTCCAAACTTCATCAAGATAGCTCCTGCAGGTAATAATAATAAGGCCAAAGCTTAACAGTATATAGTTAACATGCAAATGTAGCACAGCAAGCCCCATCTTAATCTCCCCAAATGAAAACACAAGAAATGGGGAAAAAAGCTATACAAAAGTATGGGTCTCTTATTTACATATAAATTTAGGAACTTGATGGAAAACATAAGTCTCAATCTGTTATTTCTTGACTTCTGCAAACTAAATCATCCTATTGATCAATAGAAAAAAAAATCCTCAGGTCATCCTAAATTTTTTCAAATGAAAATGACATTTTGTGTTTTTTCAAATGTAGAAGTACATTATTGATTATATTATTGATAGAAAAGGATTGTTTTGAAAACTGCCCCATTTAGATTCTGATTAGCTACCATGGATAGGGCATGCCATGTCCTCTTTCCCAGTGAGAATCACTCGGTTAATATGTTAACTTCTTCTGATGAGAGTGGCTTAACATAGTACTTACCTTAAACGGTTATTAAAAAGGATTATATAACATTATCCTTATAAAGCATTCAGTATGGCACACACTAGTACATATACGTACTCAACTTTTTTTTTTTAAACCATCCCGTCTATTTTGAAACATTCTGCCTGAGATTACCTGACACACAATTCTCCTAATATTCCTTTTTTTTCATTATTCCTTGAAGGTGCTCTTTCTCTTTTCAGCCACTAACTTTTGGAATTCACTGGGGCCTAATGGAGCTGGGCCTCCCCCTGTTCCATTTTCATTATCTCACTAGATGATCTCATTCATTCCTTTGGGGTTAAATATTTATATCTGAACATTCCCTATTTATAGATCCAACCCAAAGTTTTTCTGGAACCATAAATTTGAATATCCAATTGGCTACTTAGTATTAGCCATTACATGCAGCACATCTCAAAATGAACATGCACTCAAAACAGAGATTTGATTCCTAAACTCACCCCTAACCTTCCCCCTTGCCTTCCCTGATTCTGTAAATGGTACCACATCTACCCATTTACCCAAGCCTGAAATTTGGAAGCTATCCTTAAGCCCTTACTTTGCACCCCCCACTTTTAATCCATTATCAAATTCTCTCTGTGCTACCTCCACATTATATCTCAAATCTCTCAGTCTAACTCTTCTGGACTATTCCCAAAGCTTCCATACTGGTCTCCTCTTTACTCCCTGCTACTTATTCTTCTTATAGCAGCCACAGCAAGTATGTTAAAGCATAAAGCAAATGACTCATTCTCCTGCTTCCAAGAATTGAATGGCTTTCCACTGTGGTCAGACGAATTTCTAAACTTTTTTTCAATGTTTAAAAAGGGCCCGATATATCTCCTCTTCTGCCTCATCTTCAGAGGTCACTCTTCTTGCTCACCATGTTTCTATTCACCTTGGTATCTTTCAAGTTCCCCAAATATTCCAATCACTTTCCCTCCTTAGGGCCTTTGCACATGCTATTCCCTAGAATGTTCTTCAAGTTGCTGGTTGCTTCCCACTTTTAAGTGTCCTCAGAGACTATCCCTTATAATTCTAAGTAGTTGTCTCTTATTTTACTGCTCCATGCCCCATCCCTCCACCCCAGGATGTTCTTTAGCAGTGTACTCTGCTTATCTGCTCCTCATGGTATTTATCACAAAGTCTAATGATGTGTTTGTACATGTTTACTGGTTTCTGGTCTGTCTCCCCCACTGAACTATACACTCTAGTGGAGCTGGGTGCATACTTACTTTGTGCACCTATCACAGGGTCCTGCACATAGTATACACACCAAAAATATTTACTGCATGAAGGAATGAATAAAGGAGCCCTCTACATACACTCCACACATGTCTTGGAGGAGATTTGCAGGGGCATGATGTTCTATTCATTTTCTCAATCTTCTTTCATTCTTAGTTTGGCTCAGTCACAATGCCCCGAATCTTTCTCAAGAAATTACTGTCATCTCTCTTTGGTTAGAAAACAACATAACAGTTACGCCAAAAGAGAACTGCCTGCTGATCTACTTCTTGGACAGTTTTGAAAACTGAAAATTATAGTTGAATACATGATCTATGAAATAGGTTCACATATAAGACCCATTTAAATATGTGCTGATTTACTGGTATTGTGCTAATGAGCCTTTAACTCATGCATTTTCCAGGCCTCATGCTAGATGGTAAATTACATTAGGAGAAACCTCAAATGGAGACTGAATGCAGAGAAGCAAAATATTCCACATTAACAAAGCCAGAAAAAAGGGCAATGGAAATTATACATACAGTTAATGTCTAATTCCATGAAGGGCTAATAGAAATTCCTACATAACTCTTTATTTAAAACAGTATGTTCAATCATCATTAAAGAATAAGAAGTAAAATCTGATGATTGCAAAAAGTAGCAAACTATATTTAATTGTAGATTAGAAGATTTTTTAAATCTGTAAGGAACCTTTCCAAGCACTTAATTTTATGGTGGTGGTGAGGGAACTAGTATTTCTTGAGCTCCTGCCCTATGTTAAGGAAATCACAAGTTATTGCCTTTAATCCAGAGACCAAATCCATAAACTACTCGAGGTTGGGAATGATATTTGAACCACCAATGCCTTGTAGTCTGCCAGCTACACAGTATTCATACAAATGCCACAGCAAGGATTATCTTGAAGTCCACTCATGAATACTCAGCTGCTTTATATCACAAACCTGATAAGGGCAATACAATTTTAAGAGTACTGTTCTGGGCTCTTTTCCACTGTGATTGTGCTAAAATGAAAACACCAGTGTTCTGAATTCAAATCTGCCATTATGAGAAATAAAACTTGAAGTAAAGCACTTAACCTGAACCTCAGAATTTTCATCTGTGCAATGGTGATAAACATCCTTGCCATATTTGTTTAACATGGTTACATGCTGTTCTGTTCACCAAAGAGCTGCTAAATCCCCTCTCTGTTCAAGGCACTGTACTAGACACCAGGGAATCTTACTTTCTGGCATCAGCATTCTGCATTTTGTTATGTGTTTCAAGCGACTCTCTTGTCAGGAGGATTATTTTATGGGTTCTCTGTAGACCACTCCTCGTTGGAGATCATTCATCTGCAATTTTCTATTTGTGGGCTAATGCAACTCTTCCCACGGGTCACCAAGAGTTTCTTCCCTGGTCCCCAGGTATCTGTCAGGACACCTCTACCTTCTTTCTACCAGGATTACCTCTCTCCTCCAGCCAGCTCTCTTGGACAAGAACTAAGACTCTTTCAGACTGGCTCCCTCCTGCCCACTGGAAATGAACATTCTTTGCCCACAAGACGTCTGCATACCCCATGAGGAAGCTCTTTATAGCCCATTGTCAGAGACTCCAAGCAGCTATAGTCTCCTCCTTTAGATTTCTCAGGTCTGAGGCAAAATCCAATCCATTGTCTCCCAAGCTCTCTGGGTGGTCTCAGGAAAGCACTTTCCCTGGATTTGAAGTAAGTTAAAAGCATCCTTCTCTCCTTTCCCCTAGGGGTTTCAACAGGATTCTCAGCACAACAGCTTTCTCTGAAAATCCTGTTTTAATTACCAGCTGTTATATAGGCTGGAGGCGGGTGGGCAGCTAAAGGGCACACAATCAGTTCCTGGCCATCAGCCTTTCAAATCTTGATTTGGTTGTTTCACAGCTTACTTTGAAATGTGGGGAGCAATAAGTACCTTCTCAGTTACGGCTGAAACAGAGAGACATGTTTAATTTTATTTAATTCCTATTACAGATATAATGCACCTTTATTAACCTTTCTTAAGGCCATCACTCTCCTTGGCTAAGTAAGAAAGGGTTGGAACTGCCATAGAAAGTGGTAACAGAAGGGAGAGGACCCTCCATTTAGGGGACATTTCTAGTTAAAAATAATTCGTTTTTTAAAAATTACTCTCTCTATATTTATTGAAGACTTATTGAGTACAAAGCACTATGCTAAGTGCTAGGGATACAAAGATGAAAAGAAGATGGTTTATTTCCGATTACCTTTTACTCAACTATAAGAAATCGGGTGCAGGAATTTGTGAACTGTGAGCCCTTGATACTGAGAATAATTAGAATAACAGAAAAGTGCAGTTAGGATTAGAAAAAGGAGATAAAGGTAATGCAGAAGACCTTTCTTTCTTCCTTCCTTCTCTCCTTCCCTCTTTTCTTCCCTTTCCCTCCCCTTCCCTTCCCCCTTCTTTCTCTCTCCAAGAAGCACTGGAATGAAATGAGGTGGCTAAGTTTTATTTTACAGAAGGAGCTTTAAAAACAAAGGAAAAGCTGCCACCTATTTTCAGTATGTTACAAAACAAAAGATATGTTAGATGTAATCTCAGCAAGACAGATGGCAATCTCAGAAAAAAGAGCAGAATTTTGAGTGGAATAAATTTGGCTTTACAAAAAACTGTGGGCATTGTCATTCACATTCTTATTTCTGCCATGGATAGGTGAAAATCAAGGACACACAGTCACTTGAGAACCCATAGACTAGATGATCTCAAATTTGAAAGACAATGAATTTGCTGTGCCAGAGTCCCTTTGTTCAAACCTGCTCTCTCTTGCCTCTACTTTTCTAAGTTTTATAGCAGAGTAATAGATTTTCCTACAGTTTTCCAAGCCCTGTACTCAGGACATAATCTGTGGTGCCTAGTGCAAAATGAAGACATGAGGGTCCTTGTTAAAAAATTATTAAGAATTTCAAGACAGTGATAGTAGAGCATTAAACCATTAGACCACTCCTCATTGGAGATCTCTCATCTGCAATTTCCTCTTTGTGGGCAAATGCAACATTTCCCACAGGTCACCAATACGTCCTTCCCTGGACCCCAGGTATCTGTCAGTACACCTCCAGCTTCTTCTTCTAAGTGTGGGACCCTGTGCCCCGGTGGCATGCCCATGAAGCCAACCCTGCCTGTATTGGCTGACACCATCCTCCAAATTGGCTTTCCCAAACCACAACTTTTTATAAAATGATGTGTGTCAGTAAACAATGCCTCAAACAGGGGGGCTCCTGAGGGCTCTAGAGACATCTGGACACTACAGGCAGGGCAGACATTCCCAGGAAATCAGCACCCCATCAGTTGGCCTCACCTTGGAATATATGATAACCTATCTCCCCAATGTATTGGAGTTAGACTCATTTATAATTTTTCTACACATGGTTCTTCTGCCCCTTTTATTTGAACCTATAATTAGTACTATACTTATTAAATATATGTACCCAGAGACTTAACTCTTCTGGCTGTACATATGTTAGTTGAGTCCTGGATCTCAGCAGAGTTACAGCCAACACCTACCCTCCATTTCATTGAACTCAGGACAACTAACAAAAGGATGATGATGGAAAACGACTATACCAAAAAACAGAGAGTATCTACAACTGCAAGCAAGACAGTTCCACCCATCTGCCCCATGGGATCCAAGTCCCCTCTTCATCAGAATTAGTGTAGGGATCACTATTCCTAAATCCTCAAGATTGAAGAACAAACAAACATAATGGGGGAATGCAAACATGGACTAAAGCAGACTTACTATTATTCTAGAAATGGAAGAACTTGTAACATTGATATAAAAGGCAGTGGTCATCAGAGGTTCTGAGGGGTGGGAGAGGGAAGAATAGGTATAACACGGGGCATTTGGGGGACATTGGAATTGTTCTGCATGACGTTGCAATGATGGATACAGGCCATAAAATTGTGCGGTGCAAAGTGTAAACCATAATGTAAACTATAGACCATGGTTAGTAGGAATGCTTCAATATTTGTTCATTAATTGTAAAAATTGTACCACACTAATGAAAAATGTTATTAATGGGGGAGGATGTGAGAGGAGAAGGAGGTGGAATATATGGGAATCCTCTGTATTTTCGATATAAGTTTTATGTAATCTAAAACTTCTTTAAAACTAAAGAAAAATAATGATGTGTTACCACCTAGGAACCTTGTACGAGGGAACATTTTGAGCTAGATAGGCTCTTGCTATTGGTCAGTAAATCCTGTCCTGTGATTCACAGCTAAACCCCAAAGTGCTGTAGACTGTGAATTTAAATAGTGTCTTAACCTTCTGACAGTTGAAATTTCCACAGTCAGTTCAAGTTAATTGTTGTGTCTGTAGGATTATTAATGGAGTTTAAGAATAATATTCTGAGCTTCTACAATTTGATCAAAATCACATGGATGTTTCAAAATAAGTTCCATGTGGAGAAAAGGAAAATGCAAGTCCCAAGACCTGGGACAAGAATGGGCTATGGAGGAAGTATGCTGTTCTCCCCATTTTTCATTAAAGCAGGAAGTATTTAGATCGGAGAGCTTTCTATTTTGCAGAGGTATGGAGGCATTTCATAGCATGGGTAATCTGAAGAGTTCAGAGAAGGCTGCTCTGGCTATCAAACCAGGCTAATCCACCATTATTCCTTCTTTGATACCACTGTGGCCTCCTCCTACTGCTTCTACTCTTTTTTCCCATTCAATTTTTCTCCAATCAGGGAGCAGAGTGCTCTTTTGAAAACATAACTCAGATCAAGTTACTCTCTTCAACAGCTTCCCCTAAACCACTTACTGCAGGCTGCAAGATCATACATGATCTGGCCCCTGCTTACTTCACTGGCTTCATCTCTATGATCCCCTCCACTGCTTGTTAACACTCTCCTTTCTGTCCTAGAAGCTCTTCCAAGATATTACACTTGCATTAAAGCTTTAGTACTAGAAGTTCCCTCTACTTGAAATAGACCTTCCCTAAAATTTCACATCTGGCTCCTTGTCATCCAGGTCTCGACTCAAAAGTTCCTTTTTAGAAAGATCTTCCTTAGTCACTCAACTTAAAGTTTTAATCAACTTCCCTGAAGTGATTCCCTATCTATCCATCACCCTATTTTATTTTTATTTCCTTCAGATCATTTATCACTGATAAATTTTCTTGTGTATATCAGTGACCCTTATGTCCTTCAGTAGTGATGTGAGAGTCAGAAGCTTGTCTGCTTTGTACACTGAGATCCCCTGTGCCTATAACAGTGTTTTAGATGCCACAGCAATTTTGCAACATACTCAAATGCTTCGTTTTTAATTAACTAAGAAAAAAACATTGTACACTTTCTATCATTTAAAAATGACAATTTATGTCAAAGATTTTTAACTAGAAGGAAATGCTATAAATGTTACATACTTTTAAAATGGCAGTTTTCCTGCAGAGATTTTTAAATAAATGGGAAAAAGAATGACATCTTACATCTAGCAGTGACTGGGAGTTATGTACCCCAGAAAAATATGATTTCAATCTTAATCTGTCCCTATGGGTATGAACACATTGTAAATAGGACCTTCTGATGAGGTTACTTTAGTTAAGGTGCGGCCCAAATGAATTAGGCTGGGGTCTTAATCCTATTACTGCCCACTTTTTAGAGAAGGCCACAGAAAGGAAGTCATGAGGAGCAGCCAGAAGCTGGAAGTCAATGGAACTCTGACAAAAAACAAGATACTCCATGGTCATTGCCATGTGATGTAAAAGCCATGAAACCCCAAAGATTCCAGCCAGAAGATACTGGTTCTGGGAGAAAGCAAGTCTTCTAGCCTCTGAAACTGTGAGCCAGTAAATACCTGTTGTTTAAGTCAACCCATTTTATGGTATTGGTTTTAGCAGCCAGGAAACTAATACATATATTACTTCCATGTATGGCATCTGCTATATTTCTCCTTGGTGAATATACTTATTTAATCCTATGTAATTTCTCAGGGGCTCATTTAAGCAATCTATTCACAATGACAATTTGCACTACAAAAGTCCACAGAGCACTACAGACAGCAGCTAGACATTGGTCAACACTCATGATTCCTGAGTCATTGTCTTTTGTCCCAGTAAGGAAATGAATGCTCAGTGACTACATATTTAGTATTCATTTTTCAAAGTAGCAAGCAAGAAAAATATTGCTTTGTTATACAACATTTACTTAAAATCCCAAGTTTTCGCCAAGGCAGAGACAAACAGGTTTGAGTTTGGGGGGAAGAGCAATTCTTTGTCCACCATATATGTTCCAGTTTAACATGAGGGGTACTACTGGAGTCAGAAATTAAATTTTGCTTTATCTCACCATAAACATCCACTTGTTATATTGCTGTGTTTCCTATGTTACACAGAATGTGGAATAAGATTCTACTAGCTATTTACAAATTAAGGAAGAAGAAAAACTGTGAAACTTGTCCATAATTCTTTCCATGCACTTAGTTGGTTAAGGGCAGTAGTTATTTGAAGGCAATAACAGGTCTGTTGTGTGTTTTCATCTTTCTTACACAGCAGAAGCAAAATATAAAAGCATGAAATGCAGAAAAAGACAACTCTGGACAAACAGATGGAATCAGTTTTGTTATTTCTGCTGCTGACAATGTAGAATAAGAAAGAGAAACCATGATACACAAAAGGTTTTGTCCATGGACATTTTCACATTAAACATGTACACTTTTTCCCTGACTTAGAACGACCCTCACTATCTGGTTTTCAATGCAGACCACCAGAAATAACACTTTATATGGGAATAAATATTAACTGAAAGAAAAACCAGTAATTAGCAAGCAATTATTCTGGTAATCACCTACTGGGCTAAATTACAGTTGTCAAAGAAACTAGGAACACACATACTTTTTAAAACATCTGTTCATTCTTTAGTCAAAGAGGTAAATCCTGGATCAATTAATCTTTCACGACTTAAGAGGATGAGATGAACTAATGGTACATGAAAGTGTCCTGGGGGAAAAATTAATCAAGTCCAAACATTTTTTAAAAAGTTCTAAGTAACATACTACAATGGATTCCAAGATGTAAAATCACTATCACTATGTCTGTGTGATAGTGTGTGTCTGTCTTGTCTGTCTACCTCTTATGATGAGAGTAGAATGGAAAATAGAGATGGAATCATGATTTAATACTTTTGAATAAGGTTCTATTGAAATACACTGCATTGCTGTCATCATTGCTGTGATTTAAAGAACTTTATATTTCATACAAAAGCCTTGTTTGATTGAGGCTAAAATATATTGTCTGCAAACTGTCTCATGAAGTTTGTTCTTCTCAAGGCAAACATTACTATTTCTGCAAATAACAAATTTTTCCTCCATATTTTTTATTATATTACTCTGTTGACTGATCTACTTAGAAGACATAGTGTGTTGGGATTTATGTTTAAAGGAATATTCCATGTTTGGATTTATTATCTAGGCAGTAAACCTTAAGAACATACTAGAGAAAAATGTTTGGTCTTCAAGAAATATAAAACCTGATATTAATACAATTGCAATTGTATTCTTAGAAATACTATTTTACTACAATATTGCAAAATGGAATTCATAGAAAACAACAATATGCACATTTATAGGAGTCCTTATAAGAGCTTTAGCTGGTTATCATTTAAGGAAAATTGTGCAATTTTCTCGTAGGGAATACAAGTAGAAGGCTGTTGTATACACAAAGGTTAGAGACGAGCTGGGTCATGGGACCCCAGTCCTGGACCACACACATACATGGTGAGAATAGGGGTAAATTAGGGCCATAAGTGGGAGCAGAAATTGAAATGTGCAGAAGATGAACATTCTCTACCAACATACATCTGGCCTCACTCTCTGACATAGAGTGAAGACACAAATATAAATATTGTTGTAACAAAACCTCTTCCACAGAAGTCACTTTCTGGCTCCTGGGGAGTGGGGTTTAATTACTCACTGGGGCATTACAGTGCAATTGATAAAAAATCAAGGTCCCCAAGTACTAAAGTACTATTTTAACTGTAGGTTGCAATCTTCATCAAATATACATTTATAGTGGCACAGTGCCTAAGACTCCAGTAGATATTTCCAAGAGTGTAATAAAGTCTTGTAATAAAGTAATAAAGTCTTCACCAAAGAAGCCCAGCTTTTTTTTTCTTAAGACTATATTAGTTCAGCTTGTATTGTACTACTTCCTCATCATTACATGGCTAATGCCTTCTCTTTATTTTGAGATAAAAGCAAGGCAGGCAGAGAATATTATAGAAAAATGCCAGGTGAATGTGTGTAAAATTTTCTAATAGATGAAAAAGAATTACCTGTCACAATCACAAAGAAATGATTAGGTACCAATGGCTCATAATGCTCTATTAACTGACTCCCAATACAAATTCAGAAAGATTATAGCTTTAAGGCTTTTCTAAATCATATTGTCAATTTAGCCAGTGTTAAGTATCTGAAGAGTTTATTTTATCATCATCAAAAGCATTTATAAAATCTCTCTCTAAAATGCCCTGCATTAAGTGCTGAACTAGTGCAGTTTATACAGACAATGCTTACTCTACAAGCTCAGATGTGCCAGAAATACTACTTTTCTCTAAATCAACTTGAACCTCACATTGAGCATCCTGTGACAGAAAGTTCTATCTCAGCCACTTGTGTACTTTCCTTCCTTAACCAGAGTTATACAAAAATCCCAGGACCTTAAGTGTCACCAAAGTAAAGGGCAGTGCCCCCTTCCTTGGCCACACCAGCCATGGTCCCCTGTGGCCCACCTACTGTCCCTACTTGCATGGAACACAACAGCCAACTCACTGTCTCTGTGTGACTCCTTCAGGGTCTGTGATTCTGCTGTCCCTGTGCCTGTTGTGAGCAAAGAAATCACAGGCAAGGCTGAGGCAGTCTCCCTACAAGTATTAGCAGGTCAGCTCTGAGATCTTTGTCATCACTGGCTCTGGACTTCTGGGTTCTTCCTGTCCCCCTGGCTGTAGGGTGGAGCCATATGACTAGTTCTGGCCAATTAGTTGTCAGGGGCAGGAATATGTGTTACTTCTGGTCCATAAATCACTACTGTGCTCCTTCTCCTCTGACATAGTAGCAATAATGTTGGCGATAGTGGCTGCTCTGCCAACTGTCCAGAAAGGGTCTTAGAGTGAGAAACATGGAGCAGAACGAGCCTTTGCTATCCAGGATGGAAATGAGGCCTGAACGGAAAATAAGCCGTGTCATTTTACACTACTGAGATTTGGGTTTATATTATTATGAAAGTATAATTTAGCCTAGTGTTTCTCAAACTTGAGCATGTATCACAGTCACCTGGAGGGACTGTTCAAACACAGATTGCTGGGTGCCACTCCCAGTTTCTGATTCAGTAGGACTGGGGTAGGAGCTGAGAATTTATATTCCTAAAAAATTCCCAGGTGATGCTGAAGCTGCTGGGCTACGTACGAGACTTTGAGAACCGCTGACCAGCTATCCTAGGAACTGCCTCAAAGTGACAGGCAGTCCCTTCAACAAAGGCAGGGGTGCTGGAATCCATCTCAAGGGGTCCATGGTGATGGGTGGGAAAAAGATGACATCTTTATTTTTCACTCATCTATAACAGAAATTTTTAGCATTTCCTTCCATTATAAATGTAGGCAATAAGCCACAATAGTATTAGCAGTACCTGCAAATCTGTCATCAACAGAAAGAAGAGATATTTTCATATAACTGTATAGTTAAAATATTTGTGCTCATCACATAACAGTTAAGGAAGTTATCAGATCTGTTAATAGATCTTATTAGCTTATGCATTAACAAATAAACACATATATTACTATATCCCAATCTTTAAAAATAATTTGATAAATGAATTTCAGTACAATTGAATTTCTTTGTGATCCTCATTAAACTACTGAAGGGGACCAAGGCATAGAAAAGATATTTGAGCTGGGGCAAGAGTTAATTCTTGCCATTAGCTTATACTGCCTCATGGAGCTGTTTTGTATTGAATTAATTTTAGTTTCCAGCTCAGTTTTCCTTCTATCTTCCCTCCTATAATGACTAGAAATATCAAACTAGATTGTGAAAAAACAGCCTTGATACTCAACCAGCAGATGTGTTACCCCAGAATAAATAAGTATGGTTGGAAAGATACTGACATGCAAGGATGGGAGAAAAGCACATTCTAATGTACAGAGTCCGAAAAGAGCAAGAAATAATTAAGAAAACGCAAGAAATTCAGTGTGGCCTGAACTTTTCCCAATTTTCACTAATGTAAGAATCACCCAGGAAGTTAATTAACTATGTTGATTCATGGATTCCATCCCCACAGGTTCTGATTCTGTAGAAGGGCATTTTAAATAAGTTCCCCAGGGGATTCTAGTTCAAGTGGTCCATTTTTGATCAAGGTCTTAAATATGCTGGTAACAAAAAGTATAAAAATACGGAGAGCAGAGACCTAGTGAGAGGAGATGAAACAAGGGCATTCAAAGGGTAAGAGCACCTTCAGGGTATACAAGAGGTACGGAGGTGAAAAACACATATTTGAACATGATGGAGGTGGCATGCTATGCTCTGTGTGTCAAGCAACACAGTTCAGCAGGCTGTGGTAATTTTTCTTTAAATTGTAATTTAGTGGTATGTCACTTAGTCCAAAAGGACCCTACCAACCACATCTGTATCTATGACTACATCATTTAAGAATGCAGAACAATATATAATCACTGTAGGAAGATCTATTTATTTATTTTATCTTTTCGGGGTACCGGGGGCTGGGGATTGAACCTGGGACCTCATATGTGGGAAGCCAGAGCTCAACCACTGAAATACATGGCTTCCCTGATTTGTTTTTTTTTCTTTTTGTCTGTTTTGCTTATTGTTTCTTTTTGTTTATTCAGGAGGCACTGGGAATCAAACCCGGGACCTACCATGTGGGAGGCAGGCACTCAACTGCTTGAGCCACATCTGCTTGGGGAAGATTTATTTATTTATTTATTTTATTATTTTTTTTTTTATTATGGGTAAAAATCAAAATTCTCACAATACATACAAACATTTGTAAAATGATATATAAATATATATGCATATATGTGTATTTGCTTACAAAAATGTTATTTATATATATATATACACATATATTTTAAGAGGTGCTTAGATTACCTAAAATATTACACGCAACCCACTGGGATTCCCATGTTGCCCACCTCCCACACCTCCCACCACATCCCACACAAACATCTCCCACAGTGTGGCCCACCAACCTCAATGAACTTACACATCCTGGAGCCTTGCCACCAACCATAGACCACAGTTCACACTGTAGACCACACTCTCTCCTGAGTGGACTTGATGGTATTCTCTTGCTCACATATGGTGATTCTTGTAATGCAAGAAATTATAACAATGAGGTGGAGCCAGTGGTCACTTGACAGTTTTTGGGTAGGGAGGGGATGAGCAGTTGAAATACAGGGGCTTCTTTGGGAGTTGGAGGTTGTCCTGAGTACTGTTGTGGCAATGGATGTAGGCCATTTTAAATCGGAAGATTTATTTTTAATGCTAGTTCAGTGTAAAGGTCACTTAGCCCAAAGGCCACTCAACTACAGCTACTTCCGTATATACAAATATAGTTTTCCAGACTGTAGAAAAAATTATGATACATTTTAGGGAAAAAAATCTTTTTGACATCAGTTCATATGTAAATTTCTGTCTCTAATTATCCCCCAGTATTCAGAAATTAGATTCTCCCGCTTAGGATTCTGGATTGGTGAAGTTTCGTTAAAGACTGAACAACACAATTTGGTAAGCATCTGTATATAACATATAATATTGGGAGGGGCGTTAGTTGGCTTGCCGGCTTACAGGTCTACAGTGACAGAGCTTTCTTTCTCCAAAGGTTTAGCTTTGTTCACCAGCCCAAATACTTGTAAGGCAGCAATTTCAAACATATAAAAAGATCTGAAAGAAAGTAAGCTGAAAATGTTGTATAGGTCCCTGTTTCCAGAGTCTGGAGGAAGGACAGTACAAATATGGGTTTCACAAATCCATTGTGTAGGCAACTCTTGGGCAACTTCTGCTTGGCTCTCTGCAGAGGCACCTCGGAGACCCATAAAACCAGGGATTCCCAACATTTAAGGGAAACGGTAGCAAAACTGTGAATGATCCGAGTCTCTGGGTTTCTTCCCATTTTGATTTGGATTCTCTGAGGCCCAAATATGTCCCTGTTAGCCACAGAGCAACACTTTACCAGAAGCCCTAGTTTTCACGGTTTCCTCTGAGGGCTTTCTGAACTAACTCCATCTAGAGAGATTAAAAAATATTGGGGAGTGGTGAGTCATGGATTAGCAGCAAGTAGCATTTGCTAAACGTCTGATGAGTTAAAAACGGTCAACAGGTAAGAGTTGATCAAGTGACTCCCTCCATTGATCCCAAACTTGAAGCAAGGCACCTTCAATGTTACAGGGGTGCTAGGGGATACTTAAAATATTTGAGGAAAACACATGACATCTGACAGACACCAGGCAAATGGCTATATTTAGGTTGTTTGGATTTAACTACTTAATAAGTGGAACTGTTAAATATTTATTTTGGCCTTGGGGCACCATAAAAAAAACCTGAAACACTAAGAGTGAATCCAGAACATCTGAGAACCTCTGCAATGCCTCATAAAATATCACCAGACAGTATTTTATGCCATTTTTCACCTTTTTCCTTTGGTTTTCCATTGTTAAGTCTGAGAGAAACATAATAAAGATGACACTTAACCGGTATCTTAGTACACACTAAGCACTGATCTTAAACTCACAGGTAAACCATCTCAATCTATCCTGCAAACTTGTTACTTAACTTCATTTTATTGGCAGGGAAGGGGACACAGGTTGACTCACTTGCCCAAGATCACACACATTCTGTGCTGGTGGTTTGCCCCCAGAGCTGGCACTCTTAACCACCACACACACTGCTGTGTCTTGCCAGGCAGCAGTCACTAAAAAAAGCATGGCATGCAAGTCAACAAGTCACTGCTTGCTTTCACGGGTTTGAAAACTGAAAATTTCACACTACCAATATTTTTGCACTTCTAAAATGCCATGGATTTCATAAGAGTTTTTAATGGGAGCTGAGAAGAAAAGATACATCATCATAGTAATTGTATCTTAGTAATTAAAAGACATTTTATTTCAGATTAGCTAAAATGTGGGTGGAAAAAGGGGCCTTCGAGTCAAGGAAAATCAGCACACACACATTTGTGTGTAGGTATACGTAAGTGTGAGTATTTATGTGTTTGTCTACACGTACATTTATTTCAGTTCTATTAACTGAAATAAAATGCCAACAAGGAAAGGGAAAAGATATTCATGAAAGATTGAAAAATACTCATGAAAATAGATAAATTGGGGGTGGAAAGTAAAAGGAAAGAAGAGCAAGATCAGTTATCTAAGTAGGCAAGGTTGGGCAAAAGGATCACTTCTCTCAGTGGATAAGTAGCCAAGAGGATGCTAGCTGCTATTGTATTAGGAATTAGTAGAAATCAGGATGTGCATACAACTGAGCACAACAACATCAGGAAAGCAGATCTGCTGGAGACTACCATTTGTTTAAATATATTAAGTATACATTCCTCAGCTTGGCAAACAAGGCCTTCCATAATATAGTATGTACCAGCTGTATGGCATTAGTTCTGATGGCTCCCCACTTCCAGGCAAAACACACCAAATCTAACCTATACTTCCTCTGTGCCCTTTTCTAGCAGAGGAAACAGAATTTAAGTCTTCCTCTCAGCCAGGGATGCTATTAACCATCCCTCAAGGCTCATCCCAAAGAGGAGTACACTTTTAAAATACTGCAGCCTCCTACCTTCCATGAGATATGGCTTTCTTTAACCTCTGCACCTTGCAGCATTTTAAATCTCCCTTAGGACACTGGCCATATGTTTATACTCCACTCCTGTGATGGTTTCAAATATTCTAAACCATGTTATGTATTGCTTAAATGAAGACAAATTATGTCAGAGCAGAACATTGATTGTTGGCAGTGGAGGAAAAGGCTGGTGCCCCTGAAAAAGAAATGAGTTCCTTTTTATATATCTGTGGTTCCTAGAATTATGTCTCACACATAATAGTATGCAATCGGTAGTTATTGAATTTAATGTAAATGGGGTTACAGGTAGGGTGGCCATACATCCTGATTCACCTGGGACAGTCTAGTTCGTGCCAGTTGTCCTGGCATAAGTATTAATGTGCCCTCATTCACTCTCAAGGGTTTCAGCTAGGACACAAATTATATGGTCACCTTAGTTCCAGGAAGAAAAGCTATGTTTTGAGATGAGAAAAGTATGTTGTACGAAAAGTTAAATTATTTCCTCAAAATCATAGTGCATGGGAAGAATAAGAACTCCTTGGGTCACAAAGAATATAAATCCCAAGTCAACAAGAGGCAAGTATTTTTCATAATACTAAACATCATAAATACAGAAGAAAGTTTGCTGAATCACATCTTTTTTTATTAATAATCAGAAAATAATCAATAACTACTCAAAGAAGAAGGCCTCACAATATTTGGAATGTTTATTCTCTATTTCCTGAAGCTGTTGCTTACTTGAACATTAAGAATTTTTAGGTTAAAATCATCTTGGCATTTCATATATTATAATATAATATTATTATTATACATCTATCTGGTCATTTCAATAAGAAAATATGCATAGGCAAAACCACAAATTCCATTTCTTCCTTAGGCAATAAAAAGCCTCATTTAATGCATATATATTAAACAGGAATAAAAATGAAAAAGTGAGATGATGAGAAATCTCCAATCCTCTTCACATAAGCAAAATAGGCTTATTTTCTACAGCCCCAGGCAACTTAAGATATAAACATACATTTTGCTATCTATGTAATTTTAATACTACAAAAAGAAAAGGAAAACAGCAGTGTTAGAAAAATCACAAAATATAAGTATTCTACTCTAATTCATTTTGTATGATTAAACAAATTTAAAGAAGACAGATAGGCTTTGAAAATTTTAACCATGATCGTGTCTTCTTTTTTTTAACAATAGAAAAATATTGTTCATTGGTTTATTTTTCCAAATGAACAATAGGCTATAAGCAGAACTCCATGATGTATATTAAGATGGCAATCCTATCATTGTTTGAAATCTAAATGAAAAAAATTCATTAAGGCACATTTGATCTTTCTGAATTTCTGATGTAATGACAGATTCATTTTAATTCTGGTCCCCCAAATACATAAGCACCAAAATTGTCAAAGAACTCTTAATATTTAGTAAAATAGTAAGGAATGTAAAAATTGGGGGGGGGGGGCGTTTTCAAAAGGAAATTTTTGGAGATCAGTTTACTGCAAATAAAATATAGTAAAAAACAAGTGCACACTCCTGATACACATAAATACTAATAATATCAGGTACTCCAGAAATGGCAAAGCTTCAAACAATGGATATTAAATAAATTAAAGGTACTTCTGATACAAAGGAGAAAACAAAATAGTAACTAAAGAAAGAAATAATCATCTCCATCAACATAACACAGACTGAAGGATAAAGTGAACAAAACCAGGTACAAAATTTTCCCCAATATTTCATCATGTTTTTTTTCTCTTTAAGCTTGCATACAGTAGACTACAATAATTCTTTCCATTCTAAATATTAATATTCTACCCTTTAAAGAGAAGAGTCAGGAAGAGAGAAAATTCCATATCCTTTTTTAAATTTACTGCCAGGTCCATTTAGGCCAAACCAGTGACAGCTGGTCTATACAACTAGAAAAGCCACATCATGTCTTATTTCTTGACAAGTTTGCCCAGAAATCTAGAAGGTTACATCTGAAAGCATGTACACATGCACAGTTTGCTCAAAGAAAACCAATTTGAAACATGATGTGCAGTTTTAGTGACATTAGCTAAACATAGAGCAGGAAAGTAGAAGCAATTAGAGGTTTGTGGCATAGCATTTCTTTGAAGTCTGTAAAATAAGTGGTTTAGCTAACAGTCTGAAATAGGTGGGCAGTTTTCTTTTACTTCATTCGTTCATTATTTATTGAATGAGCTCAAAAACATTTATTGAAATGAGCACGTATCTTTGGACCCCATACTGGACATTGCAAACACAAATAATATAAATGAGGCCTGGCCTTCTGCTAAGGAAGCTTAAAGATTTAAGGGAGACAAGGACATAGACATGATACTGATGAGACTGATGTTACTAGAAACGGCTATAATTTATTAAGTGTTTATTACACTGTAGGCATTATGTTAAGCAAGAAAACTCATTTAATAGATGAGAGAAACCCGAGACTCAGAGAGGTTCAGTTCGTATATAATGCCACTCAGGTGAAATCTGGTGAAACTAGAATTAAAAGCACTTAAGCAACCTGCCACGGCGGCGATGTGGTAGGCAGGATATTGGTCCCCAAAGATGTTCACATCTGAATTCCTGAAATCCATGAATAGGTTACTTTACACCTTTGCAGATGTGATTAAGGACCTTGAGATGCAAAGTGGTAGAGGGAAACGGACCATGAGTCACAGGGATATGTGACCACAGAGAAATGGTCAGAAACATGCAACATTAACTGGTTTTGAAGGTGGAGGAAGGGGGCCATGAGCTAAGGAATGTGGGTTGTCTCTACATGCTGAAAAAGTAAAGGAAACAGATTGTCTCCTAGAGCCTCCAGAAAGGTCCAGAACCCTGCCAATAAGCTCATTTTATCCAAGTGAGACCAGTGTTGGATTTCTGACCTCCACAACTGTAATATAATACAGTTGTGTTGTTTTTAACCACTAAATGTGTGGTAATATGTTAGAGCAGCTGACCTTAAATCCAAATCAGGCAACATTTCTGAACTGAAAACATTCAGTTTATAAGGCCAAGAAATGCTTTGTATTCTTCCAGCAAGACCAAGCTTTTTCCTTAATAAAACAATGTTGATTACTTTCAATACAATGAAACATCAGTTACTGCCAAATCTTTACAAAACAAATAACCAAACAACCCACCCCAAAAACCTAAAGTGACATTTAAATGCGTAAATTAGCACAACCCAGTGAGGAACTGTTTATTGACCAGTTAAAACCAAGTGCTTTTCAAATTAGTTGTAATTTTTAAATAAATAGAACAAGAGGCTAACAACGAAATCCAGTGACCTTTGTCTGAACCCTTGAAAATTAAATGTAAATTCAGTCATTTTATTCGACCTACGAACTGCTTCATTTTAATGGAAAGGCTCTTGGCAAGGATATCTGGGGAAGGCTGGCTGGCTCCTCAGAGAGATCTTCCTTCTTAGCCCATGATAACATCACCATTTCCCAGAATGTGGTTCTCAGCTTTGTGGGCTGGGAAATTTAATTGTTAGTCCACAGGAGAAAGTCTGCAGATAATCAGATTTACAAGAGACTAATACATTAGAATCACAACACCAAGTCATTAATTTACAACCAGAAACTTGGCAATTATATGCAAGCTACAATTCATATCCAGATAAAAACTGGAAGCTTACTTGGTGAACATGGAGTTAAGTGGATGATTTTAATGGCTACTTTCATGAAATTATTGAGACATACTTTCTAAATGAAATCGTTTTCAGGTGCCATAGCAATACCTCCCCCTCTGGATGGTGCTGGAAGTGTCCTGCCTGGAATTCCCTTACGAGGACACCACTGTTTCTTTCCATTGTTTTTTACTTTCTTTTCTCTTGTATAGAAATGTAAAAACCCTCAGTGTCAATTCTTGCCCCGAGATCTTTATTTAAACTTGACTGCTCTGATACATAATATTAGCTTTACAATTTACCTACCAGTAAGCAATCTTATTTCTTTAACTCCAATCTCTAGTGGTTAGGACTGTTTCTGCCATGTTTACCTACACAAGAAGATGACCAAGTGACCTGTGCAATTGTTTGACAGTTTTCAAAGCACTTTCACATGTTCTGTTCATTAGCTATGTTGATTATTTTAACTTTATAGAAATTGAAGGCCCAGACAACTAAACATTAAGGGAACTATATCTGGCAAGACACATTCTGCTCATTACTAAAAGAACTGGTCTAAACATCTTCACATCATGACATGTGCAAAGCCACTGCTCATTTGAAAGTTCTTGAAGCTGGGAAGAGAAGATTCATAGTGAAGTGAAAACCAAAATGCGCACAAACAAAACAAATTCCACAGTTAATAAAGAGAGACAAGGAAACTGATTTTAGTACTTTCTCTGCTATGTAAGCATATGGATACCTAATGGATTGATGACCATCAAACTATATTACTGATAATAGTTTGTCAATCTAATAATGAGGAAATTAATATTTATTAATTGCCTACCATTTGCCAAGTACTATGAAGGTCATCTATATAACAAACTTAAGAAGTCACAATTATTAACCCATTTCAAAATGAGGAACAGTAGTTAAGGGAATCTATGTAACTTTCTCAACGTCACTGAGTTTGCTAGGATTAGAGATGGATTTAAGCCTAGTTTTGTCTGATTTCAAGCTCTTGTTCTTCCCAATACCCCACCAACACTGCCTCGAAATCTTACTCACTCATTGATAAATGATCCTCTTGACTGGTCCCCTTGAGAAGTGGTTTTATCCCTGCTTTTGTTTTTGTTCCTAAAATAATTTGGACCTTGGAGCATACATGCTCATAGCATAGCCCTTTGGAGTATCCATCGATAACACTTTCTCCACCAAGATGCAGTAGTATAGAGAGATCAGGGGTACCCGAGGAATATATGATGTTACTTGCTCTAAGTCTTTTTGCAATTTTGCACTTTTTCTCCATCAAAAAGCCCTGGTGCTTTTAAAGGTAAGCCAGTTTCGTGCCTGTGTCAGAGCTGGACTCTCAATAAAATGTTTAATGGGTGAATTACTGCATGAATAAATGCTATGTATATGATGTTCTTACATGCCACTCTCAGTCCCCATGGTCTGAGTGAGGCTACTCTACTCCTCCAGCTCCAGTGATGAACGAATAATTCAGATCTACACCAATCAATACATTCCATTCTCCTGACCGTGGTGACTTGTTCAGAGATGGGCGTATGACTCCTTTTGGGCCAGTGATAGTCGGAACTGAGAATTTTATGGATTTACTGGGAAGAGAGATGGCTTTCCTTTTTCAGGATAGGAAGCTATTATGACAAAACTTGGAGTTGCTAGCATCCAACTTCCACGACCAGGGTGGACCTTTACAAAAATGGAACCAAAATGGGGAAAGAAGAATAAATACAGGAAAATAAATACAGGGGAGAGTAAAACATAGGAAGTGGAGAGACATTGTTTAACATCTAGATTCAGACATGCCTGAAGCTAGTTACCCTAAACTTCTCAATTTTGCAAGCTAATAATATTTTTTTCCTGCTTAAGTCAGTTTGAGTTAGATTTTGGTCACTTGCATCTGAGAACCATGGTTAATAAACGAAACCAGAACTTACTTTATTAACCATTTTATTTTAAGCATTACATTACAATGTTAAGTCTTGAAAGCCTAGCATTTTTTAAAAAAGATTTATTTTATTTATTTATTTACTTTATCCACTTTAACCTCCCTCCCCCCACTGTTTTGTGTCCATTCGCTGGGCAATTCTCTGTGTCTGTTTCCTGCCATCTTGTCTCATCCTTCTCCTCCAGTCTTCACCAAGATTCGATCCTGGGGACCTCCGATGTGGGAGAGAGGAGTCCTGCCACTTGCACCACCTCATTTCCTGAAAGCCTAGCATTTTATATTCCACTTTCTTTGTAAGTCTATGAAGGAAAAGATTATGCTTCTTAGTCTGTGGGTATCGGTAAATGCTGTAAAGTTTATAAACCTAAAATCACTTTTTTGTGAGTTTATTATAATAATTAGGTTATAACTAACATATGGAAGTACTGCCTGCACATTTGGGAAAATTTATTAGGGGTTTAAATTGGCACTGTTAGTGATGACATTTTCAAGGACTCAACTCCTGTTGTGTTAGATCAGCTCTTCTCTGTATACAACTTTGGCCAGTCTGCTTACAAGCACTCCTTACTGCCATGTGGTAGATTAGGCACATCTTTATTATTATAACTCTTCAGTATAATGGTGGTAAAATGTCTTGAAGAAGGGACACTTCTCTGACTGACACAAAGGCATCATATGGGAAACATAAATGAACTAGGAATCTCTATTATTCTTATTGAAAAAATATCTCAAACTGTATCCTACTCATGAAAACCCAATAGCATCATAAGCATATAGGAAAATTAGAGTTAATTACTTAACCTATTAATAATTCACATATTCATGGCTATTGGGAGGAAAATGCCACAGAATAAAATAAGCGTTAATGGATATAATGCAAGCCAAATACATAAAATAAATATTAATAATTAATTAATTAGACTTCCAAGACAGATATTGACTTAATAGAAATCAAACTATGAATCTAGAAAGGGTATATGTTAGATGGATTTTTCAAAATAAAACAGGTTAAAATGTCAAAGAAATAGGTGGCAAAATTGAGTTGCTCCATGTATAGGATGATTTATACTTTTATTTCTCAAAAGCTCTATGAATTCATGCTTTCTCCCCTATGGTTCACCTTAAGAATTTATCCTCTTGTTTCTCTAACCCAAAGACACTTCTTATTTGTTCTAAATGTCAAGTCCTGCCAGTATATAGAAAGAAGCCAGTTCAGATGTTCTTAATGGATCATCTTAAAAATTGGCCTTAGAAAGCTTTGTTTGTGTCTACAAAAACATCAATATTCAAAACTTTCTGTATGGGGTTATGTTTTGCTTCTGATCCAGCCTTTCTCCATTGTTCTAAGTTTCTAATGCAGTCTTCCTTTTATATATGTATATATAATATATTTATATATAAAAATATTTATAAAAATATATATATATAATTTCTCTTTATTTAAATCTACCAGGTAGAATTAAAGGGGCAGTAGAAAATAATGTTACGTAGTTTCAGTATAAGGCCTTCCAAGGCACATTCAATGTCAGTCTTTAACACTGAGGATCCTAGGTGTCACAAATTGCCAAATTATTTAAGACCCCAAGGTCTAAACATGCTTTAGTAAAACCACTTGCCTGCTTTAAGTAGCAAAATATAAAGTTTTCAGAGAACTATGTGGCTACTGTCATTATCCACCACGTCGTTCTGGCTTAGTTGTATTCATGGTCTTGTTCATTATCTGCACTTAGTTGCTAAAGCTGTCCTAAGAGTGCTGGAAATGATTATGTAAGATTCAGGGATATTGATTTATTTTACCCAGTGATCTAAAACTGGGAAGCTTAAAAACAACAACTATCAGCTTAATTTAGCTGAGAAGTATTTAATCTTTCTCTTTTTTAGATTCATATGACACTTTATTGGTCTAAAGGGTTTTTCACATACATTAAATAATGTGATCTACACAACCCTTGTGAGATAGGCAAGGCAGGTATTTTTACTTCTAGCAGCAATCTAAATTCAGAAAGCTTAAGTGACTTGTGAAAGTTTATGTAGGTAGTAACTGGGAGAGGGGATGCAGAAATTCAGAGATGTGACTCCGATGTTGGAGCAATTTTGGCTACATCTCGAGTATTTACTGAAGGCGCACACCATGTGTACCATGCTCTAGTTTGGGATTCAAGACAGAAAAACATGAAGAAATTAAGAATATTGTCACCCAAATGGTCCAGGATAGAAATATTTCTATCATTTATTAGCAATTAATTATCCAGTCAACCAATTAAAGTAAGTACATCGATAGGACAAAAGAAATGATATTTTAAGAAAAAAAGTCATTATTATAGCAGTTATTTTTCCATAAGCCTAATTAAACTAAAGTCTATTCACATCAGGCATTAAATAAAAGGAAATGAGAAAAATGCAGAAAGTGAAATAGCTATGATAGATTTGAATTTTAGAAGCAAGATAAATTTGGGAACATAACAATGTGGAGAAGTAAGAGACCTGAGCTGGCTCTGCTCTATTGGTATGTGATATTAATAAAGGCAGATGATCTTTCTGGGTATCTCCTCTTTTTTTCATCTTCTTTCTAACCTTCTCAATTGCTTGTCACACATAGCCTGAGAATTAATGAAAAAAATCAATCAGGCTTTTGGGAACCACTCTAGGGGCAGGGAGCATTCTAGAAATCTGAGGCATTGCTACTACAGTTGTTAAAAATAAAGAGACAACAAGGAGTAGCAAAATTCTTGTAATATACTGACTATCACAACTCCTACAGCTTCCACCTACATAAGTAGCGGAGTTCACAACTGAAAACACTGCAATGTAAATATGCCAAAACTATTTATACTCTCAGTAGAGTCTCAAGTTTGTTCTTTAAATCAAGTCAAAAACTTTAATTTTTTGGTGAGCAAATTCTAAAGTCCTATGTGCTGCTTCCAGTTCAGGAATAAATGCAAACTAATAAACAATAAAACAGTTGTGACTGCTGATTAGATTTATAGCAACTGAGTCTTGTTAACCAAATCCTGGATCTTTATGTAGAGGCTACTTAATGTAAATTCTATGTAATTTAACTGGCCATCATGGCTGCCATGTCTGGCAAGAAAGGTTGTGCAACTGCACAATATCAGGAGGCCAGCAGTGCCCCTGGAATCATACAATGCAGCAGCCCTGCAAGTGAATTTAGTGAAAGTAATTGCTACCTATTAGCAGTAGAGAAAATGTGAGGAGAGAATCTAAAGTGATACTGTAGAGGCCAATAAAGACTCATTAGGCAGATGACACATTGCATATAGTATGTCAATGGGAATTGAATGAAATATTTTGATTTATGATTCCATCAGGCATAGCAACAGGGTAGCATGAATAACAATCAGCAGCATAAGGTTGGTACCGATTTCCAAAAGGAATTTAAACAGGCACAGTCCTTGAGAAATGGACAACATAAGACAGATACTGGACAGAGTAATATTCAAGTCATACACTAATTCTTTAGACCAAAGAAGCTAGTTATTGATACTATAAGAAAATATTAGGGTAGTACTAAGTTAGGATGGAGTTAAGAGTGATTGATTAAAAAGTCACCCTTTTTCTTCCTCTTCTGAGGAGGTGGGTGTTGAATTGATATATTATTCAAAGACTATGATCTAGAAGTTACCAAAATTATAAGACTGGAAGGGAATTTGATAAAGAACTCAGACTATCATAGATTATTTAAATGCAATCTAATTTCCTACCTTAGAAGAAAGTACACACATACATACACACCACATGAACACACATTCCCCAACTTTTCTTAGAAACCTATTTTAATTTTTAACTTTCACTTGTAGGAAAACATTTTTCTTATTCCTAAAAAGTTATGCTGGGCTTATAATGAATAATAAGCAGTAGTAGAAATTATATAAAAGTTCTTTCCAGTAATAAAATTACTTTTAGAAATAATCATATAGATCAGGTTAAATTTAACTATCAACTAGCTCAAAGGCACCAAGGCTCTCCCACCAAATTCTCACTTTATATTCACCCACCCCTCACCCTAAAATATTCTCATTTTCTTCATGTAACTGAGCCAAGTGCTTACTTCTAAACAAAACGACCTTTCTAACCAATTTCTGCATTTAATCTTTTTTTTTAAATAGGTGCTCTTTCTGCCTAGCATTTCCTACTTACTGTTCAGATTCAAAAGAATCCAACAACGAGATATTTCTACTACCCTTTTATTCTCCTCTGTAAGTGTAAATTAAAATACAATTTGCAAAATGCCAACTTTTGGTAATTTGAGGTGCCCTGAAGAATATAATTTAGTAAAAACTAATCTACTTGGAGTCCAATAATTGTAAACCCAGAGCAATTTGGTCACAACACTGTGAATGTCATCAATACTACTGAATTATAAAATGGGAAATTTTATATTGAATATATATTACCACAATAAAGACTTCTTCAGCCATACCTAATCCTTATAGAATAGCCAGTTACAAACAATTCACACACTGATAAACAGTTCCCACTTATTTGTATAACAAAGTCACTTAAAAACATTACTACTAGTTAATAATTACTTTGTTTAGTTAAGGTTAGTTTTTACCAATGATTTCAAATGTAAAAGTAAACATTATACCAGTCACATGGAAGCCCTTTCCAAATTACTTTTCCCTTCCATCCTTATATTCTGACAGCATTCTAGTCCCAATCAACTTGAGAATCATAGATACACTGACACATAGCTGGAAATGTGGCTAATCAACAACAACTAACTTTGATTGAAATTCCCTAATTTTCACATGGGTTATCTCATTTAATTCTTTTAATAATTCTATGAGGTAGATTAAAACAATCACAACACCACCACTAACAATAATAAAATTATTTCAGTAATGCCAGATTGCTTTATTTTTCACCTGTGCTAACTCATTTACTTGTGTAGTGATTCTATGACGAACATACTAGTACTATATATTTTGCATTTTACAGATTAGGAAACTGAGGCACAGAGAGGTTAGGTAACTTGTCCAGGCCAATGACTACAAAGTGGCAGACCAAGATTTAAACTCAGTTTGGCTGAAAAATCTATGCTTGTAACTATTGCACTATGCAGCCTTGTTATTCTCTCATGACAATTCTTTGAAAAAGGTCGTAGTTTATAAACCTCAGATGAAGAAACTGAAGCGCAGAAAATTTAAGTAATTTAACTACAATCACCTAGCTCAGGGGTTGGCAATTTTTCTTCTGTAAAGGGGCAGATGGTAAATATTTTTGGCTTAGCAGATCTTAGGGTCTGTCACAATTACTCTGTTATTGTAGCACAAAAGCAGCCATGGACAATACATAAATAAATGAGTATGGCCATATTCTAATAAAACTATTTATGGACAAAGAAATTTTAATTTCATATAATTTTCACATGTCACAAAACATTATTCTTTTTATTTTTTCAATTATCCAACAATGTACAAACCATTCTTCGGTCACAGGCCATACACAGTGGGCGAGATTTGGAGCACAGGTTGACAACTGATGCAGCTTGTGATTGTCAGAGCTGGTATACTAATCCAAAGAAGTCCATCTCCAGATTTCAAACATCAAACCACCACTATTTGCATGTACAAAGGGCTCTTGTTAAAATGCACTTATTTAGATTACCACAAAACCCCCTAGTCACTGAAATATACACCCAATAATAGTATGCTGCTGTCCACAACGAGGTGCTGAAAAGATATGCTGTAAAAGTACATTTTGAGTTTAAACTCCTGTCATATGGGGTTGCCATTTACTCAGGTAAATAGAAAAATTCCCTGGATTACACAGCCCATATGTTCTTGGTCCTAGGGGACTGAATTCTAGAGTAGTCTAGAATCCACATAAAATGTAACAGATATACATTTCTCATAGAATACATAATAGCAGCACAGTGCAACTGAGTAATCAAACTTTTGTTTTTAAATTGGATAGCCTCTCTGCTTTCCACTAACAGCTGTAGAGCTCATGTCAGTGGCTAAAAAAAAGTCACTGGAAGAATAAGAAAGAAAGTGGAGGGCTTCTCATCTGGTTTTTCTTAGCAGAGTATTGAACAGGCAGGACTGAAACTTCCCCCTCTGAAGAGACCCTAGACTTTTAGATGCACAGAACAATTTGACAAGCAATTGTTTAAAAGCTTTGTGACACTTTTTTGTACTATTCAGCTTTGTCTTCTGAAAAATGGAAATGCTCTTTCCAAATTTCAGCACTTTCCACTAGAAATTATACACTGTTAACTCCTACATTATTAAAGTGCGCCCCCC
Source organism: Tolypeutes matacus (assembly GCA_026826555.1). Lineage (NCBI taxonomy): Eukaryota > Metazoa > Chordata > Mammalia > Cingulata > Chlamyphoridae > Tolypeutes > Tolypeutes matacus. Next base: position 37,379 of record JAKSZT010053806.1, on the reverse strand, counting down.
CCCCCCCCAATAGATTTGTGGTCATATCACGTGGCTGTCTTTGGAGCATTCTAGAAAATAAAAAGACATACACTTTGTATTAAAAGAAAGCCTTTATGGTTATCTTAGGAGTTTATTATTTTACATAACAAAAGGTTACATTTAGTTTTCTTTTAAACCTGCAATCTAGTACTCAGAGCCCTAACATTTGTTTTATTTTTCTGAAGAAACCCTGAGATGCCTAATGAAAGCATTTACTGCCTAAACAAAACACATATGTGGTTTTTTTTTACAGGCTTTTCAAGTGGTGTTTTCAAAGGCACCAAGAGAAAGGCTGAATGTTGGGTGATGACTACCATTAGGATGCAGTGATATTCTTTGACCTTTATTTAATCACCATCATCAAAAGGCATTTACCAGGTGCCTGTTTGTGGCAGCAGCTTATTAGTGCCGTGGCATTAAGTTCCAGCCTGCCTTGGGGCTAAAAGAAAGCTTGAGTGGTCATTTTATCCAACATGAGGTTCCAACCAAGAATCCATTTAACCACTTCAGAGAAAGAATTTTCTATCCTTTTCTGAATAGTACAATTTTTATAGCCTTCCCTGTCAAACATTTCATGACTAATTCAACTCAAAATGGCTAAACAAATCAGATTTTGTAAGCCACACCAGAGATGTGCAATTTGGGTAACGCTGCCTCCAGACTGGGGGGAAAAAAAGAATGATGGAAAACATAACGCCTATCCTGGTTGGACAGTTTGCAACATGGCTCATTTTTGGGAAAAATAAACAAACAAACAAACAAATCTAAAACTCAGAGTACAAGGTTAAAAAGAACAGCTGCAAAAAATTCAAGCATCTGCAGCCCAGACCAAAGGACCATAAGGAGGGAGACTACTGATTACTCCTGCTTAATAGGGAGAAATTCCCAAGAAACATAACCACTGGACACTGATATTTAGATGAAGGGTAAATGGTTATTAACTTTAGAAGAAAACAAGATACATTTTGCCAGAGTGACAGCAATGATAGATTAATATAACTTAATTATATAAGTCTCTTCTACAATCAAAGCATGGGATAGAAAGTTTTTTTTAAACACATGACTATATCTTTTACTATAGCAGTAAATGTGTCATATGCTGAAGAGCATTTAACCCTCTAGAATAAAACTAATTTATATTTGAGGATTGTAGTGAATATCTGTTATTTTTGCCAATTAGCATACATTTACCCCCCATCCTATAACTGCATGCCTCTTTCCCTAAGAGGAACAGCCCCTCTCCCCTCTAGGTCATATGCCTCAAGTGAAGCTGACTTTGTACCCAAACCTCAGGGTGGAACATGTGATACAGACTTAAGCCATCCCTACATTGTTTTCCCACGGCCACAGTGATTAGCTCAGGAATGGGCACGTGATCAGGCAGACCAAACAAGATATAGGAAGATATGCACTGTTGTTTCTGGGAAAATTCTTCTTTTCCATTGTGCCATATTCTCTCACCTTCTATTTCTCTTTCTCTCCCTCTCTCCCTTATTGCTTATAGACTCTCTGCTTTGACATTTCTATGGCCAAACATGAGATTCTCAGCCCCACTTTACATAATTTCTCAGTTTGAGTGTGTAAAGTTGATTTGGGCCAATGGAAAAGAAAAATCATAAAAATGACAAAAGGGGTAAATGTGTACATTTTATGAAGTCCCTTTTGCGAGACCCTCCTCTTACCCACGATCTGTTTGTGTTGGATGCCCCCGGGCAGTCCTTAGTCATCTTCTCCATACACACTCACTCCCTTAGTGAAGTCATGGCTCTAAAATACCACCTCTATGCTGACAACTTCTCAACTTTTATCACCAGACTAGACCTATCCCAAATTCCGGATTCAATATTCAACCTACTGGCAACTCCACTTGGATACCTAATAGATATCACACCTTAATATGTCCAGACTGAACTTCTTTCCTTTCCTTCAGACTGCTCCACCCAAAGCTTTTCCCATCTCAGTTAAAGGCCACTCCATCTTCTAGTTGCTAAAGTAAAAAAGCTTGGATTTATCACTGATTCCCCTTTTTACTCATACTCACATCCAATCTGCTACCAAAAAGTAGCTATATATTAAAAATGATGGAATAACAAAGAACATTTTACATTACATTTTCCTCGTACAGCATCTTCTCATTTCAATACGCAAGCTTCATAAAGTATACATATTTTTTATATGTTTATTTATATTTACAGAGCATGTCCTTCCTCTGTTAAAAATCCTGCAATGGCCCACCTTTCCACTGAAAGAACAACCAAAGTCCTAACAACAGCTTAGGGGTCAGTCATGATATGCGTCCTCCACTCCTATTACTTCTCTGACTTCCTTTCCTACTACTCATCCTTTGACTCACTACAGCCACTCTGGCCTGCGTGATGCTCCTCAAACAGGCCAAACATGCTCCCACCTTAGGAGTTTTGCTCCAGCTGCTCTTCCTGCCCTAGAGTGTTTCACCTTCAGAGATCTGTTTGGCTAATGCCCTCACCTCATTCATGTCTTTCCTTAAACTCACCTCCTTTATGAGGTCTACAGGACTTCCCCTGACCACCTGAATTATTTTTATAATCTGAGCTCACCCCTAGCACTCCTGATGTCCATTCTATGCTTTACAAACACTTTCTATGGTATGTCTCTTAGGTATTTGAACATCACACTTGTTTCAACCTCTCTACAATGACATGTGGTCACTAGAAGAAGCCTTGGAGGATGCCCCAATCATACAACTCACAATATAGATGCTATTATCACAAGCTTCACATCTATTTGAGTGTGTTGTATTGCTTACTCAAATCCTTTCAGTTGATCTTAGCCATTCCAAGTCTACTGGCCAAATATATTTATATTTCTGCCTATAATTGTAGCAGAATTCTACTGTCCTGTCTTCCAAGACTATACATGTTCTTCTATGAAAATTGTGCTCCCAAGGCTCCTGCACTCTAATCTAACTACATTGGCTTAGCCCATATTTGGCCATAGCTGACTGGACCAGAGCTGGATACATGACCCAAAATGAGCTAGCTGAATATTTTCTTCATTAAAATTTTAATTTGGACCCAGAGAAGCAATATAACTGCAGAGAAACTTTACATCATCTTTACACATTCAAGCTCAGAAATTATGTAAAGGGGCACTGAGAATCTCATGTTTGGCCATAGATATGTCAAAGCAGAGAGTCTATATGCAGTAAGGGAGAGAGGGAGGGAAAAAGAAATAGAGGGTGAGAGAATATGAATGTGAATATTCCTTGCTTCTTGATAGCATTCTGTTCCACATTCCAATTCCTTATGAGGTTTAACTATACTTTCTGCTTTTGTTTTTCATAGGATACCTTGAGTTCCTAGCAACAAAATCCTTTTTTAACTTCAACCAACTTCAATTTGTTTTTGTTTCTCATGACTAAATAATCCCTAATACTGTACCATCTCATGGCTCAATTACTATAATCATTACTAGACTCCCTGCTTTTTCTCTTGTTCAACTAAAATCCATTCACCACAAGTAACCAGAGTAGTCCTATTAAACATAAACACAAATATATCACTCTACGATTTAAAACTTCCAATGACAATCAAATTTCCTTACCAGGAAAACAGATATGCCAACAATCTAAGTAAAGTGTGTGGAACAGCAGAAACTTGTAAAAGTATAGAAGTAATGCAGTTGAAGGAAGAGATTAATACTTTTTGGACAATGACATTCAGAAAGGCTTCTTAGAGAATATAATGTCTGAGTCAGTCTCAATTATGAACAAATAAATTTGAGACTCAGAGTGGCTTATCCTGCATCACATGGCTAGTTCATGGAAGAATCGGAAACAGAACTCAAGTCTCTAAGCCATTTCTTGGATAAAGTACTATGACAGTATTCTGCCACTATGTGCAAGTTGGCAAACTTTTTCACTCAGTCGAGCAATAGAGGGGAAAAGATCCTGACTATAATGACATTCCTCAGACTGTTCATGACAACTCTGGTCTTGTAGATGCTCACGTCAAAGACCATGGGATTATCTTTGACCTTTCTCTTTCTCTCATATTCTATAACTGGTTCACCAGCAAATCACACATGGTGTACTGTCAAAATTCATCCACAATTTGACCACCTCTTATCCTCCTACCACCACGACTCCAGTCCAAGCCGAGATCATCTCTCACCTCCTCCCTGCCCTAGTCTAGTCTCAACATAGCAGCCAAAGTCATCCTGTTAAAATACAAATCTCATCAAGACACTCATCTGCTCATCACTCTGCAGTGGCTTCCCATATCACTCAGAACCAGCCAAAGTCCTCATAATGACCCACAAGAATCAACATGGCTTGGTTTTCTTGCCTTTCTGACATCAACTCCTATTACTTCTCTGCCTTCCTGTGATGACTTCATTTCAGTCATATTGCCCTCTTCACATTTAGCATGCTCCAAGCCCAAACCTTTTTACTGATTTTCCTTCAACTGGAAATGCTCATCTGTCAGACATCCGTGGCTAGCTCCCACACTTCTTCTGATATTGATTCATTAATCACCTTCACAGTGAGGCTTTCCATGGACAAATCATCTAAAATTTCACCCTGCCCCAATGTTTTTAACACGATATAGTTTACCTAAGCATCTTATTTATCTGTCTCTCTATCTCTGTCTAGAATGTGGGCTTCATTGAGGGGAGGGAGCTGTATCATTTTTATTTGCTACTTTACCCCTAGTGCCTAAAAGAGTGCCCAACATGTAGTAGCTACTCAATAAATACTCACTGATTTAAGGAATGTGCACAGATGTAGTGATAACAAAGAATAAGCCTGAGATCAGTGATGCAGAACAGGGAATAGACAAGAGAAGACAATCCATGGCAACTGAGTAAAGAAGCACCTCTGTGCCTGACATATACTAGGTGCTCAATAAACATTTGTTGAATTAATGAATGAATAAACAAATGACATAAGGGTATTTATTTCAGTTGCAGGATAAGTAAGTCCTGCCATTCAACAGCTATGAAACCAACAACCACCACCACCACAAAGGTCAATGGGTGGACTGCTGAGAGTCTCTCTCATTGCCCCTCTACTAAGCTACTGCCAAGAAACCTGGAGATATCCTTTGAAGTGGCTGCAGTAGCTTGAAATTTGTCATGTCAAAAGCTCCTCCACTCTAGGAAAAAGAGAAAAAGTCATAATAGAAGTCAGGAAAAGAATGGTTTCCTCTTCATGTCTTTTAGTTTTTAATTTTTAAAATTTTGCATTTTTTATTGCAATTTTATTCATTTTTATTCAAAACTCAGCACGGGGGAAACAAACATAGATGCACATTTCTCGTTAATTAATCTTGTGGTCTAGAAATAGACAACTTAGAAACTTTTCCCCATAGTTTAATTTTATTCCAATAACTATGCAATCAGTATGCTCCTCACAAACTATGACTAAAAACACCTATATGACAATATGTTTTGAGGACCAGTACAATACTGTGCTTAAAAATGTTTTATAAAGCATAAAGTGTCATTATTATACTGAACATTTATGCAATATGGTACTTTTCTATTAAGAAACCCAGAGGCTATAACCAGGCAAAACAATGAGAAAATAACCAGGGATTCCTTTACTTACTTACTTTACTTTACTTTTACTTTACTTTTACTTTACTTTTACTTTACTTTTACTTTACTTTTACTTTACTTTTACTTTACTTTTACTTTACTTTTACTTTACTTTACTTTACTTTTTACTTTACTTTTTACTTTACTTTTTACT
>JAKSZT010053806.1:0-31614 GCA_026826555.1 Tolypeutes matacus | reverse complement strand
TTACTTTTTACTTTACTTTTTACTTTACTTTTTACTTTACTTTACTTACTTACTTACTTACTTACTTACTTACTTACTTACTTACTTATTTATTTATTTATTTATTTATTTATTTATTTATTTATTTATTTATTTATTTATTACTGGGAGGTCCTGGGGATTGAACCCAGGTCCCTCCATATGGGAGATGGACGCCCAACCATTTAAGCCACATCCGTCCCCAGGGATTCTTTTAGAAATTAGTTTTGGTTTTAATTTCTAAAACTGGTTTTACTTTCTAAAGGTTTCTTTTAGAAATTATTCTTTTAGAATAAAATTGATATAGAAGTAACAGGAAAAAAAAAAGGTAAGTTCACTCAAGAATGAAGTTAAATAGATGAGGTCCTGTAGTTACATTCTGCAATGCAGAAGCACCTGTGGTTTTGAATGAAATCAATTACATCGTTGGAGAAAATGAGGCTTAGAGCAACAACTGACTCTGTGCTACCCAAATGAGCCAGGCTTAGAGCTCAGGTTTCACTATTCCCAATTCAGGACACTAAAAAGAGCATCATAAGGCATTTATGGTTCTTGCTATGTGCCAGGTGGTATTATATGGACAACATGATGGTGCTGGGGCTCTGACCATCTCTATTTCACTACTGGGTGAGCTGACACAACAATAAAGGAAGGTTGCACAGCTTGGAAGTGGCTGCAGGAGAATTTGAACCCAGGCAGATTGATAAAAGACTATCCTCTGAACCTCTATGCCAGGGGTTCTTAACCTTTTTTGCTCCACAGACCCCTTTGCCAGTCAGGTGAAAACCACGGATCCCTTACTAAGTCCACACTATACTGTGTATTATTTAATAAATACATCACACCCGCACCAACACATCCCCACAAGAATAATGTTTTTTTGAATTTCAATTCAAGCTCACAGACCCCTTGTTAAAAACCCCTGCTCTATGCCATTTCTCTCCGCAGAGGTAGACTGCTTAGCCTTTCATCCTGAATCACATGCATTCTTGTCATGAAAAATTAGAAAAAATAAGATTATAGAAAAAATATCTTAGCACAATGGTTCATGGCCCTCCCAAGGGCCACAGAACATAAACCATGAATGGTATATCTGTGGTATTAAAATTTCATGGGGGCTGGCAATTAGGAAAAAAAGACTTCCTATGAGGGGAAATGATTATTTTTTTTTAAAAAGCAGAGAAATATTGCCTTAGATTAATACCTGAATTAGCTGAGAAAAACTGAATGTTTACTTTATGCATTATATTGAGAATGGATTCAATAATCCGCTCTCCTATTAAACCCACTCCCACTGCCAGTTAGAAGACTATTATAATTGAAGGTCCCATGGAAAAGTCATTTAAGAATTTAAATGTTTATGGTACTTTGAGTTTGTAATGTACTTTTTCTTTTTTCCAATTGCTTTATGATACATGCTTTATTATACTTGATAAAGATTGGAGCCTGCACATCTACTGGCCACACAAGTCTACATCTTCTTCACCAACTAGCTCCCTTGACCATGACTCGCTGTTGGCATAAAAAACAAACAAACACACACTCAGAATTGTGGCTTAGGGCAAGGAGGTTGGAGGCCCCTCAGCGTGTGATCGGGTAGATGGCGATCAATATATGACCACATTTTAGCCTTAAGATACGGCGGGTCAGTCATTACTGTGTCTCTTGGGCTAACGGGGAAAATGTGGTTCCAAGAGTTTAGTGGCTCATTCAAGGTCACAAAATTAGCCAGTGTCAGAACCAAGTTTTCTAACACCTAATGCATTGCACCTTCCACCAAATCGTTCTGTCTTTGGCACAGTAACAATAATGGTACATTTTGTTGGCTTTCTAATATAGTCGTTGGCTTTGGAGCAACACAATAAATGTCAATGCTAAGAAAACTAGAAGATGTCCCTGCCATGATAATGTTTTTGCTGAAATTCATTCTTTATGGGATCTTATTAAACATTTAAATAGTTTACTAAAGGTCTTGTGTTGCATTTTTTATTCATCCAGAGCAACAATGTATTTTCCTAAAGTTCCCTACAGGAATTGAAGAGTACATGAATGGGTAATGATTGAAATGAAGGTGAGAAAATAAACTATCATATTCAATGCAGAAAGAGTGATTAAGAAGTTCAACACTCTGTGAATAATCTCACTGTCCTGATTTTGTGAAATCAGGGTAGGCTAAACATTCACTATAATAGAAACCATGCATGTGTCCCCAGACCTAGTTTTTCTCCCTAGGATTGGCTTTTAGAATGCTGGTGATAAACTAAGCCTGATTTATTATATGGCCATCCTGTATGGGAAATGACCGTAACTCTAGGTATCTTTGGTCAACCTTAAGAGATATAGCAGGGAGACGGATGTGGCTCAAATAGTTGGGTGTCCGTCTCCCATATGGAGGGACCTGGGTTTGATCCCCGGGACCTCCTGGTAAAAATAAAAAAAAAGAAAAATATAGAAGGCAGGCAGGCCACCAGGCCCTGTGCACGGGTGCATCATTAGGCCCCCGAGCGGGTGAGCCCCCCAGGCCCCGAGCGTGGGTGTGCTGCCAGTCCCCTCGAATGAGTGGGCCCTCAGGCCCTGTGTGGAGTTGCGCCCTCAGGCCCCATGAGCCACGCAGCAAGATGATGATGTAACAGGAGAATGACACAGGGGAGAGCCAAGAAGAGACACACACGCCAAAAAAACCAGGAACTAAGGTGGCGCAAGCGGTAGGACACCTCTCTCCCACATCGGAGGTTCTGAGGATCAAATCCCAGTGAAGACGGGACGAGAAAGATGAGAAGAGAGGGCAGGAAATGGACACAGAGAGTTGCCCAGTGAATGGACACAAACACAGCAAAAACGGTGTGTGTGTAAAAATGGATAAAAGTAAATAAATAAATCCTTAAAAAAGAAAGTATAGGGGAGTAAGATATAGACTATAGTTAGGAGTACAACAATGCAAAGTATTTGTGGGGTGATGTGTGGGAGCCCTGTATGATGTTATGCTGTTTGTTTTGTAAGTTCACAATGTTTACTGAACACTTATTGTTTATGTATGTTCATGTATAAATGATATACTTCAATAAATTGTTTAAAATAAATAAACAAACAGATAAATGAATAAAGTTCAACATAATATCTCATTTACACTATTACATGTTGCCTAAAACATAAAAATCAGGTAAACCTTGTGTCCTTTAAAGGTTAATAAAAACTATCATTAAGAATGTGAGTAAATAAATTTTGGAAATCTAACTTCATTTCTCTTAAATGTCTTTAATTCTGCTATATTATATGTAGAGGTAGAAATTTCTCGAACAGATTATTATCCTTTCACACAACTGCTTTCATTTGAGACATTCAAAGCAGACCAACAGCCTGAGCAACAAACAAAAATCTGCCTATAGGATCACCCATGGTCTTCTATTTTTACTGAATTTAGAAAAGTAATACATCAGTACAACTAAAAAGTAATAGATATGAAAGGGCAATAAATGCATTAGTAATCCAAGTTCCTTAAGTGTGAGTCAGTGCCCTTTTCCCAAAACATAAGCTTCAAAAATACAAGTTCATGGAATACCTTTAGGTGTTTTAATTTAGATGATTCTTATAGATGTTCATGAATAACTGTGGCATTAGTCAGGTCTGATTCACACTCAATGAGTAACTTCCTTTGGTGCACAGAAATACTCACACCTTATATTTTTGCGACACTTTGCATACATTATCTAATCAGATCTGCACAACATGTGAGGGGCAAGACAGGTATTATTATCACCAGTTTGCAAATGAGGAAACCAAGAACCAACAAGAATCCTATAATTTCAGGTTTAAAATAACTTTAAAGGCCATCTCTTTAAACCACATACCCAATGCTTGACTCCCCTCTACAGTTTCTATTTTATATTTAAGCACATGTAGCAAAGGGGAACACAGTACCTCCCAAGGGAGATTATTTCTACCCTTCCAGAATCTGGGAAAATTCTTCCTTATGGGGAGCCCCAAACCCCATCCCCATAAGTCTCAAATCATTGACCCTACTTTACCTTTGAGGCTACACAGAACAAATCTATCTTCTCTTAGATAAACAGATACAAATATATGTGTTTGGCTATTATGTCCACCTAGTATTCTTTACTTCAGGCTACACCTCCTGCTTGTTCAACTCTTCTACATGTTCTAAAAACATATAAATACAAAATATATAACTAATATACATTTTATGTCAGCTTAATATACAAATCCATATTTCTTTCCAGTCTAGGTCACTTTATATATAATTGATACATAACATGGAAATACATGTTATACTATACAATTATATAAAATTATATATAGTTATATAAATATATATCACACACCAATTTTTTTTATTAATGTGCATAGATAATCTCCAAATAACTGTATTTCTCTGTGAAGTTTTATGCAGATCTATGGAGGTAAAACCAAACCTCATTCAATCATAATTGTTTTATCAAATCAATAAATACTTCAGTACTTACTATCTACCCAAATTTGGGTTAGCACCTATAGAAAAAAATAAAGTGGTATAGCACATGGTACTTTTTATCAAGCAGTTTATAGTCCAGCTAGAGAAGCCTAATTTTAACAATAAGAAATATATCCAATTAAAATTAAACACTCAATCATAGAATACTTGTTATAACTGCTTTAGGAATTTATAGGGTTATCAAATGCAGGTAACACATACAAAATGTCTTTTGCCTTGCCCATGGCAGGCATTGTTAAGAAATCACTGTACTCAATACTGAGCCTGGATAAAGGCCTCAGAATTCTTCTCTAGGCAGCTCTCTAAGAAAAACATGATCAATCAATTAGTGCAAGAGAGGAATCATCTGATATCCCAAAGTTAAGGAAAAGGAGAACTAAGAATTGGTTGACTAATCAGTTTAATAAAGTGGCTAGAATCTATGCTAAAAGCTTGAGTTACCTTGGAAGTCATTAAAGGTGAGTTTGGTGATTACTAGTGGAGTTCATCTATACGATGCTAAGTTTGCCCCCAGATAATCAAGAAAACATTTGACATGTTTGGCCTATTATCCTTAGAATTTATTATTGGTTTTGTTACTGTTATATATTATTGTTATAAGTTCTATAGAAAAACTTGCTTTGACCTTAAAATTCCTTACTGCCACACTAGAGAAACAATTTCTACTTTTCTTTTTTAGGTCTCTAAATTTACAATTTAGAAATGAATGCAACAATTGTTTGCATACCAGTAATGGCAGACGGACTTTTAGACTTCTATAAAATGAGGAGTATTATGTGATGCTTTTTTCCCCACAAAGAAGCAACAGAGGACTGTAAAATATTTTCCCCGGGGGCCACTACTATACATATGCATACAAGCACACACGCATGCATATATTTAGTGTGTTTCCTAATTTGAGATCACCTTCAGATATTTTATTTGCAGACTTATTCTGAGATATCTTGATACTGTGAGTTACTTTTCTGTGTTTCTCTGGTAGGGGTATAGTTTAGACAGGCCAAACCTTACAGAGCGTGGAGCAACAAAAAAGATGTTCAATCAAAGCTAGTGGCATTTTTATTTCAAGACCAAAGGCAACTCCCTGGTAAAGACTTTATTTTTTGCTTCTAAAACAATGCTGGCAACAGCATGGGGATGCAGACTCAGAAGTCAGGCACCAAGTAGGATGGCCCTGTCACAGCCCAGGGGCAGTCTGAAAGCTCCTCTGCAGTGTGACAGGAGACACTGATCTTTAAATGGATGTTTCCATATTGCAAATATTATAGTGCTACATCTAGGAAACTTCTGAATGTTGGGGATGGGGGTGGTGGATAATATTGGTTAATCAGCCAGCCACCTGCCTTAGGCCGATGTATATACATTCTGAGTATAGGGGAGGACTTTGCCTCATGGAGAGCCTTTTACTTAACCAGGCATATTAAGAACATGCCCCAGACTTTGAGCACATGCTTATTAACTCACTTTTATAAAATGACTTTACCAGAAACGGACCTGATTCTGTACAGGCATGAGGCACATGTATTAGCTGCTTTAGAAAATGCTTCTAAATGCCCTTAGCCACCATTAGAATCACTTCTGAAACCAAGGCTGTGGGTGACCTTATCACTTTACTTTGCACAAATGTTTTCACAGACCAAAATGCCAGGAAATGGCATAGCAGGAAAGAACACAGGTCTTTGTGCTTCATTAGAATCTACTGCTTTGCCTTCCATGCTGTCCCCAGTTAACTGGAACCAGAATAGAGGGTACTGTGAGTCACGCCTCTCCTCTTACATTAAAAGACGATGATGGCATTTAATCAGTCCTCTGCTTGGAAACCGATGGTGGCAGCTCCTGAAGGACAGATTATTTTCAGATGTAAAACGATTCTCAGTGACTTATTCTATTGGTCACTGTCAATGTGTGAACTCACTGATTTGAGAGCACTGGTGTCAAAATAAATTAAAGGTGAGTAGGCAGGTGACAAACTGGAGTCTACAAGTGTGAGGATCATCTCTGCCTTGTAGACCACCGAATCTCTCATTCCTAGTATAGTACTTGCCACAAAGCAGGCACTCGCTGTTCTTTTTTTAAAGGAATGAAGGAAAGAATGAGTGAATAATTATGATGAGTTGACAATCAAATATGCAGCCAGAGGAAAAGAGACAACTACGAATGCTTCACCTTCCCGTGACGGTAGCACATGCAGCACAGCATGAAAAATGAGGGTTAACCACGAAGTCATCTTTTGGGGCAGCCTTCAGTTTACCATAAAAAATGTCTTTTATTAAATCAAAAGGTTGTTTTTAAGTGAATTAAGAAGCACACACCATGATAACTGATGCACCAGGAGAAACGTGACATGTATGAATGTGGCCATGTCATGGCAGACATATTAAACCAAATCAACAGCAGCTCTGTCCTGGGCTTTCCAACACTCTGGTCTGTCCTCCCCCAGTGAAAGACTCTTTAATTAGACTGGAAAAGGTTATCTTTTTATAGTTAGCGACAGAAGAGGGAAGGATTCTTCTAGCATGTGACCTATTATGTGACCTATAATGGCTGAACAGCAAAGTGGTTGAAAGGAATTATCTTACTCACCATGAGTCCCAACCTAGCGTAGAGGCTGGCATGTTGGAGGTGTTTAGTAAATGTCATTGATAGGTTAGAAGATATTAGACGAACAAATCCTGACTTACAAAGTGGAGAAAAACTTGAAAAGTTCATGAAAATTGTCTGGAATATTTGGTAACATCCGACAATGGTCAGATGTTTTAGACACTAAATTAGGGGTAAACTCAACAACATATTTCAATATAAAATGAATGCAATAAATACAATAAGTAAATAAATATGTGAAGAACACACATACACATCTATTTGTTCTCCTGGAGTCCTTGGTCTCTATTTATCTGTCATTCTTCAATTGAACTGAGACTTTGGTTAAAACCCAATCAAAAGAGGGACTGAGCATAGAAATTAATGAAATAGATTCAAGAAGTATGAAACATGTGCCAAACTTATTGTGTTTATCATGGATGGATATTCTAAAGGCTACTCAAGCTGCAAACAAAAACTGTAGGTGAAATCATGGTTTACAGAGGAAAAAAAAAAACAAAAAACAATAGCTCATCAAGCTAGATTCAATTTGTCCCTTTCCTTTAAAACTACATTGATGTTATTAAGTAATTTCCAAGATAATTACTTTATCAATGTGAATAAAACCAGCCAGTTGTGCCAGATATACTCAAATTCAATTATTTAATCATTTTTTCAAGTTTCCTTTTTATTGTGTAAATAATCCAATATTTTTCTAGTAAAATAATGCCTATTCTGCTTCTGCTGACTGTACTAGATGAAGTCTTGAAAATCCCTAATGAAAAGCTGTTCAGGAAACAGGTACACATTGGCATGGCCTTATGACTCAATGAAAGGACTTAAGAATTGTCAGAGGAAGGAGGCAAGTGGATTTATTATGGAAGGACAAGATCTGCATTCTATTCCCAGCTATATCTATCCTCTGGGTGACCTATGATGACTCACACCTCTTATTTCTGAGTGCTGGCAGTGACTCAGAATTGTTTTCAAAAGTTCTCTGTTTAATGCTCTATGATAAATCATTTCCTCTGGAAAGCATACATACATAATGATCATTTTTAGTCCTTCTAGAGGTATTCAAAGTAAAGGTTATTCACTCCTCAGGACAGATTCAAGTGAAATATTCTGAAGTTTCCACAAAAATTTAATGGTGAAAAACTAAAGATAAAAATCATTAGAGAAAACGACATAGCAAAGGTTTTGAATTATGGGATTTAGCACTGACTTTTACAGCCCAGATGAAAAATCCCTATTGGAATTTGAGAATTAATTTAGGGCCACAAAGGAAACACCAATATATCTTCCGTGTTAAGAGGTCCAGTGTATCATAATCTAAAAATGTATTCTTAAAAAAATGGGAGAAAAAAAAAAAAAAAGAAATTTCTTAAAAAAAAAAAATTTATTCTTTTTTCCTTTTACCACTGTATTATCGGATGTCCAGTGTACCGTGACACCTTCCCCCCTCATTCCCCAGTGTCTCCCAAATTTTCATTTAATTTTCAAAGAAGTTTTAGGTCACAGCAAAGTCACACACGGAATACTAGAGACTCCCACATACCCAACCACCCTCCCCCTTCCCCACCCCACATTAAAACCCCCCCTTTTTTTTTATGGATGTTAGCATTGTTATAACTGTTATACAGATAGTAAAATATAGCAACTAAATATTGTTAATGGTTTACAGTATAGTTTACAATTTAGACAGTACAGTTTAATAAGTTTTGATGATATTTACCATGTCCTGTGTCCATTACTGTAAGGTAATGAAAAACCTTTCCCATGACCACTAAATACCCCGTTTGCTCTTTTCTGTTCCTTCCTCCCCCTCCCCCTGGGGCATATGACACTCCCCTGTCTTGACTCATGGAATGACAAGATTCATAGTTTCATGCCTTGGGTATTCCAACCTGCCCTTCCTAATCTACCCACCTGTCAACCCTGCACCACCAAACCCAGTAGTATCACTCCCCATCTGTCTTATCCTTGAATATGCAACTATACTCTATCCCTTTACCACAGATTATGTCCATATGGGTGATGATTCACAGTCTACTCTTCTCTTTCTCTCCCTTGTTAACCTATCTTTCAGACAATGGTTCTCAGAGACTGCTCACTTTCCTCGGTTCAAATCAGTGAGGTCATATACTGTTCATCCTTCAATGCCTGGCTTGCTTCACTCAACATAAGGTCTTCAAGATTCATCCACATTATTCCATGTGTTAGCACTTTATTCCTTCTTACAGCTGAGTAATATTCCATTGTATGTATGTACCACATTTTACTTATCCATTCATCTGTTGATGGGCACCAGGGCTGATTCCAACTTTTGGCAATGGTGCACATCCCACCCACCATATCCATGGGATATAAGCCCTCTCTCACTTGGAGATGGAGTGGACATCACCATCCCAGTCCCCTTAGGATTGGGGAAAGAACTATGGACTAGAGTGGACTTAATAGTATTCTGTTGTACACATATTGTGATTCTAGCAATGGAAGAAATTGTAACAGTGAGGTGGAGCCGGTGGCCACTGGACACTTTTGGGGCAGGGAGGGGAAGTATAGTTGAAATACAGGGGCTTTTTCAGGACTTGGGGGTTGTCCTGAGTGCCGTTGTGGCGACGGATGTAGGCCATTTTAAATCAGCATACACCATTCAGAACTGTGTGGGAGAGAGTGTGGTCTACGATGTGAACTGTGGTCTATGCTTGGTGGCAAGGCCCCAGGATGTGTATATCCATTGAGGGTGATGAGTCACACTGATGAAGGATGTTTGTGTGGGATGTTATGGGAGGTGTGGGAGATGGGGAACATGGGAATCCCTGTAATTTCTGTGTAATATTTAGGTAATCTAAGCACCTTTTAAAATATATATATATATATACATTTAAAAAATAAAATAAAATAAAAAAATATAAAAAATATAAAGGAATAGAGGGCATCCCCACAAAAACAGGCAATGGGGTGCCATAGAAGAAGTCTATCATGTCCATGTTCAGTTAAAAATTGTCCTTTGTTTTATTTTTTTAAATAAAACTAAGAAAAGTGAAAAAAAGAAAAAAAAAAACATATTCTTGAACTTCTATGTATAAAAGAATAACCTAGAATTAGGGGCACTAGCAGCTGTGGGTGTGGCCCCAGGAGGCTGAATTTCTGTCCAGTATATCATGTCATTGGCACAGGTTGGACTAGACAATATTTTCAGTAGCACTGTTTTAGAGAAGCATTACCTGTTCCTTTGCCAGTATCCTTTACAGAATTATGTTAGCATCTATAAATAGTATGACTTATGCCTAACATTAGGGATTTGGACACAGACTCTTGGTACTGACTCTGTTAATGAAATGAAAAGACAATTTTAAAGGGCATGCATTTCACCTTGGTTAATGTTTTTATCAATAGATAATAAGTCAACTAAGCCTTTAAACTTGCTCCTGAAAGTCCTGAAATTGTTTTTGCTTTTTTCTTTGTTTGTTTTGTTTGTTTGTTTTTTAGAAGTTACCAGGAATTTAACCCAGGACCTCATACATGAGAAGCAGATGCTAAACCACTTCAGCTACATCTGCTCCCCATGAAATTGTTTTTATTTGCCTTTTTCAGGCCCTGTTCTCTGGGTTGATTTTAGGGTGAAAATTATAAAGATACAAGTTACCGTTTAACAAATAAATTTTATAATACTAATGAAATGTAAGCAAATATTGGATTATTTTATTTTATTATTTTTATTTTTTGTAAAATGTAGGCCTTGGCCAATGTGAAACTTAATTATTTTACCATGACATTTTTGAAAGAAGCAGAACAACAATCCCTTTTTTAGATGATACCTGACCAAGGGCACAAGCCATATAAAAGTATTAATCTCAGAAATCCTTCCAGCACAACTTTGCAACACTGCTCTCTCACTCCATACCATACTTTACTTGCATATTCATCACAATACAATGGAGGAAGGAAATATACAAAATCATATTTATTCAAGTTTTATTGAATAATACCTGTGTGCAAGCAGCAACGGTATGGAGAAAAATGCCATACAATTGGCCCTTATTCCTGACCATGAAATTACAAAAAGATGTAAGATATTAAAATGGGTAAATGCAAAATGCTCAGAGGGCACCAAAGAGGCAAAAGCCAAGATTACATGGAATAACGAGGAAGGTTTGGAGATGGCACTTAAATTGGATCCAGAAAGAATAATGTTGGTTTGAGAATAGAGAAGAGACTTATATTTTATGGAGAGTGAATAGTAATGAATACAATAGCACAGAGTTGCAAAAGGATCTGGTCCAATACAAAAAATTTCAAAATTTAGACTAAGAGTATGTGGGATTAAGTGGTGGGGAGAAGAGGTAGAGTAGGGGCAGATTAATAATAGCCTGTATTCATTCAATGCATAGTCATTCATTTTATTGATTCTGAGGTGAATTTTATTTAGATGCAGTCACCAAGAGACTGTCATTAACACCTATACATGCACAACAAAACTTGCAAAAACAGAACTGCTTTCAGATACTTTGACCCCAATACTCCTGATGGAAAACAGAATAATATTCTATGGAAAAACATGGTTATCAGCATTATGGTTCTGGTGGACCAAGACAGTGGCCTAAGATGCTACAACAGGTCTTTCCCCCATAGAATCTTTGAAAAACCAGCAAAAAGTGGCAGAGATATCTTCCTCAGAATTCCAGAAAATAGTTAAATTTTGTAGCAATAAAGCGATTGCCAAATCAGGATAACACGCATTAAAAAAACAATAGGGGAAGAGTTTGACACCCTTACTGGCTCCTACCTTATCCCCTCTCCCTGGCATGGTGTGGAGTGGGCATGTGTTCACATTGTATACCCCTTGCCCTGTTTCTGAGGGATCACAGGAACCTTTGAGCATGCTGTAGTGCCTTTATGTTAGTGCCAATCAATTGGGTGGCTGCTTGAAAAACTGAAACAGGAAACACCTCTCTGGTTCACCTTCCCAAAACTTGCACTGCAGGCAGAAGGAGCATGCAAATAGCTAAAGCAGTGTAGAAAACAATTAAGTCAAATCAGCCTGGAGCAAAAGATTACCTGCTTTCAGTCATAAAATAAAGCATCCTGGAGGTGGAGAAATTCTATTTCATTGAGAGTAGAGTGGGCACTAGAATTCCTGTAAACAGGGGAATTCCTAAGACAACAATCAGACGCAGCCTAGGACAAGATGAAGGCTCAGAAAAGACAGAGAGGACCCTGCATTTCACATTCACCTCAGACTGATCTTCTTGACAGAAGGGCTAAATGCTTAAAGAGAGCACAAGTCAAGGCAGAGACAATTTGCAAAGACTGTGAAAGGTGTTTTTACATTGATTTGTATGTTTTCATTAGCTCTTGGCACTCAAGGAAATCTTTGTCATATCGTTAGATGGATAACAACTTAAGGAACAGAAAGCTCAGGGAATAAATCTTAGAGTTAGCGCTTTAAAATACCAAAATTTACAGTGTACAACAAAAGATTATAAGAAAAGCAAAGAAACAAAAAATCATGGCCCATTCAAAGTATCAAGACAAAAATCTAAAAAAACCATTAATGAAGAGGACCCAACTTTGGACATACTGGAGAAAGACTTTTAAAAAATGATCTTAAGTATTATCAAGAAGATAAAGAAAAACACAGGAAAAGAATGAAAGGATTTCAAGGAAATTAAGAATAAACAATACAAGAGCCTCAATAAAGAGGAAGAAATTTTAAAAATGAATGAAAAAGAAATGCTGGAATTGAAGGCCATAATATCTGAAATGAAAAATTCCCTAGAGGGTTTCCATAGCAGACTGAAGCTGGCAGGAGAAAAAATCAGTGAATTCAAAGACAAGTCAATTAGAATGATTCAAACTGAGGAGGAGAACTTAAAAAAAAAAAAAAAAAAGAATAAAAAAGGGAACAGAGCTTAAAAGACTTGTGGGATACCATCAAGCATACCAATATATCATATGTGAATTATGGGAGTCCCAGAAGAAGGAGAGTAAAGAAAGGGACAGAAAGAATATTCAAAGAAATAATGATAGAACTCTTCCCAAATTTAATGAAAGTCATGAATATGCACATTAAAGAAGCGCAGTGAACCCCAACAGGATGAACTGGAAGAGATCACACCTAGACATATAGTAGTTGTAGAAGTTTGATATTACTTATGAATCCCCAAAAAAGAGAAAACTTATGTTTGTAAACTAGTCTATTCCTCTGGGTGTGATATCTTTGGTTGTATTAAATTAAAAGGTTTTTAAGTTTACTTGATAAAAGATTAGGGCTTTGATTTGACCACCTCAATAGGGCATGACTCAGGGTTGAGTCCCCGCCCCCTTGGAGGACTGATATAAAAGGACACTCACTCAAGAAGATACACAAAAGAGAACTTGGTCATTTCGGTCCTGCCATGTGACAGAAAGGAGAAGGCTCAAACAGCTAAAGCTTTAGGAAGAGAGAAAAGCCCTATGCCAGCCTATATCTGAGATCAGAAGAAGCTGGGCCCATGGAGCCTTAAGAGGAAGAAGGAAGGAGATGCCAGGCAGAGATCGCCCACCATCTTGCTTTAACATGTGGCAAGAGACTTTGGTGAGAAAGGAGCCTTGAGGTAGACTCTTTAGAGCCTTGTAACTGTACAATTTTACCCCAAATAAATACCCTTTATAAAAGCCAACAGAGATTTTATGGACTACATGTTCATGGAGGATTTGGATCACAGAAGGGTTATAATGGGTACTGCAGGGGATTATTGGTGGAGGGTGTCTGGGAGGGGGGTTTCATGGGAATTAGTTCATCCAAATATACATGAAAGATATACAAAATCGATCAAAAGATCAAAAGATGGGGCATGGTCACGATGGGTGGACAATCACACAACAAATGAGGGAGTCTGAATTCCTAGCCTGGAGAGCTCTGCCACAGTCTCCAAGGGAGCAGCAATAGTCCTCTGAGTGCAGGGACAATGTCTGTCAAAAGAGGATGACCCACTGATGTGTTCTTTTTATTGATGACTACCCTTTTGAGTCTTTGCTCTTGTAACTGAGAATTAGCCTGCAGTTGTGGGGTGCCTAAGGGTTGCCACCTGGGAGCCTCTTTGTTGATCAAATGTGGCCTCTCTCTAAGCCAAACTCAGCATATGATTGCATTACCTTCCCCCCAACGTGGGACATGACTCCCGGGGATGAGCCTCCCTGGCAACGAGGGATTAATACCAAGTGCCAACTGGCAACACAACTGGAAAAAGACCTTGAATAAAAGGGGGAAAAGGTAAAGACAAATGAGTTCAAGTGGCTAAGAGACTTCAAAGAGAGTCGGGAGGTCATCCCAGAGGTGACTCTTACGCACACCTCAGTAGGAGCTCATAGAACATCTAAGTGCCTATCACCCCACATAGAGGGGCTCCTGAGAGCTCTGGAGACACCCAGGTCCTATATAAGTGGGGTTAGACCCAGAGACTGATGCCTTATCAGTGGGTTCTATTTTGGAATCTGTGCTCCTGAGAGTGACAGAATTAGACTCAAATAAGTCCTCCCTGCACATGGTTCATCAGTCCCTTCTATTCAAACCTATATGTGATGCTGAAGTTCTTAGGTATACTTCCAGAGACTGGAGCCTCTGGCCTACCTATATGCCAGGTGTGCATGGAATCTCGGTGGAGCTGCAACTCCTACCCTACAGCTCAATGGAGTCATTCAAGTCTCCTGGTGAGGAGACAACGATGGGCAATGGCCATCCCAGGGAATGGAGAGGGCCTGCATCTGCAGGCAGGATCATCCCACCCACCATATCCATGGGATATAAGCCCTCTCTCACTTGGAGGTGGAGTGGACATCACCATCCCAGTCCCCTCAGGATTGGGGGAAGAACTATGGACTAGAATGGACTTGATGGTATTCTGTTCACATATGGTGATTCTAGCAATGGAAGAAATTATAACAATGAGGTGGAGCCAGTGGCCACTAGACACTTTTGGGGCAGGGAGGGGATGAGCAGTTGAAATACAGGGGCTTCTTTGGGATTTAGAGGTTGTCCTGAGTACCTTTGTGGCAACAGATGTAGGCCATTTTAAAATAGCACATACCACTAAGAATTGTGTGGGAGAGAGTGTTGTCTACGGGGTGAACTGTGGTCTATGGTTGGTGGCAAGCCCCAGGATGTGTAAGTCCATTGAGGGTGGTGGGCCACACTTGTGGGAGATGTTTGTGTGGGATGTGGTGGGAGGTGTGGGAGGTGGGCAACATGGGAATCCTAGTGGGTTCCGTGTAATATTTTGGGTATCTAAGCACCTCTTAAAATATATTTATATATATACATAAATTAAAAAAAAAAAAAAAAAAAGCCAACAGGGAACAGATGTGGCTCAAGCAGTTGAGCGCCTGCCTCCCAAACGGGAGGTCCCAGGTTCAGTTTCTGGTGCCTGCTGAAGGGACAGGAACAAACAACAAACAAAACAAACAAAGCCAGTTCAGGGAAGCCGATGTGGCTCAGTGATTGAGCGACTGAGCGTTTACTTCCCATATACGAGGTGCTGGGTTCAATCCCCAGTTCCCCATACCTCAACAAAAAAAAAGCCAACATTTTTTAAAAACTGTAAAAGAAAAAGAAAAAGAAAAAACAACAACATGGATAACAACTCTGAGATTGAAAGAGATCCAGAAAAGCCCAATTTTAAACATAAAGTTTTAAGAATACCTTAACCAACCTATTTTGCTTATATTTTCCTTTTTACTCATTTACAAGGGTGACATACAATAATTGTGTTCTTGAAGAAGTCTGAAAGAGGTCTTTCAATAAGAATAAAATAAAAACTCAAAAGAATAAGAAAGCCTTGTTCTATAGTTTGGCAGGTTTTTTTGTGTGTGGTATACAAAATTATGGTGTGTTTTGTGATCACTGACATCTTAGATTTGATGAAATTAGCTATTCAACAAATGCATACTTTGTGCCTAGGATATGCCAAGCATCGTGCTAGGTGCAAGGAGTGTAATGGTAGACAAAAATGACAATGCCCTGGGTCTCACCCTGCTTACAGTGTATGGTCTTGAAGGCTGGGCTGAAAAGCTTAGGTTATGTATTAGAGTAGGGAACCCCCAGAGGGTTTTAAGAACAGAAATGTTCCCTCTATTCTGTATATAGGATGGAAGGTAGGAGAGGGGACTGGTGGTAGGCAGACTAGTTAGGATGCTCTTTAAACAGTTTATGTGAGATATAATGAGGACCTGGATTAAGGCATGGCCACAGGCAGAGACAGAAAGAACAGGATTTAATCAAATGATTCTTCCTGGTCATAGTTCATGATTAAAGAAACACAGCAGACAATTTAAACTGCCTTCACAGTGCCGGAAATACAGCATAATATTTGAGAGCTATTTAATCACCAAACACTTTCAAATTGTTACATATACTTTAGCATTAATTTGCCCAACACTAAAGCAAGGCACCATGCTAAGTCCTGGGAATATAAAGGAGACTTCCCAGCTGGGGGAGAGATAGACATCAAGGATGACGGGAGAAATGTGCAGTAATACAGGTGTCAAGTAGATCCTGTGCAGGTTCAAAGTGGAAGGCACAGCCTAGTGATGGAAACAGTCTCCAAGAGATAGTCACATCTGATCAGACACTTGAAGAATTAGTACAAAGAAGCCATCAAGTGGATAAGGCAAGAAAGGGTATTGTAGGCAGAGGTAATGCTGTGAAAAATACAGAGCTGAGAAAGGCAAAGCACTTTGGGGCAATTTTTAATATCTGGATATGGCTGAATGTAGGATGTCTACTGTGATTGAGAAGAGATGAGGAACAGATAACCCAAAGGGCCCTACATCTTATTATGCTTTGATGTGTCAGAAGGAAAAGCGTACACAGATACAGAGTAATCTAAAGATTCTTTTTTTGTAAAGATTAAAACATATGGGACAATTTTTCTGGTTAAAAATAACTCTTTTATATTTCTGAGCATAGTATATTTAAGAAAACATACACAAAAAATAGTTAATTCAATTCAACACCAACATTTTGGTTTGCTGTCACTTTTACAGAGTAGATTAAAAGTGTTGTCTTTGAGATTTATATAAATTTCACAGGTTTAAGAAAATACAAGGGAATGAATAACACAGCTAATATTATGCTTCTGTTTTGGATATTTGTGGGCCTCTGCACCCATCTTATGTCATTGTTTAAGTTAGCTCTGATGAATGAAGCACTTCGTTGTCCTGAGTCTGTAAATACATATATGACCCCACCAGATAGAGATCACGTGCTGATGGGGTCTGCAGCTATCCTACCCAGGAAACATTTGCTAGACTCTGCAACACCTAACTGAGTGTACAGTGGGCACTTAGTCAAGTGTGCTCTCTCTCCAAAAATGATCTCATGGCATCACCTATTTATAACTTCCTGCTCTGTAAGCAGGTAGCAGCCTCCCTGTTGCTCTATCATTTTATTATTTACATGTATAAACTCTTAGTCTTACCCACTAACCTGTAAAACTCTGGTGAGGCAGAACCATGTTTTATAAATTATTTAATCTTGTAACAAAACCTTCGGGAAAAAACCTAACAAAACGTGGGTTCAACTAAATTAGAGATGTATGTATAACACTTAGAATTCTCTGTTGCTAGTCCAATAGATAATGAGTGTTTCTAAACAACAATTAAAATTTTATATTATATAAAGGTATGTAATGTCTTTGTCTCTTTGTGCTATTTTAAAACCATTAATGTTCCGACCAGCATATTTCAGCATTACCATACCAACATCTGAAAAAAGGGGAAAAAGTTCCAATTATTCTGAATTAAAAACACTCATTACATAAATTGCTTTGAAGTAAATGATTATGTGTACCCAAACTTTCTCAAATGTCAAAGCTATAAGAACAAATCCTTAACTCTCTTCTGATTGGTAGGTTTAAAGAACAACTGCTACAATGTATATTCTGGAAAAGTTTTTGTTCCTAGTTGGATAGAATTCATCCATGTGAATAAAATAAGTATACAGCCAGTATATATTTGTAATATTTCCAAATACAGTGGTAAGTCTGTTACAAGTATCATGCACTTAAGTATAGTCCTTGATTACAGACAGTCCAGAATAGAAGGCTTAGAGTAGCAATATTAAAACTCACATTCTCAGATGACTGCACTTTTGTCATTACCTCAAGAACATACTGTTTTGCCTTAAACCCTGAGTAAATAAGTACAGTGTAAGTTTTCTTTCGGACAATCAAGATGTGGACAGAGACGGGCTCAACATCACCAGCTTTAATGGGTTTCACAGGAGCACAAAGAATGTGTTGCTTTCTTTCTGGGTTCCCAATTTGTGGTGGGCACAGTACTGAATATCACTGTTTTGCTGCCTTATAAGAATACTGTCGGTTGAACAAGGCTGATTCAGTTTTAGAAGCAGGAAAAGTCCAGGTAAATGATTTGATGAGCTACTTGTTCTTAAAAAAATAAAAGGAGGAATTACTCTTCCAAGGCACAGAGGTAAAGTTCTAATTGTAGGATATTTGCTTTGTTTTAAACAAAACTTTTTAAAAAATAACTCAGGACTCTATAAAATAGAAACTCAAAAATATTTAAAGAATAATTCTCTATGCTTAAGTACCTGGGTCAATTAAAGGTGCCTGCTCTGTTCTACATGAAATTGCAATCAGTACCACAGAAGATGTGGGATTTACTGCTTGTTGTACACAGTAAAACTGTTGTTGTGTCAGTCACAGGAAGCACATTCTTGAGAATACCCTGGGCAACGTGTTTATTTCAGAGCTGCCTCTCCTTGTTTTGCTTTCTACTCGTTTTTTCTTTCCAATCCAAAGTTCAGGACTGCTATGATTTAGTGCATTTTCCTCCCATGAGCAAAAATTTTTAATTTATAAACATTTCAATTTTTACATTTACTAAATCCTCCTGGTTTGCTTTGAAGAATGTAAACTGGAAATATTAGACAGAGACAAACATGCAGAAATCAACTACATTCCTTGCCAGGCATAATTTTCATCAGGTAATCTCTAGGAAATTGAAATGTTATGAGGAACATCTTCATAATCAAACTTTCATTTCAGCAAAAAACACCTGGCTCATCTCACTCTTTCTGACAGTTGTCTATTTCAAGAACTTAGGCAAGTGATCATTCATTTATCTGAACATCTACCAATAATGTGAATAAATTATGATTCATTTATCACATGAAATATGCACCAACTGAAAACTGAGCTATAACTCTACTGGCCTAGAGTGAGCACTATGCTCTGTGGTTTGGTGAAATACTAAATTTCAAAGTAATGTTTATAGTACATTTTCATTTTTGTTTAAAAATACGTAGGCATATGGGAGAGTACACATGTGTATGATGTTTAAACATGAAGAAAAATGTGGAAGGATACATACAAAGAGAGTATGTTTAGAAAGGGATATGAGGTAATTAAGTTTTTCTTTATACGTTTTTATGCTATTTTATTTGCATCAAGAAGCAAATCTTACTTTTGAAATTTTAATATCTAGAAAGGAATGAAGACAATCTGAAAGGAATTTTAAATTGGACTGGATTTGTTTTAATATTTAAAATTCTTACCATATCATTATGGACCCTACTGCCACCACTTACAAGCTGTGTGACGTCAGGGAATTTACTTCTTTTTTGGTACCTCATTATCTCAATTAGCACAATGCGGATAATAAACATACAAACCGTCACAGGAGTGGTTGTGGTGATTGAAAAAGTTAATACATGGAGAACACACAGAAGAGTGCACAGCCCATATTAAACACTCAACAAATGTCAGCTACTAGCATTAGTGTTATATCTGGGGACATGCCTGAAGAAACCATTTGAGCTGGTTTCTGGATACCTCTATTAGTTTGGAAACGAGACCATATTCTGACTTCCAGCTCAGAGCTTTGCATGGTTTTCCTCATTTAAATATGGTTAGAAGGAAAGCAAGAAGAACCAAGTTTTTTTCTCATTAAACAAAGAGTCAAAAGTGTTCAAGGAGTTCTCCCTGCTGACATAATTTAATTCTTTTTATTTTTAAAGTTGTAGTAACATACATATAACACAAAATTTCCCATTTTAATTTTTTTTCAAGTGAACACTTTAGTGTTCACAGTATTGTGCTATCATCTCCACTATTTATTACCAAGACCTTTACAAGATCCCAAACAGAAACTCCATACCTCTTAAGCAATAACTCCCCATTCATGTCCCCATCTCAGCTCCTGGCAACCCCTAACCTACTTTCTCTCTCCATGAACTTGCCTGTTCTATATAGTTCATGTAAATGGACTCATACAATATTTGTACTTTTGTATCTGGCTACTTTTACTTAATATAATGATTTTAAAGTTCAACCATGTTATAACAAGTAACAGAACTTAAACATTTTAACCATGCAAATATCTGTATAATTCAGGGTAAATATATATACATTTAAAATCTTATTAAGTTTTCTAGATAATTTTGGTTTTCTGAATTCCCAGATGAAAATTCACAGTCAACTATAAATGTGAAGCCACATAGCAGAGTGCTAATTATGTAATCTGGTTAAGTGCCCAAGTTTCAAAAATTATGTTTTTTCTCTGGTTATCTACCTATATACTCTGTATCAGGAGGAAAAGAGAGCTTTAATATTTAATAACACAAGGCAATATTATCAGATAACTGAAATTTGAATGATGCTAAAAACTATCAATCATGTTTTCTATATTTTACTAAAATGAAGAAAAAGAAATCTTATAGTTAAAAAGAACGAAAATCAGTAAGTTAAAGGAGTTTACTGACGTGGAGAGGGATGCCGACAACTTTCTGCAACTCAGCTATACCAAGATCACGTGGGAATCCACCACTGCCAATGAGCCATATGCCCATAACATGGAAAAGCAAGAATATCCCATAGATATTGTGTCACTACATCTACCCCATTGTTAAATACAAAATTAAGTGCCTAAAAAGCTATTAATCTCAATGATAAAATTTTTCATAATTTTTGTTTTCTCAAGTAATTATTTAAAAATGCTTTTAAAATAATATATGTGAAGCAAAGTACAACATGCTAAAATATATAATGAGGACTTATGTCTTTTTAATTGAAAATACAAATTAAGATTATCTCCCCATACCATTTTAAAACTATTTAAACCATACAGCAAGAGGTGTTAGTAAATGATAAGTAGTGCAGAGGTAAAATTAGGAAAAATACCATTTTAAAATGGCAAAACTCTATGGTTTTTTTTTTGAAAGAGATCAGAGGCAAACCAAACACGTCAAAAGCGCTTTCCCTTTCTTTAATACCTACGCCTCTGGCGGTTTGCCATGCTCACGGTCCCATTTCACTAGGAACCAAATGGCAACAGAAATCCATCTGTTTGGTGCCATTAATACAATCGTCTGATTTCCCACTTGCACAGAAATCAGAGATTTATTTCATAATGTAACTAGGAAATGTTTTCTTCATAATAACAGAGGAAGTAACAACAGATGGAGGCTGGTAGATCCCACCTACCCTGGGCTGTTTTTGTCCTTCGTCATTTCTGTGCAGGCGAGCAGGCAACCTTATAGCTGTGGAAAGAGCCCAGGCGGATCAGATGAGCTTTCAGCTACCTGTGAGCCTGGTACTCAATCCCTGGCAAGCTCCACCCACCAGCACCATCAGGAGCCCGGCTGTTGGGGGAGGAGCTGGCAGGCACAAAAGCAGCCAGGGGACAAGGAGAACCCAAACCCCACAAAGTAAGCGGTTATCTCCCAAAGAAATATCTCTTCAGATACATGTTCATATGCTACAAAGAAACCACAGAAACAAGTCAGAGATAGTGCCCATATTTAGTCACCAAGAAATACAATAATATTGGTTTTGATACTGCTCTCACTATAATTCATTGTGCTCTCATTGGGATAAGTGCTTAAATGCGTTATTGAATTAGATCTTCACAATGGTCTATGAGGTGGATACTATCCTTATTTCTGATTAACAGAAGAATGAAAAATCAGCAAGGCTGAGAAACTTGTCCAAGGTGACATATCTAGTAAAAGCAGAAGGTGGGATTTGAACCCTGTCCTGTCAGGCTCTAAAGACTAACTTGTTGACCACCTTATCACATGTCGTTTGCCCTCAATAGAGCCCTTTGGACCACCTGAGCATTCTCCCTAACTATTAAAAGAAAATACTTAGGTAAGATAAATACAATGTTTCCATGTGAAATAGTCCACTGGAGATAAGCCTCATTACTAAGAGAAAAATCAATGCCCTCAACAAGTTGAAAATGCCCCCAGAGAAACATTTAACTCTGAATGTATTTTTTTTAGACAAATCAATTTTATTGATACAGAATAATAAAGCGTAAATCCATCCAAAGTGTACAATCAATGGTATTCGGTGTAATCACATATTTGTGCATTCATCACTTCAATCATTCTTAGAGCACTTTCATTATTCCAATAATAATAAACAAAAAAACAAACAAGCAAAACTCATCACCTCTCAACCTCTATACTTACCCTGCCATACAAAGATGACATTTTCCCTTCTCTCTAGTGTATCTGTATTAATATTTTATAAAAACAATCATATATACAATATCACCCATATTTGTGTTTTACATTAGGTTTTACTATCATATACAGTTCTATGTTACAGTTTTTAGCTTTCCTTCTAGTAATACACATGACCTTTGACTTTCCCTTTCAACCACTGTCATACCATACGATAGCACTGCTAGTTACAAACACCATGATATGCTTTAACCATTTCTATTCATTTGCAAAGATTTACAAGCAGCCTTTTTACCATTTCTACACAGAATAACCCTCAGCTTTCCATTCTATAACCTCCTTCTATTTTCTGGACCTACATTCTAATTACTAACTACATGAGATTACACAATATATTTAGTTCATAATAGCACAATCATACAGTATGTGTCCTTTTCTGTCTGGTTGCTTCACTCAACATAATGTCCTCCAGGTTCATCCGTGTTCTTATATGCTTCACTTCATTTCGTCTTACCGCTGCATAATATTCCATTGTGTGTATACACCACAATTTGTTTATCCATTCATCAGGTGATGGACACCTGGGTTGGTTCCAACTTTTGGCAATGGTAAATAATGCCTTTATGAACATCAGTATGCGGATGTCTCTGCTCTCAGTTCTTCTGGATATACACCTAGTATAGCCAGATTGAATGGCAAGTCTATATTCAACTTCCATAATAACTGCCACACAGTCCTCCACAGTGGCTGTACCATTCTATATTCCCACCAACAATGAATAAGCGTTCCTGTCTCTTCACATCCTCTACAACATTTACAGTTTCCAACTTTCTAATAGCGACCAGTCTAATAGTTGTGAAATGATATCTCATTGTAGTTTTGATTTGCATTTCCCTAATCACTAGTGCTGTTGACTATTTTTTCATGTGTTTCTTTGCCATTTGTACTTCTTCTTTGGACAATTGTCTTTTCAACTCTTTTGCCCATTTTTGAATTGGGTAGTTTGTCTTTTTTATGGTTGATTTGTATGATCTCTTTGTATAATCATGGATATTAAACCCTTATCGGACATGTGATAGCAAATAATTTCTCCCATTGATTCAGCTGCCTTCTCACTCTTTTGACAAAGTCCTTTGAGGTGCAAAAGTGCTGAATTTTGAAGAGGTCCCATTTATATATATATATATATATATATTTTTTTTTTTTTTCTTGCTCATGCTTTGGGTGTAAGGTTTAAGAAACTACCACCTAACACGAAATCTTGAAGATTTTTCCCTACATTTTCTTCTAGGAGTTTTATGGTTGTTTTTATATTTAGGTCCATGATTCACTTTAAGTTAATTTTTGTATAATGTGTGAGATAGGGGTCTTCTTTCTTTCTTTTGGTTGTGGATATCCAGTTCTCCCAGCACCATTTGTTGAATAGACTGTTCTGGCCCAGCTGGGAAGCCTTAATAGCCTTGTCAAAAATCACTTGACTGTAGATGTGAGGGTCTATTTCTGAGTTCTCGATTCGGTTCCATTGGTCAACGTGTCTGTTCTTATGCCAGTGCCATGTTGTTTTTACCACTGTAGCTAAGTAATATGCTTTAAAGTCCAGAATGAACTTCACTCTTCTTTTTAAAGATCTTTTTGGTTATTCGGGGCCCCTTAACCTTCCAAATAAATTTGATAATTTGTTTTTCCAATTCTGCAAAAAATTGGGATTTTATTGGGATTGCATTGAATCTATAAGTCAGTTTGGGTAGTAATGATATCTTAACGATATTTAGTCTTCCAGTCCATGAACACAGAATGTCCTTCCATTTATTTAAGTCATCTTCAGATTCTTTTAGCAATGTTTGGCAGCTTCCTGAATACAGGTCCTTTATGTCCTTGGTTAAGTTAATTTCTAAATATTTGACTGTTTTAGCTGCTATTATAAATAGAATTTTTTTCTGATTTTCTCCTCAGATTGCATATCAGTAGTGTATAGAAACACTATTGATTTTTCAGTATTAATCTTATATCTCACCACTGTGCTGAATTCGTCTATTAGTTCCAGTAGCTTTAATGTGGATTTTTCAGGAGATTCTAGATATAGGATCATATCATCAGTGAATAGTGAAAGTTTTACTTCTTCCTTTCCTATTTGGGTGCCTTTTATTTCTTTATCTAGCCTAATTGTCCTAGCCAGAACATCTAGCACAATATTGAATAATAATGGTGACAGTTGGCATCCTTGTCTTGTTCCTGATCTCAGCAGAAAAGCTTTCAGTCTTTCACCATTGAGTACAATGCTAGCTGAAGGTTTTTCTTATATGCACATTATCATATTCAGAAAGCTTCCTTATATTCCTATCTTCTGGAGTTTTTTTTAATCAAGAAAGTGTGCTGTATTTTGTCAAATGCCTTTTCTGCATCAATCGAGAGGATCATGCAATTTTTCTTCTTCAATTTATCAATGTGGTTTATTACACTAATTGATTTTCTTGTGTTGAACCACCCTTGCATAGCTGGGATAAAATCCACTTGACCATGGTGTATAATTAATTTAATATGCTTTTGGATTCAGTTTGCAAGTATTTTGTTGAGGAGTTTTGCAACTATATTCATTACAGATACTGGTCTGTAGTTTTCTTATTTTTGGTAGTATTTTTATTTGGTTTTGGTATTAGGGTAATCTTGGCTTTATAGAATGAGTTTGGTAGCATTCTTTCCTGTTCAATTTTTTGGAAGAGCTTGAGCAAGATTGATATTAGATCATCTTTGAATGATTGGTAAAATTTACCTGTGAAGCCCTCCTAGGGAGGTTGTGATTGGTTTGTTGAGGTCAATTTCTTCTAGGGTCAGTGTAGGTGGTTTTGTGTTTCTAGGAATTTGTCCATCTTTTCTACATTGTCTTTTTTTTTTTTTTTTTTTTTTTTTTTGGCACACAATTTTTCATAGTATCCTCTTATTATCTCTCTTATATCTGCGGGATCATTTCTGATTTTATTTATTTGTGTCTTCTCTGTTGTTTTTCTTTGTCAGTCAAGCTAAAGGTTTGTCTATTTTGTTGATCTTCTCAAAGAAACAAGTTTTGGTTTTGTTGATTCCATTTTTTGTTGTTGTTGTTGTTCTCAATTTCATTTATTTCTGCCCTGATCTTTACTATTTCTTTCCTTCGGCTTGGTTTGGGATTAGTTTGCTGTTCTTTTTCTAGTTCCTCCAGGTGTGCAGTTAGATCTTCAGTTTTAGCTCTTTCTTTTTTTTTAATGTAGTCATTGGTGGCTAAAAATTTCCCTCTCAGCACTGCCTTTACGTGTCCCATAAGTTTTGATATGTTGTGTTCTCATTTTCATTCATCTTAAGAAATTTGCTGAATTCTCTTGCAATTTCTTCTTTGAACCACTGATTATTTAAGAGTGTGTTGTTTAATCTCCATATATTTATGAATTTTCCCTTTTTCCATATATTATTTATTTCGAGCTTCATTCTGTTATGATCAGAGAAAGTGTTTTGTATAATTTCAATATTTTTAACTTTATTGAGACTTATCTTGTGATTCAACATATGTTCTATTTTGGAGAAGGATCTATGAGCACTTGAAAAGACAGTATATCCTGCTGTTTTGGGGTACAATGCGCTATAGATGTCTGTTAGGATGCGTTCTTTTATCATATTATTCAAGTTCTCTATTTATCCTCTGTCCAGATGTTCTATCCAATACTGAGAATACTGAGAGTGGTGTACTGAAGTCTCCAACTACTATTGTAAAGACATCTGTTTCTCCCTTCAGTTTTGCCAGTGTGTGACTCATGTATTTGGGGCACTCAGGTTAGTTGCATAAATATTTAGTACAGTTATTTCTTCTTTGTGAATTTCCCCTTTTATTAATATATAATGACTTTCTTCATCCTTTATAACAGTTTTGCATTTGAAATCTATTTTGTCCAATATTTCAATTGCTACTCCAGCTCTTTTTTCATTACTATTAGCATGGCATAGCTTTTTCTAATCTTTCACTTTTTAACCTGGTTGTGTCCTCATGTCTGAGGTGGGTCTCTGGTAGACAACATATAGATGGCTCTTTTTTTTTTTTTCCCTATTCTATCAGTCTATGTCTTTTGATTGGGGAGTTCAGTCCATTAACATTCAATGTTATTACTGTAAAGGCATCACTTACTTCATCCATTTTGTCCTTCGGCTCTCTGTTGTCACATCATTCTATTGCCTGTCCTCTTACCATTCGGTTTATGCTTCTTGATAAACTCTTCTCCAAATCTCTCACCCTTGTTTTTTCCTTTCAGGCTGCAGCATTCCCTTTAGTATCTCTTGTAATTCTGGTCTTTTCATAACATAGCCTATCAGTTTTTGTTTGTCTGTGAAGACTTTGAATTCACCCTAATTTTTGAAGGACAGTTTTGCTGGAAACAGAATTCTTGGCTGGCAGTTTTTCTCTTTCAGTACCTTAAATATATCATACCACTTTCTTCTCACCCCCATGGTTTCTGACTAGAAGTCGGCACTTAATCTTATCGAGTTTCCCTTGTATGTAATGCTTTGCTTTTCTCTTGCTGCTTTCAGAATCCTATCTTTATTTCTGATATTTGTCATTCTGAATAGTAGGTTTCTCAGGGTAGGTCTGTTTGGATTTATTCTGTTTGAGGTGTGTTGTCCTTCTTGAGTATTGATATTTATGTCTTTCATAAGGGTTGAGAAGTTTTCAGTCATTATTTCCTCAAATATTCCTTCTGCCCTTTTTCCATTGTCTTCTCCTTCTGGGGCACCAATAATGTAAATGTTTGTGTATTTCACATCGTCATTCAATCCCCTGAGATTCCATTTTTTTTCATTCTCTTCTCTTTCTGTTTTCCTGTCTTTTCTAGTTCAGATGTTCTGTCTTTGAAATCACTAATTCTGTCTACAAGCAATTCAGATCTGCTCTTATGTGTCTCTAGTGTATTTTTAATCTCACCCATCATGTCTTTCACTCCCATAAGGTCAGTTACTTTTCTTTACAGGCTTTCAAATTGTTCTTTATGCTCACTCAGTGTCTTCTTTTTTTTTTTTTTTTTTTTTTTTTTTAAAGATTTTATTTATTTATTCATTTATCCCCCCCTTGCTGCTTGTGCTCGCTGGGTCAGCTAACCACGCCGTGCAGGTGGGCTTGCCTTCACCAGGAGGCCCCGGGAACCGAACCCGGGGCCTCCCATATGGTAAACGGGAGCCCTACTGATTGAGCCACAGCCGCTTCCCTCTCAGTATCTTCTTAATATCCTTTATTTCTTTAGTCATATTTTCTTTAAATTTGTTGAAGTGATTTAAGAGAGTTGTGTGATTATCACTGATTGTCTTAAGTCCTATATCTCTTTAGGATATTTGATTAGTTCTTTTGGCTGGGCTATCTCTTCTTGTTTCCTAGTATGGCTTGTAATTTTTTGCTGATGTCTAGGCATCTGAATATGTTGGTGAATTTACTCTGATGGTTAATTTTTCTCTCTTCCTATTTTTTTCACAGCTCTTCTTGATATTTGGTTAAACTTCATCTAAGCCGTTAAACTGACCAGCTTAAGTTATTAAAACTGGGCCAGGGACTCAATAGTTGGACACAGATTTTCTCCCAAGGGTTAGGATACTGATAGAACAGAGAACAGTTTTTGTCCATGTAATTTCCAGACCGGCCAGCAGATGGCGCCTATCAGCGCACCTTTCCACAGAGGTGTTTTAGTCTGGGCTTACCTGTGTTCCTGTGTGGAATCTCCAAAGCGGAGATTTAAAGCAGGCTTTGCTGGCCGAATTCACTGAAGAAAAGCCCCCCAACTTCCTCTCTCATTTCCCTTGAAACAGTTGACAGGGAGGAGGGTGTCTGTTCCCCTCTCAGTCAGCTGCAGTGAGCCCGGGGTTTTACCCCAGCTTAATATCTTAGGGGTGGGGGAGGGGAGCTTCCCAGCTGCCCCAGGAGCTTGGTATCTCACATTTATTTTATCTGCTTCTTTGTCTCTCTGTCCCTCAACCTCCAGTGTAGCACCGTCTTGGTCTGCTGACCCTCAAAGCAGGTCCCTTAAGCCCTCAAACAACTTTTGGCTCTTTCTCATTTGTTTTGTGAGAGCATTGAGCTCTGCCTTTTAGTCCAATGCAATCTTCCCACAATTCCCTCAATGTATTTTTAAAATCTAAGATGTGAATGATGATGAGATATTTAAAAATCTGTAAAATGGTGCTTAGCTATCAATAATCTAGATATAACTTATCGAAGTAGTAGAAAGGGTCTAACAGATACTGTTTATAAGATATGTTGGGAGTGGAATAAAAATTATTTAGATTTCTTCCACCAGAGAACATTGTAAAAATTCAATTTCTAAGTGGAGAGCTCCCTATGGATTCAAAGAAATCAAGAAATAGGGTATCTGCAGGGTACTTCCGCACCTTGACTTGTGAAGAGAAGTAGAAATGAGTTATAACAGGGCAGTCTCCTCAGAATATAAGCCAATTTGTTAGAGAACCGCATTTGAACACAACAAGGTTGTCAGCCTTCCTGAGTTCTATAGGGTAAGAGTGAAAAGGAGATGAGCATTCATATTTTCCACACTCATCCATCTGCCTGGACTGGAGAACAAAATTGTCACAAAGCTAACCTCCATTTCATCACATAGTAAGAAAGCACTCCACTTGCTTCCTGTGGCACATTTTAGGGTTTGAAAAAGATGCTAAGGCCCTGGTTTGGTAATGCTTCCGTTCACCAGCACTCCTACTCCAGGAGAAATTAAGGCCAACTTGATTGAAAGGCAGGACCTAGCTGCCCAACAAAAATTCCATTTTTGCCAATATCCTTCAACATAAGCTGCATTTTAATTGCACTTTAGGAGAAACAGAGAATAATAATGACTTTCCATGCCCAGAAATTTTTTCCTAAAGCTTTGAAATATGATAGTGACAAGCTGTGAACTAATTAGCAAGCATTCTTTTATTTCTTACCCTAACATTTTATTCAGGTAAAATCTGATTAAGTGGATGTTGTGGATTGAATTATGCCCTCCATAAAAGGTGTGCTTAGGGCCCAAGCCCTGGTACTGTTGAGTGTGAACTAATTTGTAAACTGGACCTTTGAAGATGTCATTAGTTAAGGTGTGCCCAAACAGAATGAGGTTGGGTCTTAATCCAATATAGTCTAAGTCTTTTAAGCAAAGGAAATTGGAGACAGAAAGAAAAGTCTGGGAGAAGCAAGATGCTGAAAGTCAACAGAACCTGGAAGAGAAAGGAGAAAACTTACCATGTGTACTGCCATGTAACAGAAAAGCCAAGGAACCCCAATGATTGTCAGCTAGCCAGAAGGTATCAACATAGGGAGAACGCAAGCCTTCTAATCTCTGAAACCAGGAGCCAATAAATTCCTGTTGTTGGTATCTGTTTTAGCAGACAAGAAACAAACGATGGACATCTAGAGTAAACATAAAAGTAAATAATGTCTAAAAATGGCAAGAGATGATGAACATGGATGGAAATCAAGGAGGATGTCCTCTGCCTTGGCAGGAGTGGAGAGAGGCTGCATGGGTGCCAGATGTGGTGATGGGGCTGGTCTTCTTGGAGCACAAGCTGGAAGTAGGGGATGACCCAGGTAATAAGGAGCAATTCCCCACCATGGGCCCTAGAGTGTGCCTCAGTTTCCTGCAGATGAATTCAGCTAGCACTGTGAAAATGCTGAAGTATGGATGGACTCTTACAGTTTAGCAGTTAAGACTGATGATACTTTTCACCTCTACATTATTGGTTTGGTTTATAATGATTCAGAGTTCACCAATATTATTAGCCTCCTAATATGACTGAAAAGTTGTCACCAGCCCATGAGGTTATACTAAAAATAAAATAGGTGAGATTAGCATGTTTGTCTACTCTACTGCTCTGCAAGGTTCTTTAATCACAGGAAATTAGGCAGATAGTATCAGGACTGTGTTAGTGGTTTCCCATCTAACTCCCTATAAATAAATAGCTCTGTCAGTAGACTCATTAGACAAAGGATTTAGAAACACCAGAAGAAGAATTCTCCTTTGATTCCTAATGCCTATTGTACAAGGTCATTATCTAAAGTGTTTCGTATTTGTTTGTAAAGACTATAATTTATATAAAATTCTCCTAATGGTAACAACTGTGCAGTGTGTATATATGGTTTGAATATGTGTGTGTATGTGCATACATATATTTTCTGTAATAATTTTGGAACTAAATTTTTCATGTGATATTTTATTTTTTAAAACCTCAAACAAGGAATGAAAATATTTAACAGAAGTTTAAAAAACCAAGATCAGCTATTTTTTAAAAAGATGGTTAATAGTCATACTGGGAGTATGATATGAATGGGGAGGGATGCTAATTACTTTTATACATTTAATTTGAGAATTTCAGTGGGTGAACAAACATTCTGATCATATAGATTAACATGCCATACTAGTATTTTCACTTCAATTTGGTAATACTTTATATTTTAATACATTATTACTTAAAAATACAAACTACAGAATGGTCTCTTCAATATTTTTAAACTGTCTATATCCAAAAAGAACTAACCAAGTCTCTTGAAAAGAATCAAATGAAAGTAAACAGTGTGGTTGATATTCTGTTCATCTGTGGCTTGATACTTTTGCCTGGGCCTATAGTAAAATCTAATACATTTTAATAAGTTGGAAGTTCTTCTCTCACCCAGAACTAAAAAGAAAGTCTCTTTTTACTCCTAATCACACAGCATTCTTCTTTGCTACTGAAATCAGAAGTGCTTTCAGTGTCTAGAGAAAACAAAATCACAATTTCATTAGAGATTGTGCTGATATTCCTGTAATATGCATTAATCTTAAGGACAAATTGTTCCATGGTCCATATGGCATCCCTAAGCCCAACTGTCCAGGAAATGTTTACTCCTTTGGAGCACAGAGCCTTTTCTATCATAGCTTGTTAGGGATAGGGTGTGGGTGGAATAAGCCAATCAATTATAAAACTAATAAATTAGACAATATCCGACTTTCTAAAACTGCTGTCCACTATGACAACTATCAGTGTAGTTTGGATTAAGAGCACCACCATTAATTACTTTTATGAC
>JAKSZT010053805.1:0-18372 GCA_026826555.1 Tolypeutes matacus | reverse complement strand
CATGATTGTAAGAGGCAAGCTGAGAGTGTTTTTCACACCTTAACAGAGTTTTGTGGAGGTAAAAAGAATAATGGTGGTGGCTAGTTGTTCCTAAATATGCTGGATACAGTTATAAAAGAAAAGGATGAGCTGTAGGCTTCAAATATGCAATATAAGTGCCTCATGAAGGATGTGAAAGTTTCTATGTGTGCCCGGAAAGAAAATCTTATTTCATGTAGCCACAAATTCGAGCTCTATAAACACAGACCCAATCTCACTGCAAATAACCAGTTACATCAGAAACTAAATTCTCAAACTTTCAGGGTGTCTGCTTTTAAAGTGAGGGTATTGATTGGAAGGGAATAGATCCTGAAAATTGGAATGAGGACATATGGGATGATAATGAAAGCAGTGGGGACATTGAAACCCTGAATTCTACCGAGTCTTTGCCAGGTAAACCTGGAATGGCTTGCCCTGAGGAAACAGCCACCCACCCTTCAACCTGTCCTGAGGAAACAGCTTCCTGACTTGTCCTCCTTAAGGAGTCTGCCTTGCAACTTCTACCTGAAAAGATTAATCCTGTTTCACCAGATGGAATTCAAGGGAATGCTCTGAGGTAAATGGCTTGAAAGAAACTTCTAATCCTTCTCATTATCCACCTCCACCGCCCCTCTTCACTTCCAGACCTATATCAAGACTGAAGTCCTAATAGGATCCAAAAGATGAGTTACATAATGTGACCCATGGGGAAGTAGACCAAACTCCAAAAGCACCACCTGAGATTTACAATTGATATAGAGAGAAATCATGGGAATATGTGTGGGAATGGATATCAATGGTGTGGAATATAAAGTTGAATACAACTTAATTTATTGATATGGACCCACTAAGCAGAGATTCTGGATTCAATGTTGTAGTTCAAGGGGTTAGAATGGGCTTTATCAGTTTGTTTGGGTGGTTGACTGAAATATGGAATAAAGGGTGATCAACATTACCTTAGGAAATAGCAGGAGTGTCTCAGGAGTTTGAACAACAGCACAAAGCACACAAATATATGTGTTATGGGTGTTCCAGAAGGAGAAGAGAAGGGAAAGGGGGCAGAAATAATATTTGAGGAAATAATGGCTGAAAGTCTCCCAAAATTTATGAAAGACATAAATATATGTGTCTGAGAAGCTCAACATATGCCAAACAAATAAATCCTGATAGACCTCCTCTGATACACATGCTAATCAGAATGTCAAATGCCAAAGATCAAGAGAAAATGCTGAAAACAGCAAGAGAAAATTGATTCTTCACATACATGGGATTCTCAAAAAGACTAAGTGCTGATTTTTTATCAGAAACCATGGAGGCAAGAAAGTAGTGATTGATATATTTAAGGAACTGAAAAAGAAAAATTGCCAAAGTTCTTTATTGTACAAAAGTGTCATTCAAAAATTAGGAAGAATTTAAAATATACACAGATAAACAAAAACAGAGAATTCAATAACAAGAGGCCTGTCCTACAGGAATTACTAAAGGGGGTTCTACAGGTTAAAAAGCAAAGGCATGAGAGAGTGGCTTAGAGTAGTGTGAAGAAATGAAGATGATCAGTAAGGTTAGCTAAAAGGGTAAATGCAAAACCCAGTAGTACTGTATCCTCAGAATAAAACTATAATCTTTGATTCCTGTAAGAATCAGCATACAATAGACCAAGGAAAAACATATTTCCTGATAATGGATGTGCAGAATATGTAGTGGTAAAGTGGGACAAAAAAACAACATAAAGAGGAGAAACAGAGGGATATGGGAGCAGATAACTTGTATGCTATTGAAGCTTGTTAGGTCTTTTTAAATTAGTAAGTTATAGATATAGGTTGTGTAATATAAATCCCAGGGTAATGACAAAGAAAATATTTTTAAAATTTACAGAAACAGAAATGAGAAAAGTATCAGTCAGATACATCACAAAAGATAAGCTATACAGAAAAGGAGGTTACAATAAAGGAAAAGAGAGGCAAAAAAAGATGACATATAAAAACAAAATGACAAAACGGCTGAAGTAAGTACTGACTTTACAGTAGTAAAAATGAAGATTAATGGATTAATCTCTCAAATCAGAAGACAGAGGTTGCCAGAATGAATTAAAAAGCATGATATAACTATTTGTTTTCTAAAACAGACTCGCCTTATACCAAAGATGCAAATAAATTGAAAGTGTAAGGATGGAAAAAAGATATTCCATGAAGTAGTTATACATATCAGACAAAATAGAATGTAAGTACAAAGTTGTTATAAGAGACAAAGAAGGACACTATGTATTAATAAAAGTATCAAATTGCCCCAAAATGCATAAGGCAAACACTGGCAAAACTGAAGGGAGAAATATACAACCCTACAATAATTGTTGGAGATATCAATAGACAACTCTCATCAATAGATAGAACATCTTAACAGATAATCAATAAGGAAACTGAGAACTTTAGTAATATTATAAATGAACTATACTTACAGATATATGCAGAACATTGTACCCCAAAATGACAGGATATATATTCTTCTCAAGTGCACATGGATCATTCTCCAGAATATACCACATGTTGGGTCACAAAACAAGTCTCAAAATTTTAGAAAGATTGCCTCATGGTGCGTTTCCTCCTCCTGTACCCCTTATCCTTCTTTGTGTGTGTGTGTGTGTGTGTGCCATCTGTGCAGAAATGTGGCTTTGAAGGCATGTTTTGCCACTTACATATCATTGCCTATTATGTTTCCTTTATCTTCCAGTGGCCCAATTTTTCCCCCTTTGTAAATTTGTGTGTATTACTTCCCAATTTGTATTTACAATTAGAATTATAGTATATGATTAAGTAAAACGTACATAGGACATTTTAAATAAAATCTCATTCTAATATTAAAAAAAAAAAATTTTAGAAAGATTGAAATCACACAAAGAGCCTTCTTTGATCATAATGGAATAAAGCTGGAAATCAACCACAGCAGAGAACCAGAAAATCCACAAATATATGGAAGTTAAATAATACTCTCTTTTTTTTCTAACAGTTTTAACTTTATTTTGTACATTTAATAATTGAAAATATAAACAATTAAAAACTATAAAGTAAACACAGATGAATAAATATATACATTTCTCAATTAAATATAATGGATATATATAATTTTCTTAAATCAAACAATATATTACACAATATATTTGGTTCATAGTAATGCATTCATACAGTATTTGTCCTTTTGTGTCTGGCTTGCTTCACTCAACATAATGTCCTTCAGGTTCATCCATGTTGCCATATGCTTTATGACTTCATTTCTTCTTACAGCTGCATAGTATTCCATTGTGTGAATGGATAAACAAACTGTGGTCTATTCACACGATGGAATACTCTCTTAAAAATTCAGTGTGTCAAAGAAGAAATTGCAATGGAAATCAGTAAATATCTGGAGACAGATGAAAGTGAGAACATTATGTATATTTATGTATGATTGATATACTTCAATAAAATTTTAAAAAATTATGGAATGCAGCAACAACAGTGCTAAGGGAGAATTTTACAGCCCTAAACATGTTCATCAAAAAAGAAGAGCTAAAAGAAAATACCTAATTGCACAAATGGAGGAACTAGAAAATGAAGAGCAAACTAACCATAAAGCAAGCACAGGAAAGAAATAACACAGATTAGAGCAGAAATAAATGGAATTAAGAATATAAAAAACAATAGAAAGAATTAATAAAATCAAAAGTTAGATATTTGAAAAGATCAATAAAATTGACAAACTCTTAGACTGAAAAAGAAGAAAAAGAGAGAAGATGCAAATAAATAAAATCAGAAAGTAGAGGGGAGGACATAACTACAGAACCCACAGAAATAGAAAGGATCATAAAAGGATGCTATGAACAGTGGTTTGCCACAAATTAGACAACCTTAATGAAATGGACAAATTCTTAGAAAAACACAAATAACCTATCCTGATTTCAGAAGAAATAAAAGATCTCAACAGAGCAACTGCAAAAAAAGAGTTTGAATCAGGATGATAGTAATATTGTAATATTTTTGAAATAATTGCAAAGAAGATATTAAGTCAATTCTAAGAGACAACTATAGGAGGTATCAGGGGATATGGGATTTTTCTCTTTGGAGTAATGAAAGTGTTCTAAAATTGATTGAGATGATGACAGCACAACTCTGTGATGAAAATGAGAGCCACTGAGTGCACACTTTGAATGGATTGCACAAAGAATGGAACTGTTTAACACAGGGAATCCAATAGTGGAAGATAACCTGTGGTTAATAGGACAAATAAGAGAACATTCTCATGAACTATAACAAATGTATAATATTAATACAGTGTATTAATAATCAGGTGGGTTGGGGGAAACTATACCAAATGTAAGATATGGACTATCGTTAGTAGTAATATTTGATGATGGTATCTCATAGTTTGTAACAAATGCTTCACAACAATGCAAGGTTTTAGTGGCAATGTATGGGAGCCCTGTATGATGATAAGCATGTTTGTTTTGTAAGTTCACAACTCTTACTATACACTTATTGTGTATGTATGCTCATTTATGAATGATATACTTCAATTATATTTTAATTTATAAAAACAACCAACAAAGAAAAGACCCAACCATATGGCTTCACAGGTCAATTCTATCAATCATTCCAAGAAGAATTAATACTAATCATGTTCAAAGTCTTCCAAAAAAATTGAAGAGGAAGGAAAACTACCTAACTCACTCTATGAAACTAACATCACCCTAATATCAAAGCCAGATAAAGATACTACAAGAAAAGAATATTACAAATCAATTTCTAAAATGTAGATTCAATTCTATAATGAACATAGATGCAAAAATCCTCAACAAAATACTTGCAAATCGAAACCAAAAGCTCATCAGAAGAAGTATACACCATGATCAAGTGGATTCTAGTCCAGTTATGCAAAAGTGGTTCAAAGTAAGAAAAGAGGGCAATTACCATAACACACATCAACAAAACAAAGGAAAACACGTGATCCTCTCGATTGACACAGAAAAGGCATTTGACAAAATTCTGTATCTTTTCTTGATAAAAACAATCAGAAAAGCAGAAATAGAATGAAAGGGCTTCAACATGATATAAGGCATGCATGAAAAACTCTTTGCTAATATCATACTCATTGGTTAAAGAGGAAAGCTTTCCATCCATAATCGGGAACCGGTCAAGGATGGCTAATGTCATCACTGTTATTCAACATTGTACTGGAAGTTCTAGCCAGAGAATTTAGGCAAGAAAAAGAAATAAAAGGCATCCAAATTGAAAGAGAATAGGTAAAACTTTCACTATTTGCAACAACAATACTTTGCTAAAAGAAATCAAAGAAGAAATAAAGAAACGGAAAGATAATCATGTTCATGTGTAGGTTGACTAAATATCATTAAGATGTCAATTCTACACAAAGTGATTTATAGATTCAATGCAATCCTAATAAAAATTCTAACTATCTAGTTTGCAGAAATGGAAAAGCCAATCATAAAATTTATTTGGAAAGGTAAGGGGCCCTGAATAACCAAAACATCTTGAAATAGAAGAATGAAGTTGGATGACTCACATTTCCTGAATTTAAAACATATTACAGTTACTGTGGTCAAAACAGCATGATACTGGCACAAGGATAGATATATCCACCAATGGAATCAAATTTATAGTTCAGAGAAAGACCATCACAACTATGGCCAATTGATTTTTGAGAAGGCTGCCAAGTGTACTTAGTCGAGAAAGAATAGTCACTTCCACAAACGGTGATGGGAAAACTGATTTCCAGATGAAAAAAAACAAAAAGAATACCTATCTCACATCATATACAAAAATTAACTAAACATGGTCAAAGCCCTAAACATAAGAACCAGGGCTATAAAACTATTAGAAGAAAACGTAGGGACACATCCTCCAGATCTTGTGTTAAGCAATGGTTTCTTAGACTTTACACCCAAAACACAAGAAATGGCAGAAAAATAGATAAATGGGACCTCCTCAAAATTAATTTTTTGTGCCTCAAAGGACTTTGACATGAATGTGAAGATACAACATACTCAATGGAGAAACTATTTGGAAACCAAATATCCAATAAGGGCTTAATATCCAGAATATAAAAAGAAATCCTATAGCACAACAATGAAAAGGCAAGCAACCAAATGAAAAAATGGGCAAAAGGCTGGAATAGACATTAGCCAAAGAAGATATACAAATGACTAAAAAACACATGAAACAATGTTCAACATCACTAGATATTAGGGAAATGCAAATCAATACCACAATGAGATATCATTTCATACCTACTAGAATGGCTACTATTAAAAAAAAAAAAAAAGAAAATTACAAATTTTGGAGAGGATGTGGAGAAATAGGAACATTCATTCATTGCTGGTAGAAATGTAAATGGTGCAGCTGCTGTGGAAGACAGTATGGTGGTTCCTCGGGAAACTAAATATAGAATTACCATATCACCTGGCAATCCCACTACTAGGTATATACCCAGATGAATGGAAAGCAGGGACTCAAACAGATATTTGCACACCGACGTTCATAGTGTCATTAATCACAATTGTTAAAAGATGGAAGCAACCCAACACAGATGAATGGATAAATAAAATGTGGTATATAAAGGTGATGAAATATTATTCATTTATAAGAAGGAATGAAGTACTGATGCATGTGATAACATGGATAAACCTTGAGGACATTATGCTGAGCAAAACAAGC
This sequence comes from Tolypeutes matacus, assembly GCA_026826555.1. Lineage (NCBI taxonomy): Eukaryota > Metazoa > Chordata > Mammalia > Cingulata > Chlamyphoridae > Tolypeutes > Tolypeutes matacus. The sequence goes on along the minus strand of JAKSZT010053805.1, from coordinate 11,650 downwards.
CAGGCACAGAACAAATATTGTGTGATCACACTGATATGAGCTAATTATAATAAGCAAACTCACAGAGTTAGAATCTAGAATATAAAAGATTGTGGTAGAGAATGTGGAGCTTATTCTTAATTTGTGCAAAATTTTTATCTAAGCTGATTGCAAATGTTTGGAAATGCATGAAGGTGATGGTAACACATTATTGCAAGTACAATTAACAGTGCTGAAATATGTGTGTGAATGTGGCTGAAAAGGGAATTTGAGGATTTTATATGTTGCTAGAATGCAAGTTACAAGATAAAAAAAATAGGACTATATAACACAGAGAACCCTGTTGTGGATTATGCACTGGGGTTAATAGTACAAATATAAGAATGTTGTTTCATGAATTATGATAAATGTACAACACTAATACAAGATCCTATCAATAGGGTGGTATTTGGGAAAAATAGATATAATGTAAACTACGGAGTATAATTTATAGTACTTTAGTATTCTTTTATCAATTGTAACAAAGGTACCACATTAATGCAAAGTGGTAACAATGGGAAAGGTGTAATATTGAAGGATTGTCTTTTTTACATGACTTTTCTGAAAACCTATATGCTCTCTAATTTAAAAATATATACATTTTTAAGAAAGAATTATGCTAAGTGAAAAAAACAGACACAAAGTATTAAATTTTGTATGATTCCATTTATATCAAATGTAAATGTAAATAAATCTATAAAGATAGACATAGATTAGTTATTATGCAGGGTTAGGAAGACTAGAAAAATTGAGAGAAGACTGCTAAGGTATTAGGTTTTTCTTTTTGGAGTAATGAAAATGTTCTAAAATCTATTGTGGTGATGAATACACAATTCCTTGAGTATTCTAAAAGCAATTGATTGTACACTTTGGATGAATTGTATGGTATGTGAATATATCTCAATAAAACTGCTTTAAAAATCAATGCATCAAAGAAGAAGTTATCTCAAATTAAATTAGAAAATAGTTTGATATCACCAAAAAATAAAAACACTGAGATAATTAGAAATAGAAGATAACTTGCTTTACATGATAAAGTGCATTTATGAATAATCCACAGTTAATATTATATTCAATGTTGAAAGTCTGAAAGCTTTGCCACTAAGTTCAGGAACAAAACAATGATGTCCACTTTCACCAGTGCTCTTCACATTGTACTGGAAGTTCTAGCCAGAACAATTTCAAAATTTATTATAAAACTATAATTCAAAACAGTGTGATACTGGCATAGGATAGACATAAACCAATGGGATAAAATTGAGAATGCATAAATAAATCCATATATCTAAGGCCAATTTATTTTCAACACATATGCCAGGTCCATTCAATGGGGGAAAGAATAGTATCTTCAAAAAATGATGCTGGACCAAAAGGCTATCCACATGCAAAAGCTTAAATTGGATACCTACCTCAAATCATATACAAAATTTAACCACAAATGGATCAGCATTCTAAATGCAGGAGCTAGACCTATAAAACTGTTAAAGAAACATGGTGGTAAACCTTCGTCGTCTTTGATTTAGCAATAGATTCTTGCATATGACACCAAAAACAGAAACAACAACATCAAGCATTAGATAAATTTGACTGGATAAAAAATTAAACACTTACCTGCAACAAATAACAATTATCAAGAAAGTGAAAAGACACTGTACAAAATGTGAGAAAATATTTGCAAATTATATCTGTGATAAGGTTCTAGTATACAGAATATATATAAGCTATTAAAAAACTAACAACAAAAATGATAAGCAATCCAATACAAAATGGGCTAAGATCTTGAATTAGACATTTCTCAAAAAAAGATATATGGGCAAATAAGCCCATATAAAGCTATGCAATATAAATAGTCATTAAGGAAATACAAATCAAAAGTCCAATGAGATAACACTTAATAGCTTAATAGCTTCTAGGATGAATATGATATTAATAATATTAAAATAGAAACTATCAAATGTTGACAAGTGTGTGGAAACACTGGAACACTCATGCATTGCTGGTGGGAATTTAAAATCATTCAGCCACTCTAGAAAACAGTTTGGTTGTTCCTCAAAAGTTCAAACAAAGAATTACTCTATAAACCAACAATTCTACTCCTCAGTATATATCCAAAAGATTTTAAGACAGGTACTCAAACAAATATTTATAGTAGTACTGTTTCCTAATAGCCAAAAGTAGGAACTTCCCAAATGCCCATTGAAGCTTGCCGGATATAAAAATGGGGATATATACATGCAATAAAATATTATATAACCTTAAATAGGAATGAAATTCTGATACATGCTACAATGAAGATGAAACTTAGAAATATTATGCTAAGAGGATGAAGTCAAACATATAAGACTTGGGGGAGCTTTGGCTCAGGCGACTAGGCTCCCACCTACCACATGGCAAGTCGCTGGTTCGGATCCTAGTGACTCCTAAAGAAGACAACAAGTTGACACAATGGGCTGGAGTGGCAAGGTTGACACAAGAAGAAAAAACATGAGGGCTACAACAAAGCAGGGAGGGGAGGTGGCTCAAGCAATTAGGCACCTCCCTCTCACATCAGAGGTCCCAGGTTTGGCTCCTGGTGCCTCCTAAAGAAATAAGGAAGACGAACAGATAGAGCAAGTGAAAAACAAGGGGGTGAGGAGAAATAAATAAATTTAATTAAATATATACACATATGTATGTGTATATATAAAAGACTTGGGGAGAGGGCAGAATAAGGAATGACTACTTAACTGGTAGAAATTTTTCTTTGAGGGTAAGGAAATTGTTTTGTTAGTAGATAGAAGTAGTGGATGCACAATATTGTGACGGTAAAAGTGCCATTTAATTGCACACTTTAAAATGATTTATTTTGTGTTACGTGAATTTGACCTCAATTTAACATAAAAAAATAAAATTAATGTGTAAAATAGAATTCATACCAAGGATAGTCTTTATTTAATTTCTATGTTTTCTGTTTTATACCATGCTTATTTCCACCTCTAAGTTATGCCACTTTTACTAATTAGCATGTTATACAAGAAATAAACTATATAACCAACAGTAATATTATTTCTTTATATTAAATGAACTTAAATTACATTCAGGTACAATGCATATTCTTATTCTTGTCTTTTTTAGTATGAACAATGGGAACAAAGGTTTGCTTGAAAACTGGAAGAGAAAAAATGTAGTAACTAAATATCATGTAATGCAACAGCTATTTAAGCTGTACGTGCTGCTATAGTATATGAAATTCAAATGATAGTCTTATATTAATCTAAACTTAAGAACTTTCTTCTGTAAAGTTAATTCTAACACATGGAAGAGTCACTTGTTTGACCAAAACTCATAAAACTCATTCTGCTATGATACCAGTTTTATTCTGGGTTCAAATTTTAGCAAGCTGGGATCCACTCAGATTTTCTGCAAACTAAATAAATTATATCCTTCCCTATTTTGCATTGTGTTTCTGAGAAATTTTATCAAGACGCAAAGATTTAAACATTTCTACCAACATCAAGCAATACTCCATATATCAACATTAACATTTAAACTTTCTTAGGTAACAGCCCAGAGCTGAATTTTGAGCTTATACAAATGTTCAGCATTTTTTCAAACTACTCATTTTATCAACTTTTCTTGAATTATTCAGTTAGAAATACTAAGGGTGCTGTGAGTTCCTCTTTGATAAGGCCATATGTTTCACAAATCAAAGTTTTACACTTTTCTCTGTTATTTAGTGATGACATTTGCAGTTTGTGCATTCAACAGAACCTTGCCTAACACATTTATCTTCCTCTCTCAAATTCCTTAGAATGATTTATTGTTCTTTACATTATTTTAGCCTCAAAAAGGCATTGAACAACTTGAGTTAATAATAATTACCATAAGGGGTCATACTTTAATTATCAAGAAATTTTTAGCATTTTAAATATGGGCGGAGCTAAAGATATACTCTCATCAACAACAACATCAAATATAGTAGAATTCATGTGTCTGTGTAATTATTTGATTCTTCTCTAAGAAAGAAAGAAGGTCTAATAAGATATTTGATACCAGACACAATCCACTGAGTTAGCAGGAACTAGAACAAGATGAGAACTTACTAATTTGGGGAGTTGGCAAGTTTGTTTGACAACATCAAATAGAATCAGTTTCAGCTATTTCAACCAAGGAGGAAATAACTATATAAATATCAAGTTGGAAAAACGTCAGTGTGGTAGCTACAACTGGTATCTGTAAGTAATTTCAGTGTGGTATCAATCCTATCAAAAGGTACCCTTTGTAGAGTTACTGAAATGATTTGCTATTCACCTAACCTGCCAATAAAAAGGTCCTGTATATAACTTTCTGATAAAAGTCTCTAACAAAAATATTTAGAACATAAAGAAATATTCTGCAAGTTTCTATTCATTATAAGTAAAAGATATATTCCTTCTTATACAGGCACTGATAGGTGTGTTTCCTTACATAATTCTACTTGTTTCATTTAAACGTGTAGAATATCTTTTTTTAACTTTATTTTTAGAAAGATTTTAGACTACAGAAAAGTAACATAAAAAATATAGGGGATTACCATATACTCAGCCCCCTCCCCCTCTCACATTTTCTCCTATTAATAACATCTTACATTAGTGTGGTAGGTTTATTATAATTGATGAACCACTATTGAAGCTTGAATATTTGCTTCAAACCATGGTCTACAGTTTACACTATGGTTTACACTTTGCACTGTACAATTTACAGGTTTTGACAAAATGTATAATGGCCTGTATCCATTATTGCAATATTATGCAGAACAATTTTAATGCCCCCCAAATGCCCCATGTTCCACCTCTTCTTCCCTCACCATCCAGCAGAATCTCTGGTAACCACTATCTTTATATCAATGTTACAAGTTTTTCTGTCAATAGAATAATAATAAATCTACTCTGGTCTATGTTTGCATTTTCTCCTTATGTTTGTTCATTCTTCAGTTTTGAGGATTTGGGGATGGTGATGCCCACTCTGCTTCAGATTGAGAGGGGGCTTAGATCTTATGGGGCAGATGGAAGGAACTATTTTACTTGCAGTTGTACATACTCTTTGCCTTTTGGGATAAGGGTTGTCCATCATTGTCATTTTATTGGTTGTCTGATGAATTGGAGGATAGGTATTGGCTGCAACTCTGCTGAGATTCAGGTTCAACCAGCATGAGTAGACCAAATATTTAAATCTCTGGCACATATATTTTATGGGTATAGTGTTCATTATAGCTTCAAATAAAAAGGTAGAAAAATCATGTCTAGGGAAATTATAAATGAGTCCATCTCTGTTACATTGGGAAAAGAGTTTATCATATAGTCTAAGGTAAGGCCCACAGATGGGGTACTGATTTCATAGGGTTGTGTGCCTTATCTAATAGAGCTGGATGTCTCTAGAGCCCTCAGGAGTGCCCCTGTTTGAGGCTTTGTTACAGTGACAATTAGTGAGAGTTGGCTGGGATGTGAATAAACATAACCTCTGGAATGACCTCCTGACTCACTTTGAAATTTCTTAGCCACGAAATCTCTTATGTATTTAATGTTTTCCTCTTTTGGTCAAGGTCTTTTGCCAAATGCATTATTGGTTGGCACTTGGTTTTAATCCCTCAGTGCCAGGGAGGCTCATCCCTGGGATTCATGCCCACACAGGAGGAATGTAGTGAGTTTATATGCTGAGTTTGGCTTAGAGAGAGGCCACACTTGTGTAACAAGAAGGTTTTCAGGAGGTAACTCTTAGGTAATAGATATTATTAAGGTAAGTTTCAGTTTTACAAGAATAAGATTCATAAGTACCAGCATTAATATTGAGGAATTGTCATTATCAGTCTGTTTTCCTTTTATCAGGCACTGCCCATGTTCTGTAGAGATTCTTGCACTCTATTAGAGAATGTAGCAGGACTCCCGAGGACGGGTGTTTAATACTTTGTTGGTATTGTGTGATAACACTGAGATCACAGTCTATGACAAAATGAAAACATTCATATTTCATAGAGTGAACCCGAACCCTTCCCTACACATACTTTTACCACCAACACCCTGCACCAGTGACCCTCCCCTGCCATAATTGCCAGAAGAAAACTCCCAAAATTGTAATCTCAACTTCAGTTCTCTGCCTCCCCAGAGTTCACCCGTTCCTTTCTCCAGCCCTACCTTCAGCTCTATAGATAACCCAACTCAAGAATATCTTTTTGATTGCCTGAAATTCATACACCTACATGCAATATACCTTCAACTTCTACAGATCAATATTAATCTGATCATTTCTTCTATTTTTGATATATGCACAGGAAATAGCATTCTGGTATATTGAAATCACAATAAATTCCTTCTTGATTAATCTAACAAGAAAGAATTTTCTAGTCTGCAAGTATTAATAATAAATTCATCAACACAGCAACTGATATTAGAAATTGGGGTTTAATATTGGACCTAGGTGATTCTGATCCAGTGGAAATTGACATTAAATGATAAGATATTTCAGAGCTCTTGATGCCACGAGGGAAAGAGTTATTTATAATGCAGTATCATTTGAAGAGAAGGATTTGTTTGGACTGTGTGATTACTCCCACAAACCAGTAAGATGATCATAAGAAACACAGGAATGTGGGATAGGCTGCCCACTTCTATCTTCATCATAGAACTCAATAAGTAAAAATGGCAAGCTTTAATCTTAAATTCTTGACTTTAATGACAGTCAGAGAATGACCAAGATTCCATAACTTTCTTAAAATGATTTTCAATATTTGGTGTCATGGAGATCAGGACAAAGAGAAAGAATCTGTCAGAATTTGGTCCTGAATCTTGCTAAATATATAGCTTGTGTTGACTCTTATGTGAAATTTAAGACAAGATGGGAAAGGTTGGGATCCTTTCAAGTAAAAGATTAATATTGGGGAAAATTCAGATGACTCAGAACTGTACACGCTGAACCTGTGTATCAGTTGCTGAATTCCTTCCTTTCATATGTGCCTTGTGTATAGATGCCATGATGACTTCACCTGAAGTATTTGCTGAGCAGAAGAATGTTAATTTTCCTTAAGCTTCCTCGCAAAATGCTAATGCCAGTTGACCTCAATCTCAGTCAACATTACAGTATGCCTTAGAGATCCAATTTATGAGTCAAACTTGGGAAGAAAAGGCTTACCCATCAAAATAACTAGGAGTTGTTAATTAATATTTAAAAAGAACTGGAAAATGTATGTGAAAAATGGTGCTTATGGTGTTCAATAAGAAAGGAGTAAAAGTAAGTCTAGTTTGGGCCACAGTTATTTAAAATATGATTGATTGGAACAATAAATGCAATAAAATGTGAAATAAAATCTCAACTGCTATTCATGATAAAAATCCTCTGAAAACTCTTAATAGAAGGAAACTTATGAAGGGCATTTTCAAAGAAAGGCTACAGAGCAGACTTTACAGAACATACTTATCATTGATAATGAGAATCAACTGTAATTATCCAATTTATTTGAAAATGTATGACCAATAAAATCATGCACATGAATGCTTATAATAGCTTTATTTATAATCACCCAAAATTGGATGTCCTTCATAACCGAGATGTCCTCCAATAGGTGAAGGGATAAACAAACTGTGGAATACCCACATTATGTAATATTATCCCACAATGAAAATAAATGTTATTGAGCCACAAAAGGGCATAGATGAACCTTAAATGCATATTGCTTAGTGAAAGAAACCAGTCTGAAAAGGCTGCACTTCATATGATTCCAAATATATGAGATTCTGGAAAAGGAAAAACTCTAGTAATAGCAAAAAGGTCAGTGGCTGTCTGCAGTTTTGGTGAGGGCTTGAGAGGAAGGTTGAATTGGTGAAGCATAGGGACAGTGCAACTAGTCTGTAATTATACTGTAATGGTAAATAGATGGCACTGTGCATTTATGAAAATGCATAGAACTTTATAGCACAAAGAGTGAACCTTAATGTATGCAAACTTTGACAATCATATAGCAGTTAGGGGGAGTTCCCAAATGCATTGTAGAATGCATAACAACTATTTGACTGTATTACAATTTATTACACAACCACATTGAAGAGAGTGCAGGAGAAAGGTGCTGACCTAAGTAACTTTGGAAGGGAGTGGAGTCTATATGACTAAAGGCAAAATAATATATGCATAAGCACAGTACTTTAGTTGATAAAGTTGTTTACAATAGGTATATGGGCAAACAATTCTGATACTGTTATACATGTATACTGGAATTAAGAAATTAAATAAATGTATAGTGGATGGTGGGATCCAGATTTCTTATAATTTGAGTGGGGGCTTACGAATAAACAAGGGTAAGAGGCTATAATTATTCATGGGGTAATAGATAATAGTTGGAGACATCGTGAACTCATGTTTAGCTGAATGGCATTACAATTAGGCATATTTATAAATATGTATATGTGCATGGCTTAGTATATATACATATATGTCTTTGCTCTGTCACTTCAGTAGCAATAAGCATATGTACCATTTAAAACTTGGTTTCCAATAGTATTCTCTAATAAAAGGAATCAGATTGCTTAGAGAAAGGGTTGATTCTAGGACTGGGGTAGGAAATACAAAAGATGAGCCTGGAATATTTTGTGGCAAAAACTCATTAAGCATTTCAAAATGGTCTTTGGGATCTAGTGACAGTATTTGCAACAGGCAATTCTGGAGCCATTTGATCAACAAAATAAATAATGTAATACTGATATAACTCAAAGTATAAAACAAATATCCATGAGTTCATGCTAATATAAATAAATGAGTTAATAAATAAATAAATGGGGGAGAACATAAAAATCTCCTTTTCAGAAAACTTGCAAATAATGTATGTCCTCAAGGAATCTAAGCATAACTCCCCATACCAGAAGTAAGAGCTATACAAGTAACTTCCTTCATGTTATTATTCCATGGAAAGGGAGCAGGAAATCTCCAGTAGAGAATCCCAACTAACAGTACCTAAATCAGGTGGTCAAGTTCAGCATTTACAGAATACATTATGATAAATTATGCACATGATTTGATGAAATAGCAACTTTACCTCTGTGGTCCTTCTCCCCAAAACACATTATCCCAGTATAATCATGAAAAAAAAATCAGACAAATCAATTGATGAACATGCTGGAAGATAATTGACCAGCGATCCTCAAAACTGTTAAGATCATCTAAAACAATGTAGGCCTGAGAAATGGGCACTTCCGATAATGTTGTATTCTGGAAAGGATCCAAGAAGAGAAAAAAGGGAAAAAGGGAAATTTGAATAGCGTAGTGACTTTAGTTAATAAAACAGGTCTATTTAGCTGTATGAAAAGTACTTCTTAATAAACCAGACTAAAAGGTTATGATGGACTTACAAGTGAATATTGACATTATGCTGAGAGTTTGTAGCATACTTCCCTCAGAAATTGATGTTAGTTGGACAAAGATAAACTTAAGAACATATGACTTTTGAATTTCACATATAACTAAAATAATTTAGGGACCAATTTTGAAAACAGTATCCACATTTAGAAATAGTCAATATTTTCAAACACAAAGAATATTGACTGCTTTCTAAACCCTAAAGCAAATCTAACCAAATGTCAGATAATTTGCAACATATATGTAAATTCTCTGACACCATGCAAATTAGTAATAAATAGTTAACTAAAATTACATATAATATACTAAAATGAAAACTTTAAAGTCCTTTAAATATTTCATTGACAAATTAAAATATCCAAAAAGCAATCAAAATTTCACTTAGAAGTTTATGTTTGGTAAAATGCATCAAATATAACTTGTGAGATAAAGCTAAGGGCCACTTAAAACTTTAAAACTGTAAATGCTTATATTTGTAAAACAGAAAGATGAAAAATTAATAAGATAAATTTCCAACTTAATAATTTAGCAAAAAGTATATCAGTATAAGTCAAGAATAGAAGAAAGATACAATAAAGACAAGAACAAATATTAATGTAGTGAATTATATACTCAATACAGAATATAAGAAAGTTGGTTGTTTAAAAAGAGTACTTAAGTAGAAAAGTAACTAGCAAGGTACATCAATAAAAACAGAAGGAAAAACAATTTGGGGGAATTGTTGACTCAGAAAGAAATAGAAATTAGAAATAATTTGAAATCATTGTAACAAATCAGTAGCTGGAAAAGTCAAAGGCTGAAAATAGCCAAGATGATACAGAAGAAAAGGAACAGATGTGGTTATTGCCCTAACAAATAAAATTTCTTGTAAAGCTAATGGTCTAGAAACAGATCTACACTTGTCATGTGATTCAAGTAACAGTACAGATCAAAGGGCAAAGGCTCAACCTGTTTTCTGACAATTTTTCATGAAGAAAGCTAAACATTTGATACACTTTTATATCATACCTAGATTAGAGATGGCTTACAGATTTAGATGTGGAAATAAATAAGAATAGAATGGATAGAACATAGGGCATTTTTTTGGCATTGGAATTGTTCTGCATGACATTGCAATGACAGATTCAGGCCATTTTAAATTTTGTCAAAACCGATAAAAGTGTACAGTGAAAAATGTAAACCATAATGTAAACCACTGACCATGGTTAGTCTTAATGCTTCAGTAGTTGTACGTGAATTGTTACAAATGTACCATACATATGTAAAATGTTATTAATAGGGGAGAGGGGGAGAGGGGAAGGGGGTTGGGAATATGGTAATCCCCTATATTTTCTATGTGACTTTTCTGTAACATAAAGCTTCTTTGAAGATAAAGTGAAAAAAATAAGGCACTGGGGGAAGATACAGAAGAAATTGTCACTGTACATAAAAAATAACAAGTCTTAAAGTGATGAAGGATAATGAAGGGCTGGACAGATATAATGAAGACTGGTGTAGAACTTAGAAACTAAAGAATGCATGCTCCACCTAAAGGCATTCAAATTAAAAGATTTTTTACAATACTGTGCAATCCAAGAAATTTACTTCTGTAGATTTCATCAAACCTACTACTTATATTGGTGGTACCATAAGAATTATCAATGTGTATTAGTATTGTTTATATTTCTTCTTTATATATCTGAAGTTTCTGTTATAAGCTTTGGTGCTCTTTATGTGATACACTAAAATTCATATCAATAATATATTAATTTAGATATTTGTTCTTTATTAGTATAAAGATTTGGTCCACTTTTTGTTGTTTAAATGTAGTTAGTTGTCTTAATTTTAATAGTCAATACTGGGCCATCTTTTTGTCTGCGTTTAAATATCGTAACTGATTATTCTTTTTCTTTAAATCTTTCTGTATCAGTATATATTTACATTTGTGTTTATCTTGCATACTGCATATGAAATTTAAAACAAATCTGAGGTGCTTGTTTTTCCCAATATGAGATTTCACTCCAGTTAACATTGTTAAATATAATAGACAATCTGCTCTTAATTATATGATACTTATTTATGTTGTACTTGAATTTACAATATCTCTTTTGGCATGATGGCTATGTTTTCCTCTTATTAGTGTATTTCTCTTTGTTTTCAGTTCCTCTGATGATTAATAACACTGGATGATACAGTGAATTTTCTAATTTTTTCTCTTTTAATTTAAACTGGCAACTCAATTACTGCTCTAAAAGATGAAGAAATAAGCAGCTAGTTTATTTCTTGATTGATGTAT
>JAKSZT010053804.1:5321325-5332939 GCA_026826555.1 Tolypeutes matacus | reverse complement strand
CACCGTTCGGTCCACGCCGCCGATCCGCGCAGATAGATGTCCCAAGCCTCTCACTCCACGCGTGCACAGCACAGACCCCCGGGCAGGACCCCGTCCACAATCCGCCTTGCTCTGGGAGCTTGCAGTGTGCGCCCTCCTACACCAACGCCATCTTGCCCCCAAAGGTATTGATTCTTTAAGAAATAAATTTAATTAAAATTATGAAGATAGATGGTCCTATTAAAAGGATAAAGAAAATGGTAGTAGGTGTGCCCAAAAAGGGGGTCAGCCATGACATACTGGACCATGAGAGTGAGAAAGGCTAGGTGACTTTAGAGGCGGCATCATCCCAAAGAATGATGGGAAACAGCATTCTTCCTTGAGTTATTTTATGCTGTTGGTTAAATCTAGGGAGAGATTGTGGTAGACCTGCTGGGCTTGGGTATAAACTGCTAAAGTTCCCACAGCAGTGATTATGCTTAGGTCAGCTAGGTGAGGTATGAAGAGAGGCACTGCCCTAGACATAAACTCACAAAGACAGTACAGGCAATAACAAAACAGGCATATTGTAAGCAAAATAAAGACAGTACTTAAAGATAGCCATTCCTTTATCTTACTGGGACATTCATTAACTACTTAGAAAATGAATTAAATTTACCAAGACTTTTAATATGTTCAATATTCCTTTGCATATGATCTAGAAGAGGTATTATCATAATCATTAGGCATATTGGTATACTAATACTAATTAATACTAATCAATGCACAAGTTCCTCTGTGAGCTGCAATCAACAGATCTAAGCTCAAGTTTTGCAATACCATAGATGTTATCTCCATGGGAGCAGGCCATAGTGCCAATTGTGTTTGTGTAAGTTATACTCACAGTGCTCTGGTAATTATTGCTCAACTTGGTATAACCTCCATGCAGCCAGCATGCTGCAGCACTGTTAACCTTTGAGAGAAGCAAGGAAGTTAGGGTTCCAGGATTTCACTGGCCTGGTGCATAGCACACTTTGGCACTATGAAACAGAGCCAATGTGGAGGCATGTCCATGGTACATCTGGCCATGTCAAGCCATTGTTGCCTGCTGCAGGAGTCTGAAACTGCAACATACTCTCCATCCACTTCAGGAACTTAACCAGAGATGTGGTAAATACCTTTATTATTTTAGGGGCCAATGACAAACCTAGACAATAACTCAAATGGAGAGGCATTATGCCGAGTAGTTGGACCTGACTTGAATGCACAAGGGAGGCTGACAATACAGAAGTCTATTTCTTTTCATCTTTATACAATTTCCAATCATTTTCAATGCAATGTATAACATTCAATGGAACTTAACTATTTTAGTACTTTGCTTTTTACTTCTAAACTTTATTATAACTATATTAATTAACAGGTATTTTCCTTGAACAGTATATGAGACTTTTATCCAGTTCCAACCTGGGTGCTGGACCTGTCTCCCTTCACCCACAATATAATAATAAGAGAGGTTTATGCCCTGTCAGGCAGAGACTACTGCCCTAACCATCAGGAAGTAACTAGAGAAGAATGACCATCAAACTTAAGCACCCCCTTAAGAATAAGGGCTTGAACTCTCTAAGGGGGGAGTTGAGGCAGGTTAATATAGTGAAAGGGGGAAGGCAGCTGGCCCAGCAGACAATATGGCTGACAGACAACATGGCTGCAAGACCCTGCTGAGACACTGACCTTGGCCTTGAGTCCCAGTTGGGGCTCTTTCTGGGATGGAAGAGAGGCCGTGGATATTGCAAACAGGCCTCAGCATTGGCCTCCAACATTGACAGTGTAACCAATAACAGCTGGGGCCTCTCCCCTTAGCATTATCAAGGTGAGGAATAGTTAATAGCTTAAAAGGAGACCACACAAAACAAAGCCTGCTCTCTCTGCCTAGAGAAGCCCACACCAGATCTTAGTGCATATTTCCATCCTTCTCTATCATTTCTCAGCAATCTCTGTTCTTTTCCACAATTTTCCAATAAACTCCTTTTATTGGACTAAAAAAAATACTAAAGGGATTTATGCAAATTAAAAGGAAAAAATGTAGAGGGTTGGAGGACAGTGTAGAAAGGAAGATTATTAATAAGAATAACTGAAATATAAAATGAGTATTAAAAACAAAATATGACATTTATAAAACTAAATAAAAAATGGCTGGTAGGAAGATGGCATCAGATTAGGAAGGCAGGGCTCAAGTTTCTCACAAAAACAACAGAAAAAAAGATAAAACCTGTCCAAGGGACATGCTTTGGGGGGTCAGCAGGACAGGACAGTACTTCGCAACTCCCATGAGTTTGAGTGACAAAGCTGAAAAACCTGAAATAACAAACATGAGTTACAAACCACCTGTGGCAGCAGGCAAGGGCTCCCCTGCCCCACCCTAAGATATGAAGCTGGAGTAAAACCCCTGAATTACATAAGCTGACTGAGGACTGAGAAGGAAACAGACATCTTCCTTCCTGTCAGCTGTTACAAAGGAAATGGGAGGAGAGTCAGGGGGATTTTCTTGAGTGAATTCAATGAGCAGGCCTGATTTGAATATCAGCTCTGGCCAGACCAAAACATGGGAAAATGGAGACTGAAACAAGTCCATGGAAATGTGCACTGAGGAGCACCATCTGCTGACTGGTCTGTAAATTCCATAGACAAAACCTGCTTTTGGTTCTCTCTTTACACTAACTGCTGGGATAAAATCTGTGCTCCATTAATGGGTACCTGGCCAAATTCTGATAATGTAGGCTGTGCAAATTTAAATACATTTTAAGTTGGAATAAATATCAAAGAAAAGCCATAAAAAAACAATAGACAAGAGAGAGAAATTGGCCATCAGAGTAAATACACCAACATATTCAGATGACTAGACATTAGCAAAACATTACAAGCCATACTAGGAAATGGGAAGAGATGGCCCAGCCAAAGGAATAACCCAAATATCCTGAAGAGATACAGGATTTAAGACAATTAATCAATGATAATCACACATATCTCTTGAATCAATTTAAAGAAATGAAAGAAAATATGACTAAAGAGATAAAAGATGTTAAGAAGACAGTGAGCATAAAGAACAATTTGAAAGCATGCAAAGAAAAGTAAAAAAGTTTATGGGAATGAAAGACATGATGGATGAGATTAAAAATACATGAGAAACACATAAGGGCAGGTTTAAATTGCTTGAAGAAAGAATAAGAGATTTCAAAGACCATCTAAACTGGAAAAGACAGGAGAATAGAAAGATAAGAGAATGGAAAAAATGGAAAAGGTCTCAGGGAATTGAATGACAATGTGAAAGGCGCAAACATTTTGCAATATCAGTGTCCCAATAGGAGAAGAGACTTGAAAAGTGGCAGAAAGAGTATTTGAGGAAATAATGACTGAACACTTCCCAACCCTTATGAAAGACATAAATATCAATATCCAAGAAGGAAAATTCACTTCAGGGGGAGTTTTATATTATTTATGAATTCCAAAAAAGAGATATTGATTATGTTTGTAAACTGGCCTGTGCCTCTGGGCATGATACCCTTTGATTGTATTATATTCAGTTGAGATGTCTTTGATTAAATTATGTTAAGATTAGGCTATGATTCAACCACATCACTAGGGTGACTGAGAGTTGAGTCCCTACCCCTCTAGGTGCGTTATATAAATGGATGCTCAATCAAGAACACAGAAGTAGATACACAGGAGAAATACACGGAGGAAAAGAGACAGCTCTATTGATACAGCAGAGAGATGAGCCATTCACCTGATAATTTGCAGCACTGAGAAATCTTCAGGAAGAGAGAGGAGACCTCCGGCATACACTAAGATCAGAAGGAGGTGGGACCACGGAGCCTTGAGAGAGGAAGGCTGAACCCTTTCAGACATCTCCCACCATCTTGCCCCCAAACATGGCAACAGATTTTGGTGAGGAAGTAGCTCTTATGGTATCTTTGACTCTTTACGGCCATGTAAATGTGAGCGTTTACCCCAAATAAATACCCTTTATAAAAGCCAACAGATTTTGGGTACTTTGCATCAGCAGCACTTTGGCTGACTAATGCAACCTCAAACAGAATAAATCTGAATAGACCTACCCTGAGACCCCTACATTCAGAAGGACAAATGTCAGAGAAAAAGAGAGGATTATAAAAGGAAAAAGAGAAAGGCAAATTATTACATACAAGAGAAACTTGATAAGATTAAGTCATATGATCTTAAATAGGTATTGAAAGAGAAAAACTACCAGTCAAAAATTCTGTATGTTAACAAAAGACCATAATTACAAGAGATAGTAAAAAGAGTGCTGCAGCCTGAAAAAATAAAAAAGAACAAGGGTGAGAGACTTGGAGAAGGGGGTAGTAATGAAGATTATTATGAAGGATAAATTAAAGGGTAAACAGACAGACAATAGTATGATATGAAAACAGAAAGGCAAAGAACAAAATGGATGAAGTAAGTAATGCCTTTACAGTAATAAAGTTAAATGATAATGGTTTGAATTATGTGCTGAAAAGAAATAGAAGGATAGAATGTTTAAAAAAATATGAGCCATCTATATGTTGTCTACAACAGACTCACCTCAGACGTAAGGCCACCGCTAGGTTGAAAGTGAAAAGAAGGAAAAGATATCCCATGCAAACTATGATGAAAAAGAGCTGGAGTAGTGATGCTAATATAGGACAAAATAGATTTTAAATTCAAAACTGTTATAAGGGATGGTGAAGGTCACTATATATTAATAAAAGAGGCAATTTACCAAGAAGAAATAACTGTATTAAATATTTATGCACATCACCAGGGTGCCCCCAAATACCTGAGGTACATACTGGCAAAGCTGAAGGTAGTAGATGTCTCTATGATAATAGTTGGAGAATTCAATACATCACTCTCAGTATTGGATAGAATACATACAGAAACAGTATGAATCTTATGATAAACTAGACCTAACAGATATCTATAGATATCTTTAGAGCATTGCACTCCAAAACAGCAGGATATACATTATTTTCAAGTGCTCATGGATCTTTCTCCAACATAGACCATATATTGGGTAACAAGACCAGTCTCAAAACATTTAAAAATATTTAAATTATCCAAAAAACATTCTCTGATCATAATAGAATGAAGTTGGAAATCAATAAAGAATGGAAAAATGGAAAATCATAAATATATAGAGATTAAACAACACACTCTTAAATAATTTGTGGGTTAAAGAAGAAATTGCAAAAGAATTCAGCAACTATTTTAAGACTAATGAAAATGAGAATACAACATTTGCAAACTTATGGGATATGACAAAGGCAGTGCTGAGAGGCAAATTTATAGCCCCCAATGCACCTTAGAGGAGAAGAAAGCCCTAAAATTGAAAATCTAACTGTACACCTGGAGGAACTTGAAAGAGAACAGAAAACTAGTCCCAAAACAAGCTGAAGGATAGAAATAGTAAATATCAGAGCAGAAGTAAATGGAATCAAGAACAATAACAACAACAACAACAACAAAAATAGAATATTTTAAAAATCTGGTTCTTTGAGAAGATTAAAAATCAGAAAACCTTTAGCTAGACTGATGAAAAAAGAGAGAAGATGCAAATAAATAAAATCAGAAATGAGAAGGGGAACATGACCACTGAAATCATAGAATTAAGAGAGATCATAAGATATACTATAAACACCTCTATGCCAAAAAAACTAGAAAATATAGATGGATGGACAAATTCCTGGATACACATGAGCCACCTACACTGATTTTAGAAGAAGACTTAAACAAACCAATCACAAGTAAAGGCATTGAAAGAGTCATGAAAAACAGGTGGATTGGACATCACCATCCCAGATGCCTCAGGATTGGGGGAAGAGCTATGGACTAGAGTGGACTTACTGGTATTCTGTGGTAGACATATTGTGATTCAAGCAATGGAAGAAATTACAACATTGATGTGGAGCCAGTGGCCACTGCATGCTTTGGGGACAGGGAGACGGAAAAGCAGTTGTAATACAGGTGCTTTTCTGGGACTTGGGAATTATCCTGAGTGACATTACAATGACAGATGTAGGCATTTTACATCAGCATATAACATGCAGAACTGTGTGGGAGAGAGTGTGGTCTACAGTGTGAACTATGGTCCATGCTTAGTGGTAAGGCCCCAGGATATGTATATCTTTTGCAGGTGATGTGCCACTCTAGTGAAGAATGTTTATGTGGTAGGTTGTGGGAGGTGTGGGAGGTGGGGAACATGGGAGTCCCTATAATTTTTGTGCAACATTTATGTAATCTAAGCATCTTTAAAATAATTAATTAAAAAGTAAAAAAAAAAAAAAAAAAACACTCAAAGTTTAAAAGCACTGAACCAATGGTTTCACAGATAAATTCTAACAACCATTGAAAGATGACCTAATACCATTCTTGTTCAAGCTCTACCAAAAAAATTGAACAGGAAATAATGCTGCCAAGCTCATTCTATGAAGTCAACATCACTCTAATACTAAAAACCAGATAAAAATGCTACGCAAAAAGAAAATTGCAGACCAATATCTCTAAAGAAGATTGATGCAAAAGTCTTCAACCAAAATACTTGCAAACTGATTCCAAAAGCACATTTAAAGAATTATACACCACAATCAAGTGAGTTCTATCCCAGGTATGTAAGTGTGGTTCAACACAAGAAAATCAATTAGTGTGATAAAACACACTGATAAAATGAAGAAAAAAATCATATGATCCTCTCAATTGATGAAAAAAGTCATTTGACAAAGTACAGCACCCTTTCTTGATAAAAGCCCCCCAAACGATAGGAATAGAAGGAAGCATTTTTCTATACGGTAAAGTGCATATATTCATAACCCACAGAAAGCATTGTACACAACAGTGGGTGAAAGATTGAAAACTTTCTCACTGAGATCAGGAACAAGACAAGGATGACCACTGTCAACATTATTATTCAATATTGTACTAAAAGTTCTAGCTAGAGC
Source organism: Tolypeutes matacus (assembly GCA_026826555.1). NCBI lineage: Eukaryota > Metazoa > Chordata > Mammalia > Cingulata > Chlamyphoridae > Tolypeutes > Tolypeutes matacus. The sequence goes on along the minus strand of JAKSZT010053804.1, from coordinate 5,325,989 downwards.
CTTTAGGATAGATAAAGATTTAAAAGGCACCCAAAAAGGAAAAGAAGTAAAACTTTCACTATTCGCTAATGGTATGATCCTATATTTAGAAAACCCTGAAAAATCTGCAACAAAGAAACTCTGCCACAAATAATAGGCATAAGCTTTAGGAGCAGCTGCTGACCCTGGTGATGGGATTCACCCCGTTTACAAGGGAGGAGGTGGGCTTGATGTGGTGGATGAGCTTTGGTCCACAATCACAATAAAAGATTAATATGCCAAAATCAATAAAGTTTCTATTCACTACTGATGTGCAATCAGAGGGAATCAGAAAAAAATAAAAATTCCATTTTTAAAAGGAACTAAAACAATCAAATATTTAGGAAGAAACTTAACCAAGGATATAAAGGACCTGTATTCAGAAAACTATAAAACATTGCTGAAAGAAACTGAAGAAGACTTAAATGGAAGGACACTCTGTATTCATGGATTGGAAGACTACATGTCATCAAGTACCAATTCTACTTATATTGATTCACAGATTCAACAAATTCCCAATAATAATCCCAACAAATTTTTTTGCAGAAAACGAAAAGCCAATAACTAAATTTATTTAGAAGGGTAAGGGGCTCTGAATAGCCAAAACTATCATTAAATTGAAGAACGAATTTGGAGAACGCTCACTTCCCCACTTTAAAGCATATTACTTAGCTACAGTGTTTTTAACAGCATGATACTGGCATAAAGATAGACATATTAAGCAATGGGACCGAATCAAGAGCTCAGAAATTGTCCATCATATCTACAATCATGTGATTTTTGACAAGGCTTTTAAACACACCTAAATGGACCAGAACAGTCCATTCAACAAATGGTCCTGGAAGAACTGAATATCTAGAGCCAAAAGAAACAAAGAGGAGCCCAATCTCACACTTTATACAAAAATTAGCTCAAAATGGATCAAAGACCTAAATATAAAAGCTACAACCTTAAAGCCAAAAGAAAATGTAGGAAAACATCTTCAAGATCTTGTGGTAGGTGGTTGTTTCTTAAACCTTTCACCCAAAGCATCAGCAACAAAAGGAAAAAAATAAACGGGACATTCTCAAAATTCAACACTTTTATACCTCAAGGGTCTTTGTCAAAAGGGTGAAAAGAAAGCCTACTCAATGGGATAAATTATTGGGTAATCACATATCTGATAAGGGTTTTATATCCATGATCTATAAAGAGATCATACAATTCAACAATAAAAAGACAAACTTTTTTTAAATAGGCAAAAGACTTGAAAAGACAGTTGTCTAAAGAAGAAACAAAAATGGCAAAGAAACACATGAAAAAATGTTCAATATTACTAGCGATTAGAGAAATGCTGGTCAAATTACAGTGAGATATCATTTCACATCTATTAGACTGGCCACTCTTAAAATTCAGAAAAATGTAAATGTTTGACAGGATGTGGAGAGATAAGAACAATGATTCACTATTGGTGGAAATGTAGAATATTACCGCCACTGAGGAGGACTGTTTGCCAGTTCCTAAGGAAGGTGAATACAGACTTGCCATGTAACCTTGCATTATCATGGCTAGGTAAATACTCAGAAGATCTGAGAGTGAGAGAAGTGACACCAATAGACATCTGCACACTAATGTTAATAGAAGTGTTACTCGTGATAGCCAAGTTTTGGAAACAACCCAGTTGTCCATCAACTAATGAATGGATAAGCAAATTGTCACGTATACACGTGACAGAATATTATGCAGTGATAAGAGAAAATGAAGTCATCAATCATATCACATCATGGAAAAACTTGGAGGGAAATATGTTGAGTGAATTAAACCAAACACAAAAGTACAAATACTGTATGATTATCCTATTATGGACTAAATATTTTATGTAAACTCATGGAATAACTAATTAGAATATAGGTCACCAGAAAATATAATGAGGGTGGAAAATGGAAACCTGATGGTTCATCTGTGCAGAATTGGTTAAAAGTTTGTAAATCTTTGGAAATTAATGGAAATGGTGTTTGTGACCAGTTGAGCTATTACATGGGTATGAGATGGGTTGGAAGTGAAAGCCTTAGGACATTTATATTACTAGAAAGAAATCGACAAAATGTAACATGGGACCATATAAGAGTGAAGCCTCATATAAATATGATTTTGGATGATATTGCATTTATAAGACCACTTTTACAAAATACAAATACAAACAAGCTAGAGAGAAGGAAATAGAATAGCAGCTGTATATGGCAGGGGAAGCATAGAGAGACTGAGAAGTGATGAGGTTTTTTTTTTGTTGTTGGCTTGTTTGGTTGGTTGATTTTTTTTTTTTGTATTATTATTACTGGAGTAATGAAAATGCTCTAAAATGATTGGAGTAATGAATGCACAGTTATGTAATTATTCCTAATACCATTGATTGAACACATTGGATGAATTTATGGTTTATTATAATTGGTCAATAAATTGATTTGAAAAAATATGTAATTTTATACAAATGCAAATATTTGATGATATTTATTAAGAACTCATGTTAACAGACACTTTTTTTTTTTAGTCTACAGAGTGTTCATAATAAAAATAATGCAACTGAAAAAATGCCTAATATAAGTACTGACTTTTCAGTAATAACATTAAAAGTTAATGGATTAAACTCTCCAATCAAAAGACACAGATTGGCAGAATGGAAAAGGAAATATGACCCATTGATATGTTTTTTACAAGAAACTCACCTTAGACTTAGGGACACAAGGAAGTTGCAAGTGAATGTTTGGAAAATAAAATTTTACATGCAAACAATTAAAAAATGGGTGGGAGTAGCTATCCTGATATCAGAGAAAATAGAATTTAAAAGCAAAACTATTGTAAGAGACAAAGGGCACTATACTTTGATAAAATGGGTAATCTATTAAGAAGAAAGAACAAACATAAACATTTAAGCACCTAACCGGGTGCCCTAAAATACATGAGGCGAACATTGAAAAAACTAGGGGAAGAAATAAATGCCACTACAATAACAGTGGGGGCTTTTATTACACTATTATCACCATTAGACAGGACATCTTGAGAGTGGGTTAATAAAGAAAAAGAGACATTGAATTATACATTAGAGGATCTAGACCTTGTAGACATATACAGAACATTACATCCAAATACAGCAAGATATACATTCTTCTTGGTGTACATGTATCATTCTCCAGGATAGACCACATGCTATGTCACAGATAAAACCTCAACTTATTTAGAAAGATTGAAATTATATGAAGTACTTGCTCTGACCACAATGGAATGAAGCTTGAACTTACTAAGGGACAGAAAACCAGATTAGGCTCCAAAGACGGGCAAGTGGAATAACATGCCCTTAGGCAATCAGTGGATGAAAGAGGAAATTGCAAAAGAAATCAGTAACTACCTTGAAATTAAGGAAAACGAGAACACAACATAGCAAAACCTATGGGATGCAGCTAAAGCAGTGTTGAGAGGGAAATTTATATCCATAAATGTTTAAGTTAAAAATAAAGAGCTAAAATCAATGACACAAATGCACATTTGGAGGAACTAGAAAATGAACAACAAACTAATCCTAAAGCAAGTAGAAATTGGGAAATAACAGATGATAGTGGAAGTAAATGAAATTGTGAATAAATTAAAACTCTAGAAAAAATTAAGAAAATCAAATCTGGTTCTTTGAGAAGATTAATAAAATTGAGAAACCCTTAGCTAGACTTCCAAGAAAAGTAGATATAAGGTGAAAAAACAAAAACAAAAAAAAAATGAGGGAGGGTATATCTCCACTGATCCCACAGAAATAAATAGTATCATAAAAGGATATTTTGAAAGAAAAGAAAAAAGAGGATACTTTGAAAATTGTATGCCAAGATTGATAACTTTGATGAAATGGACATATATATAGAATCACACAAGCAGTCTACATTGATGAAGGAAAAAATTGATTAACTCAAAAGACCATTCACAAATAATGAGATTGAATTAGTCTTCAAAAACCTCCAAATAGAACTGGATATCCATATCCAAAAGAAAGAAAGAAGACCACTATCTCACACCTTATACAAAAATATAACTAAAATGGTATAATGGACCTAAATATAAAAGTGACAACCATAAAATGCCTAAAAGAAAATGTAGGACAATATCTTCAAGATCTTGAAGTAGGTGGTATTTTCTTAAACCTTACACCCAAAGCAAGAGCAACAAAAGAAAATATATATATATATAAATTTGACCTCCCCAAAATTAAAAACTTCTGCATCTCAAAGGATTTTGTCAAAAGGGTGAAAAGTCAGCTGACTCACTGGGATGAAATATTTGGCAATCATATCTGATAAAGGATTAATATCTAACAAGATCATAGAACTCAACAATGAAAAGACAAACTGACCAATTAAAAATGGGCAAATGACTTGACTAGACAATTGTCCAAAGAAGAAATACAAATTGCAAAGAAACACATGAAAAAAATGTTCAGTATCCCTAATGATTAAGGAAATAAAAATCAAAACTACAATAAGATTTCATTTCACACAAAAGACTGGCTGCTATGAAAAATTAAGAGAGATATTACTTTCTGCTCTTTTCTGCTTGTCTACTTGAAAAAAATATTTAAGTGTGTGTGGAAGTTTGATGTGATTATGAATTCCAAAAATATAATTGAATCA
>JAKSZT010053804.1:5283676-5321315 GCA_026826555.1 Tolypeutes matacus | reverse complement strand
GCAGTCTTTTGAGAAGCAGTTTTAATGTTGGAAAGAAGGCCCCAGGAGAAGAGAAGCAAGCCATTTACCTGATCGCCTACAGCTGACCTTGTGGAAGAAACAGGAGCTAAGCCCGGAGAGAAACACAGCCCCGGGAAGAGAGGAACCCCAGAAACCTGAACCCTGGCAAACGCCAGCAGCTGTCTTGTTCTAACACGTGGCAATGGACTGTGGTGAGAGAAGAAACTTAACGTTTTATGGCCTGGTCTCTGTGGACTTCTACCCCAAATAAATACCCTTTATAAAGACCAACCCATTTTTAGTATTTTACATTAGCACCCCTTTGGCTGACTAATACAGAATTTGGTACCAGAAGTGGGGTAGTGCTTTTGCATATACCAAAATGTTGGAACGGTTTTATAAATGGGTAAGGGGTATTTTTTGGAGGAATTGTGAAAAGCTTGATGGAAAAGGCCTAAACCACTTTGAAGAGACTCTTGATAGTAATATGGATGCTAAAAAGACTTTCTATGATGCCTTAGAAGTAAATGATGAAACTTTTATTGGAAACTGGAGGAAAGACGATCCATGTTTTAAAGTTACAGAGAACTTAACAAGATTAACTCCTGGTGTTATATGGAAGACAGAATTTAAAAATGGCAAACCAGAGCATTTAGCATAAGAACTTTCCAAGGTAAACTTGGAGAATGTGGCTTGACTTCTCCTTGCAGCTTATAGCAAAATACTAGATAAGAAAAATACACTAAGGACTGAACTTTTGGGCACAAAGAAAACAGAAACTGATTCTAAAACTTCCAAGTTTATAAAAATCAAATTCCCAGATAAAAATGCCCTATTTGAAAACTTTACTAAACTTGGAACTTGTAACTCAGAATTGACGATACAGTTATCTAGTAAAGACTTGTGGGAAGTCTTACTGTGTGATGGCTTGGACCCCTGCTTCCTGCATGCTAAACCAACAAAGTTTTTGAAAGAGCTGTATGAACAAAACCACTGTCAGCTTGGACAAAAGAGAACATGGAAAGGAGAGACTGAAGGAGGAAAAGCTTTAAAACGAAAACCGTGGAAGCAGAGATCTGGGATTAAAACATCTCCTTGGGCCAAGAGAGGAGCCCCACACATATATACAGAGAGGGTGAGTTTTCCCCAGCAGTTGAAGAGGGTGGATGTCCCCACCTTATGTTCAGGAAGAGTTTTGCCACCCCAGGGTGCAGGGAGGTTGGAGCACATTCCTCAAAGATTAGGACGGTTAAGGTCAACACCCCATTGGTCTGAGAGGGGTGTACCTGTCCCCCATAGATTAGAGAAGGCCAGGTGGTCAACCCATTGTTCTGAGAGAGTTGAGCCTGTATGCCAAAGGTTAGGGAAGGCCAGATGGTCAACTCGTTGCTCTGAGAGGGTTGAACCTGTATGCCAAAGGTTAGGGGAAATGTTGTCTTCACCTCACTGTGCTAGGGGGGCAAAAACTCTAACCCAAAGATTGGGTAAGGTGTGGCAATCACCCCAACACTCTTAGAGGGTGAGGTCTGGAGTTTGGTCAACACCCAGATGCTTAATGAGGGTGGAACCAAAAAAATGACTGTTGGGCAAGCCTGTGGAAAGGGTGGGTTCCCATGTGGCCCCAAGGAAAAGAAATCATCACCTTAAGAATGACTCTCAGACTTTGAAATCGAATGGAGGATGCCCTGCAAGTTTACTGAAATGTAGAGAATCCATGACTCATGTTTAACATCCCAGTTTCTTCTTATGATATTAAAAATGTTTATCTTTTGTCTTTCCATTTGTGTATTGGAAGTAGTTAAATGGTTTTGTAAGATTCAGAGGTCTATAGCAGATGAGACTTTCCCTGAAGACAAACTGTATTTTTTGAAAATGATTTTGCATATTTTGTACTTGGATTGTTACTGATTTAAGTTTTTTTTAAATATTGTAATATATTTTTTGAAATTCAGAGGGTGGAATGTGGAAGTTTGATGTGATTATGAATTCCAAAAATATAATTGAATCATGCTTGTAAACTAATCTGTTAATCTGGGCATGATTAGGTTAGGATTAGGGCGTTGAGCCCCACCCCTTGGTGGGTGGGGAATTGAATATAAAAGGCAAGGCAAAGGACAGTTGAAGCAGTCTTTTGAGAAGCAGTTTTAATGTTGGAAAGAAGGCCCCAGGAAAAGAGAAGCAAGCCATTTACCTGATCGTCTACAGCTGACCTTGTGGAAGAAACAGGAGCTAAGCCTGGAAAGAAACACAGCCCTGGAAAGAGAGGAACCCCAGAAACCTGAACCCTGGCAAACGCCAGCAGCTGTCTTGCTCTAACACGTGGCAATGAACTGTGGTAAAATAAGAAACTTAACGTTTTATGGCCTGGTCTCTGTGGACTTCTACCCCAAATAAATACCCTTTATAAAAACCAACCCATTTTTAGTATTTTACATTAGCACCCCTTTGGCTGACTAATACAGTGTGGTTGGTATATCCGATCACGTAAAATTTTGAGTTTTAGTTTCCAGTTTGGGCTCCTTTTCAGCTCCCTTTCGTGGTCTGCTTTATTTTCCATGCAGTGACAGAAAGTCTGAGGATAATGCTGAGCAGACCCATAGGGAATATAGACAACAGCAAGGATATGGAATAAGAGGAATAAAGTGTCAAAGTGAAAACTTACCACACACACAAAAACAATGACAAAATGAAACCCTAGAGTAGAGAGAGAAGCTAATCATCTGAATAAACCCATCAAGATAAACAGATGCTTAGACACCAACAAAAAATAACAAGCCATGATAAGAAACAGGAAGACATGGCTCAGTCTGATGAACAAACTAAAAACCAGGAGGAGATGCAGAACATGGAACAATTAATCAGAGATGTCCAAACAAATATCAAAAATCAACTTAATGAAGTGACAGAAGAGATTAAGGAAATTAAGAAGACAATGTGAGAACATACTGAAGAAATTGTAAACATACATTAAAAAATAATGGATATGATAGTGATGAATGGCACAATCCAAGAAATCAAAATACTCTGGAAGCATATAACAACAAATTTTAACAGGCAAAGGAAAGAATCAGTGATGTGGAAGACAGGACATCTGAAAAACAGATTGTAGAACAGATAGATACAAAAGATAGAAAAATGCAGCAGAGACTTAAGGATTTGAATGACAACACAAACCACACAAACATACACATTATGCATTATAGGATCCCAGAGGGAGAAGAGAAAGAAAAGGGGACAGAATGTATGTTGGAGGAAAAAATGACTGAAAAATTTCCCAACCTTATTGAAGGAGATGGACATACATGTCTAGGAAGTGCAGTGAACCCCAAACAATATAAATCCTAAGAGGCCTACTCCAAGACATATGCTTGTCAAATTTTCCAATGCTCAAGACAAAGGGAGAATACTGAAAGCAGCAAGAGAAAAGAGATCCATCACATACAAGGGAAAGTCGGTAAGATTAAGTGCTTATTCCTCATCTGAAACCACAGAGACAAGAAGGCAGTGGTATGACATAGTTAAGATGCTAAAAGAAAAAATAAACTTCCAGCCAAGAATTCTCTATTCAGCAAAGCTGACATTCAAAATTGAGGGAAAGTTCAAAATATTCATAGATAAACAGAAATTAAGAGCTTATGTCAATAAGAAATCTGACCTTCAAGAAACACTAAGAGGAGTTCTGCAGGTTGAAAAGAAAGGAAAAGAAAAGAAAAGAAAAGAAAAGAAAAGAAAAGAAAAGAAAAGAAAAAAACAAACAAACAAAAAACAGGAGAGAGAGAGAGTTGGAGGAGAGGGTAAGAACAACTAAAAAGATAAAAAGAGAAATAAAAACAACATAGGACATACATAAACTTAAGAAAATATAGCTAATGTAAGTAATACCTTAACAGTAATAACATTGAAAATTAATATTAATAAGAACTAAAATAGTCAAATATCTAGGAATAAATTTAAAGATGAAAACACCTACATGCAGAAAACTACACAACACTGTTAAAGGAAATTGAAGACCTAGTAAATGGAAGAATATTCCTTGTTCATGGATAAGAAGACTAAACATCATTAAGATGTCTATACTACCACAACTGATTTACAGATTTAACTCAATCTCAATATAATTCACCACAGCATTTTTACTGAATTGGAAAAGCTAACTATGAAATTTATTTGGCAGAGCAAGAAGCCCTGAATAGCCAAAGACACACTGAAAAAGAAAAATGAAATCAGAGGAATCACACTACCTGACTTTAAAACATATTAAAAAGTTACAGTGGTCAAACTGCATGGTATTAGCACAAGGATAGACATACTAACCAATATAACCAAATTGATATAGATTCTCACATATATAGTCAGCTGATATTTGACAAGGCCATCAAGCCTATTCAACCAGGAAAAAATGGCCTCTTCAACAAGTGGTGCTTGGAGAACTGGATATCCATAACCAAAAGAATGAGAGAGGAACACCATCTCACACCTTATACAAAAATCAACTCAAGATGGATCAAAGATCTAAATCTAAGAGCCAAGACCATAAAGATCTTGGAAGATAATGTAGGGAAGCACCTACAAGATTTTGTATTAGGAAATGGTTTCACGAACTTCACACCCAAAGCACGAGCAATTGAAGAAAAAATATATAAATGAGACCTCCTCAAATTTAAAAATGTTTACACCTCAAAGGTGTTTGTCAAGCAAGTAAAAAGGGAGCCTTCTCAAAGGGAGAAAACATTTGGTAACCATATATCTGATAGGAGCCTAATAAACAGCATAAATAAAGAAATCCTACACCTCGAAAATAAAAAGACAAACAACCCATTTTAAAAATGGGCATTTGATTTGAATAGACAATTCTCAAAAGAAGAAATGCAAATGGCTATAAAGCACATGAAAAGATGTTTGACATCACTAGCCATTAGGGAAATGCAATGAGATATCATCTTACACCCATTAGACTGGTGGTTATTAAAAAAAAAAAAAAAAAAAAAAAGGACTACAAATGTTGGAGCAGTTGTGGAGGAATGGGAACACTCACCCACTGCTGGTGGGAATGTGAAATGGTGTGGCCATTGTGGAGGACATTTTGGTGGCTCCTCAGAAAGTTATCTATAGTACTGCTATATGTTCCAGGTTCTGCTGCTGGGTATACACCCAGAAGAATTGAAAGCATGGACACAAACAGATATATGCACACCAATATTCATAGTGGCATTATTCATTATTGCCAAAAGTTGGAATTAACCCAAATGCCCATCAACAGAAGAATGGATAAGCCAATTGTGGTATATACATACAATGGAATATTATTCGTCTGTAAGAAGTAATTCAGTATTACCACATGGGATAACATGGATGAATCTTGTAGACATGTTGAGTGAAGCAAGCCAAGCACTGAAGGACAAATATTACATGACCTTACTGATATGAATAATTAAATTGAGTAGACTCACAGAGCTGGAGTCTGGAAGATAGGTTTACAAGAGTTAGAAAGGGAGAAGAAGGTCATGAGTGAATGACCATATAGGCAAAATCAATGATAATTTTGAAGTGTGAAAGTGAGGAGCATAACAGTTGTACAGTGATACTTTTGGGTTGAGTTGTGATGGTTTGTCTTGGGAGTAGACTGATGAGGGTAAGTTGGACTGTCCATAGAACTGGGAGGAAGGTTAGGGGAGAGAGCAGGTGAACACTGGAGATAGACAGGTATGTGGTTAAACCTACGTTTTTGGGAATGTTCTTTTGTCAACATGGCAGGGGAGGGTCACTGGTTTAGGGTGTTGGATGTGGTGGGCTTTTGGGACAGTGCACACCTGGGGCAGGCTTCTAGGGCATGTGTGAATTTTCATCTTTTCATAATGGCTGGTATCCATGGATGGAGACCCACATATGAGCGGGAAGGTGTTGGACTCCTATCCTGGAGAGTCTTTCCATGTTTTCAAACAGAGGAGAGGGAGTCTCTCAAGAGCATAGGCAGTGCCTAATAGGGGAGGACAGAGCAATATGTCAAGCCCTCAATGTTGTTTCAAGTAACTATAAATCTTGTTCTTCAAGGAGTGAAGCCTGGTATTTGCTGTGGGTCCTGAGGGGAGGGGAAGGGAGGAATAGAATAGATGGAAAATGGGTATTTTGTGGGACACGGAAGTGTTCTACATAATCTTGCAATGATGGATACAAGCCATGTTAAATTTCATCAAAATTTATACTAGTGTATCATCTAAAATGTAAACCATAATGTAAACCATTGACCATGGTTAAAACTATGTTTCAATATTTGTACATCAATTGGAACAAATGTACCATCCACATATAAAATGTTATTAATAGGGGAAAAGGGAAAAGGTGGAGGATGTTGGGTATATGGGAAACCCTATATTCTGTACATGACATTTCATAACCTAAAACTTCTTTGAAGACAAAATGAAAAAGTAAGGTACTGGAGGAATAAATGGTAGAAAAAGTCACTATACATACAAGACCTAAGATCTTAGTTATGGAAGACATAATGTAAATTAAAAAAAAAAAACTTTTTCATTATTTTTTATTATTCCTAATCTTTATTTTTTATTTATTTTATTTCTTATTTTAAAACCGATCATTAATATTTTATTTTCTTATTAATTGTATTTGGCTATTTTGTTGGCTTCATTTTTGAAGAAGTTTTGGATCATGGAAGGGTTACAACTATGGTAGAGGATGATCATTTTTTTTTTTTTTATGTGTTTATTTTTTATTTATTTTTTTTTTATTATGGGTAAAAATCAAAATTCTCACAATACATACAAACATTTGTAAAATGATATATAAATATATATGCATATATGTGTATTTGCTTACAAAAATGTTATTTTTTATATATATATATACATATATTTTAAGAGGTGCTTAGATTACCTAAAATATTACACGGAACCCACTGGGATTCCCATGTTGCCCACCTCCCACACCTCCCACCACATCCCACACAAACATCTCCCACAGTGTGGCCCACCAACCTCAATGAACTTACACATCCTGGAGCCTTGCCACCAACCATAGACCACAGTTCACACTGTAGACCACACTCTCTCCCACTCAGTTCTGAGTGGTGTGTGCTGATTTAAAATACTTTTGTGACTGGGGAATTTTAATGGAGTCCTGAATACAGAGGTAAATATTTCTTTGTGCTGTATGGAAAGAGCCCTAAAGGGTTGTTGAGGAAATAAATATATTGTGTCCAGCAAAGGCAGGCCAAACTTAAGAGGAGAAGGGAAAAAAATCATTTCCGTGAACCTTTGAGACCAAGGTATAGTCCCTGGGATCAGTGGCAGCTAAGCATTTTGCTCTCTCTCTAACCTCAGTTGAAAATGGGAATGGGATGGCAGATTCTGGCCCATCTCTAAGGATCATTGCTGTCCCAAAACACACACAGTCACAAACAAACTGACAAAATGCATGCACACATGCATCTACATGCACATTCATACACTCCACACACACACTCACATGCTAATTTCTAAAATAGGATGCCATCCAATAGTGTATCTTGTCTTCATATAGAGTCAGAAATTCAGTCTTAAAGTTACACTGAGACCCAAATATATTTACTGTCACAGTGAAGAAAAAAGAGTGATGTGTTTAACACTAATTGTTTTACTATGTGTTATCCAGGCTATAAGTGGATGATATTTTCGCTACTTGTTGCAGATTTTCATGTGCCAGAGGTACTAATTACATGAATGAAGTAGGACAAGCAGTGTGGAACTTTGATTGTTCCCAATGAAGTGAACAGTCCTATTACAGGGGAAAACACATGTTGAGAAGCCATATATGGGGTGCTCTAGTATGATTGGCTCTGATATTTTTTGTGCCTTTTATTTGCTATTTCTATATGACTTGCAATTCATCTTAGGAATAAGTCCTCTATTTACTCTTCCTTCCTATTAGTCTTCTGGTGTACTAAGCTGATTAAATCCGCCTGAATGTAGACTATTTACTGAATATTTTGAGTTAGGTTAGTAAGTGGAAATTTCCTTGGGGGGATAAAGATATTCAAAATATGAAGAAAACTATCCATTTCTTCATCCAAGAGTTTTTTAATCTGTCTAACAATTTGTATTAGGAATTCTTCAATATGCTGGAATAAAGGCAGTAGGACGGAAAGTGAATAGGATAATGGGAGATATTTGCCTTGTCAAGCCTGTTTGGGTGGAATTTTACATAGTGATCTGGGAATGAGCAGATAGATCAAATTTTGGAAGTCAAATTTAGAAGTTAGTTTTAAGCATGCTAGGTTTGACATATGTAGTACACATCTCTTATAATTATAGAATGTTAACACTGGAAATAAATTTAGGCATATACAAAGTGTGCCGTTTTTAATATGAGTTTCATAACCAGAAATTCCATGGAAAGATTCCTGGCAATTTCTGAAACCTCTCAAATTTTGTGTGTTTATACAATGTGCATTTTGATGGAATGATCTTTTTTTTTTTAATCAGGGACTTGAAGAGGTCCATATTTCTAACAACCTAAGAGATCTTCATTATTAGATGATAAAGCACTCAAGGAATAGATGGGCTAGAGAATATATACATAAACTCCTATAAGTGGTTTTCAGGGACACAAGTATAAGAATACAATTCTCAATGTAAATAATGCTCTTGTCTCTAGTATATTGTTGTCTCTCATTTCCCAACAAGATGGTGATGATGTCCCATGTATCCAAAGATATGTGTGTAAAAGGATTGCTAATCTCTTCCCTCCTATATGTCAGAGATGAGGTTACAATTTCTTATATTTCTGATGGATTCTATGACAGATTTTAACAAATTGGAGGCATAGAATGTGGTTGCCAGAAAAAAAAGTTCAACCAAATTTTTTTCTTGGGATTCCAGGGAGGAAATTCAAAGCTGTCAATATAATACAGTTGGTTCATTTTGGAGCTCAGTCTTGAACACAGGATTCTGTAATTCAAGGACAATAAACGTTATGGCTCCAAAATGCCCCTCTTTTGTCAAATTATATGAGGTATGTGACAAAAATATTAAAACAAATATTTATCAGGGCTCTGAACAACATCCCCATTTGGTTTTACACTGCCTCTTACTATTAAAAGATTGGCCTTATTTTACTTCCACAGGCTCAACTTTTATAAATAAGTCTGTTCTTGTTCTTCTCATTCAGAATAAAAATATCTACCTTTGTTAAGCATAGTTTTATGTCAGACACTGGTCTATCCATTTCACCTATATTTTACTTATTAATTAGTTTATATTACAACTGCTATTTTCCTTTCCTTTTCAGTGGTGAAGAATCTTTGATTGGGGGGGTGTTGAAACACCTTCCCAAGATTACAGAGCTTCCAAGGGGTGGAATATGAATTTGAAATCAGATGTCATTTCAATTATGCAGTTTTACCTATGACAGACCTATCTGCTCTCAGTTGTCTTGTTCAAGTGGTTGTGTTCACCTTTCACTCAGTAGGGGAAGGATGATCTAGAATAGCACCACTCAGATGCCAGGAGAACAGCTTGCTGTCAGCAAGGAAATAGAATCTGGTCAGAATTTTAAAATGCTAACTCAGTTTGGCTTCCTTTGTAGTGGTCTGACTCCCAAAGTGAGAAGAACAGCTTTCAAACTACTTGAGACCCAGACATGCCAGATTCACAGGACACACCCTATGCTACAACCTATTGGACAAATAAACCACAAGGTCATAACACATAAAAGGGTAGGAAAACAGACTCCACTCTTGAATTCAGGGACTGTAAAGATGTAGAACCATTTTTTCCCAATATCTCCAGATATCATTGAATATTGGTTTCTGTTATTTCTTATCTATTTTAAACATCAGAAGTTTGTTACTAAAACACAATTTTATGAAATTGTGGTAAAATTATATTGCACATGGAAGTCAAAATTATGACTCTAATGTGGGATGTTTTACTGGGGTATTAAAAACTTTCATCAAGATTATTTATGCACCAATTCCAGGACCTGAAGATCTGTCTTACCATTTGGTTCTTAAATATTAATGATTCAAAATCTTTTGAAAGTTCATATAAAGGTGGATAGCAAGAGATGAATCATGTTTTTTGAGAGCTATTTGTGGAAAGAGCAGGGGAATACAACTGAAATGTTGAGTGTAGTGAAAAGGAGGAGAAAAATAAGAGATCAAGAAAGATTACTGGGTATGTGTATTATATAATAAATATTACTATGTTTATATGTCAGGGTGTTAACAAAATTCAAGCAAAAGATTCAAATCATTTTGAAACTGCTTTTCAGTATATGAGCTATATTTTGAGTACTATATTAAACTGAATAAGATCTAACGAACTCTACCCACTGTGATAAAGCCCATTTGGTCATGGCGTAATTTTTTTATATGTTTATAAACATATGTTTCTGAATTCTGCTTTCTAGTATTTTGTAGAGGATTTTTGCATATATATTCTAAAGGAATATAGATCTGTAATTTTCTTGTGAAATTTTCTATTGTTTTGGTATTAGGGTAATACTGGTCTCATTGAATGAGTTTGATGTGTTGACTCCCCTTATATATCTTTTTTTATATATAAAATATTACATATAAATAGTTTGGGGAAGAATTTGAAAATGTTACGTGTTAGTTCTTCTTTAAATGCTTGGTAGGATTCATTAATGAAACCATGTGGGCATATTATCTTGTTTAGCATACCATAGAGCCAACAAGATTTCCTTGTCAGTTGCATTATTTTTGTATTATAATTAACTCTTCTCACTTTTACTTTTGAAAATTATCAGTAATAAGTTAATAGGCTAACTTCAGCCATTTCAAGTCTTTTCCATCTACAGATCATTTTTTGTTTTGTCATGATGCTTCCCTGAAGCTCTACCATAAGCCAAAGGCCAGAATGGCTTTGTTTTCAGCAAAAGACTGCTTCAGAGTCCTGTGGAAAAAGATATGCCAGGTATTTGGGGGTATAAGCTTCTGAGGATATCATTTAAACAACTTTGAGATCACACCAGTGGACTGAGATGGGATATCCAGAGCTCTGGTTGAGAATCATATGGGTTCATGAGACTGCTAACCATGATACAGTGGGAAAAAAATGAATTACAGTGGTCTGGATGAACTGATAAGGGCTGACGCAGTTTTTGTTTGGAATTTTAATGATGTTGTTCTAATTTTTTAATATACACAGAGCCCCTTCTCTTTCCTCTTAAGCTATCTATAACTAACAACAATTTAGTTGTTTTTTAAACTGAAATAAAGCATTTATAAATGATATCTTATTTTCCCTGCCTGAGTCCTCCAGATTTCAGAAATTCTTCCTGAATCTTATTTTCACAGCAATATAGTTATTGGTGTAGGTTCAGTAATAATCTGTCCTTTTTAACTAGAGAATACTTGGAAATATTCATTATGCAACCAGTGCCTTGACTAGAATATCATATTTCAGAATGATATTTAATTAGATATGACCAGACACTTTTATGAAACTAAGGTCGACTTTATGAAGCCAATTCTTACAAAGTCCATCTAGGAAAATTCACCTGGTATCTGGTTTACAGGTATTCCAGCTCTGCAGGTGAGAAGGCAGATCACTTTCTAGCAGACCCAGGAAACTTAGGATATTTCATCCAAATTGATAAGTATTCTAGGTGGCAAATTCTTGGCTTAACTTCCTAGCCTCAGGGAACTTTTAAAAGTCCAAACTGAGATTCCTTACCTAAACCTTCAGAAAAGCAAAATTACAAAGACCCATATGTAAAATGCTACCTAACTAAATGCTCTTGCTGTACCTAAGTAAATGAGCAGGTCATAAGTAATGAAATCCAACCTAATTTTTTATTAGGAATAAATTTCTTTTAGATATTTTTATTTTTTAAAATTGTGGTTAAAATATCTATAAAATTTGCCATTTAAATCACTTTTAGGTGTACAATTCAGTGGCATTAATAACATTCACAATGTTGTGCAACTGTAACTACTATATAGTTCCAAAACTATTCATAATCATAGTTATTTTAAATCTGTATCTAAAAACATATTCATCAGGATCTTCTATGGATCTTGTTTCTATTGTTTATTGTCTATTTTTTCACTTGGTTTCCAGTCATGTTTTTTCAGCTTTTTATATGCCTCATCAATTTTCATTTTATCCCAGGCATTGAAAATTGAAGTGATAATTCGAGGACTAATAATATTCTAGAGATGACCTGTGTTTTTTATGCCAGATGAAATGGCGATCAGCAATCTATGACACTCTAAGTAAATCAGGTACAGAGATGAAGGCCAATCTATTTTTGGTTCTTACTATCTCTAGTGTCTTGCCCTTTGAGGTACTAAACCAGGTCTTGGGGATGTGTGTCACCAAGGGCCTTTCTCTGGAGAAAATCTTGAACTGCCTTTTTTAAAAATAATTATTTTTAATTTTTAAAAAAGATACTTATATTACATAAATGTTGCACAAAAAATATAGGGAATCCCATATGCCTCAACTCCCACACCTCCCACAACCTCCCACATAAACATCCTTCATTAGTGTGGCACATCACCTGCAATGGATATACACATGCTAGGGCTTTGCCATTAAGCATGGACTGTGGTTCATATTGTAGAGCACACTCTCTCCCACACAGTTCTGCATGTTATGTGATGATATAAAATGGCCTATATCTGTCATTGCAATGTCATGCGGGACAATTCCCAGGTCCTGAAAAAAAACCCTGTATTACAACTATTTTCCCTCTTCCTGCCCCCAGAACGTCCTGTGGCCACTGGATCCACATTAATGTTGTAATTTCTTCCATTGCTTGATTCACAATATGTCTATAATAGAATACCAGTAAGTCCATTCTAGTCCATAGCTCTTCCCCCAATCCTGATAAGTCTGGGATGGTGATGTACGCTCCACCTCCAGTTGAGAGGGGGCTTATACCCCATGGGTTACATTGATGGGATTATCCTGCCTGCAGCTGCAGATGCTCTCCATTCCCTGGGATGGCTGTTGTTCATCATCATCTCCCTGCCAGGTGTCCTGGGTGAGTCCATTGAGCTGTAGAGTAGGAGTTGCAGCTCCACTGAGATTCCAGGGCCAGCTGGCACATGGACAGCCCAAAGACTCCAGTCTCTGAATGTACACCTACAAACTCCAGCACCATGTATAGGTTTGAATAGAAGGGGCAGATGAACTATGTGCAGGGAAGACATATTTGAGTACAACTTTGTCACACCCAGAAGTACAAATTCCAAAGAAGGGCCCAGTGGTAAGTTACCAAACTCTGAAACTATCCACCCTGACATAGACCTGGGGGTCTCCAGAGTCCTCAGGAGCCCCTCTATTTGGGGTGATATCCACTTTGAAAGTCTATGAGGTCCTACTCAGATGAGTGTTACCTCTTGGATGACCTCCTGATCCATGAAGTCTTTAGTTATATGAACTCATTTTTCTTTACCTTTTCCCCCTTTTATTCAAGGTCTTTTCCCAGCCGTATTGCCAGTTGGCACTTAGTAGTAATCCCTCGGTGTCAGGGAGGCTCATCCCCAGGAGTCATTTCCCATGCCGGGAGGAAGTTAATGCATTCATATGCCGAGTTTGGCTTAGAGAGAGGCCACATTTGAGCAACAAGGAGGCTCTCAGGAGGCAACCCTTAGACACCCCATAACAATAGGCTAAGTTTCAGTTTCAAGAGCAATGACTTGTAAGGCTAGGCATCAATAACAAGGGCCCATCGGTGGATCATCCTCCTTTGCCAGACACTGCCCCTGCCCTTGGGGGTCTGTTGGTGCTCCCTTGAGAATGTAGCAGTGCTCTCCAGCATGGGAATTCAGTATTCTCTCATTTATTGAGTGATTCTCCACCCACTGTGACAATGCCCGGTGAACATTTGAACAATTTTTTATACCTTGTATGTATATTCAGATGAACTTCCTTCCATGCACCTCCCATTCCTGATACCCCCCCACCAATGATACTATCCCACCCCATTTGTAGCCCTTCTATGATCCAAAGCTTCTTTAAAGATGAAGTCAATACAATAGCCAAATACACGTAATAAGAAAATGAAATAATAATGATGTTTAAATGTAAGAGATAAAATACATGGAAACTTAATAAAATAAAATGAAATGAAAAGATTGGCATATTTAAAAATTGAAAACTATTTTTAAAAATTAAAAAAAAAATTTTTTTTGGTCATTTTGCCTTTTATCACTGCAATATCTGGTGTCCAGTCTGTACTTGGCACCTTCATTCCCCAGTGTCTCACTATTTTTCATTGTGTTTTCAAAGAAGTTTTAGGTCACAGCAAGGTCATACACAGAATCCAAGAGACTCTCATATACCCAACCTCCTCCCCCTTTTCTCACCCCATAATAAAACCTTTTTATGTGTGGATGGTAGCATTGTTATAACTGATATAGAAATAGTGAAACATAGCTACTAAACATTGTCAATGGTTTACAGTATGGTTTACATTTTAGAACGTACACTTTTCTAAATTTTTATATTATTTACCATGTCCTGTGTCCATCACTGTAAGGTAATGAAGAACTTTTCCACAGACCACTAGTGCCCCCTGTTTGATCTATTCTGTTCCTCCTCCCCATCCCCCCAGGGCCCACGATGACCCCCTGGCTTGACTCATTGGATGACAAGATTCATAGTTACATGCAACATGAGATCTTGACACATTGGTTTGTCCTCCCTTATTAGGAACTGCCCTTGCTCTTGAGAGACCCCCTCCTGTCTATTTCTGAATGAATTGGTCTTCCTGAACTGCCTTTTTATCCCAAAGATTCTCAGCATGTTGACCACCATTTCTAGAATTGGCTGATGCATCTTGGGGAAAGTGGTTCTAAGCTCATCATCCTGAGTTCACTTCATTTCTTTCATTATCCTAGTCATGCTTTCCTTTCATGTTAGCTGTCTTAAGCTTTCAAAGAGATTCAACAATTGTTCAATGTTTCTTTTTATTCTTTCTTAGGGAGCTCATCCAAATAATTGAGACTACTATTACTGGAAGCAGAACTCCACACTGTGTCTTTTTGAAATGATCCCATTAATATTTGAGGCACTCCTTGCTCCTTGGCACAGCAGTCTTAATTCTCATTGCTGGGTAAGCCATGAACACATGGTCGGTGGTCATCTCCCAGCACACACCGATCCCTGCCTCCTTTTCTATTTTGTGCAGATGTTTCAGTCTGTTTCTATTCCACAGGCTAGGAGAGATGTTAGGTCTAATGAAAAGGCCTGAATGTAACTTAAACTGGGAAACTAAGAATATTCAGCCCCAGATGCTTTTAGGGCAGGAACTCTTAGTATCAGGAGTTCCTCCCTCTGGGGTAGATATATACTCAGCACTCAAGCAGCATAGATTTATCTCTTCTCTCCGACTAGAAGTAGTGCGTGCACTGAACCTAAATAAAGCAGTTGGCCTCCCTGGGAGACCATCAATGATTGGAACTCTTCTGCTGCTCTTTTGGACATTTTGTGTTTTGTAAATAATAAAGCAGTCAGTTGCTGAACATTTCTGTTGGGCCTGAGCCTGTGTTCCCATGATACACCAGGTAGCAAATCACTACACACTCACTTTGTACTTTTCATGCAGTAGACCTTAATTCTGTTATTTTTTCAAAGAGTCATAGTCTTTTTAGAAGGTAGTGGTGTTTAGAAATCAAAATATGGGTATTAGGGGTGCTGAATGCAATTGGAGTGTCATTATTTCTAATCGGAATGACATTATTTCTAGGTTCTTCTGGTGGAGAGAGCTAGGAAATAAGTTTTTAAAAATATATAGTTTAAATTTATATTTGTAATTCAAATTTAACATTGTAATTTATTTTCTGAGCTCCATTTATTTAATCTTTAATTTTTTCTTTTAATTAAAATCTTGGTTCCTAATAACACTAAAATTTACTTTAATGCTTTACCCTACAAAATACATAAAATACTTTTGAAGCAACAATACTAAGATTACTACTAATGATGTAACTTGAGTGAAAATTCAAGATTTCCTGTAGTGTTTTTGAACTTAGATTATGTTTAAGGAGTATTTATAGAATGTGTTTCAAAAGTTATTTTATGTAATTCTTTTTACCTATGATTATAAATTTTTGGATTTTATTTTTTCCTTTTTAATTTCATTTCTATCAGTTTTTTGCTTCATGCATTTTTAATATCAGTTATTATATGCATAAGCATTTGATATTGTTTTTCTTCTTGATGAAGTGACCCCTTTATCATTATATAATGACTTTATTTATTCCTAGTAATATTCTTTCTTTAAAATATAGATTTTCAGATATTAATATAGCCACTGAAGCTTTCTTTTGGTTGGTGTTTTTATGGTATATTTCCACCTTATGTTTATCTATATTTAAAGTACATTGTTTGTAGATAGCATATAGTTGGCTGTTCAGTTTTCATCCAATCTGATAATCTGTGCTTTCTAATTGTGTGTTTAGATAATTTTCATTTAAAGTGATTATTGATATGATTATATTTAAGTCTAATATATTGACATTGTTTTCAATTTGTAAAATCTTTTTTATATATATAGTTTTTATTTTTAAAGATTATTAGAGAGAGGGGGCCAAGATGGTGTTAGTGTAGGAGGGCACACACTGCAAGCTCCCAGAGCAAGGCAGATTGTAGACGGGGTCCTGCCCTGGGGTCTGTGCTGTGCACGCATGGAATGAGAAGCTTGGGTCATCTATCTGCGCGGATCAACGGCGTGTACGGAATGGTAGAGATTTGTGAGTTTTAAGCCTGCCGGTGGTGGTTGACACAGAGGGCTGAGCCCCGAGGTTAGGGAGAAAAAAATAATAATAAAATGGCCAGTTGGAGCCGCGAGCAGGACGAGAAAGTTTTATTTTCTGGGGATGTGGCTGCCTGGAGCCCCTTGGACCTTGTGTGAACAGAACAGCCTGAGCGAATCGGCACCCGGTGAACGGGAGGGGTGATTCTCATCGGGGGAGGGAGTTGATTTGCCTAGCTGCCCAGGGATAAGCCCCAGGCCACCGTGGAGCCAGGAAGAGGGGACACTCTCCAAAAGAAGGAGGGTTCTGTTGGAGGACAGGGGAGGGGATTTTTTTTTTTTTTTTGACATCAATCTGGCTGCCTGCACTGCCCCATAGCTTTGGGGAGCAGATAAGCTGACCCGAAGCAGCATCAGGCTGAGAGTAGAAGCGAATCTGCAGTCAAACTGATTTACATAGCAACCCAGTGACCCTGGGGCTCGTCTCCAGAAGGGGCAGAATCAGCCTTCTTTAGCACTCTGCACTGACTAACATCAGAGCTACAGCTACCCTGGGGAGTCCAGGAAGTGGGATGTGCTTGATTAATTTCCGTGAGCCCAGTTAGGGTCCCTTCTGTAAGGAGGTTGGTCTAGAGGAGGAATTTTGGGTCCTGTATTTCACTAAAAAAAAAAAAAAAAAAAAAGTGAGAAGGTCACTTCAATAAATGAAAAATAAATTCCTTTTAATTTAGTTTAATAGCTAAAACCTGTTTCAGGACCTGCATATAGAACCCTGCGGGGAAATTGATTGATAAACACAAGTAGGCAGAGAGGATCCACGTGGACCCTAGGGGAATAATTGACCCCCCTTAGCTCTGTTTGACTGCTTCCCTGTGTGGATCTTTGGTTTCTCTCTGTTTATTTCTGGTCTCTGGCTTTTCTTTCCTCTTTCCTCCCCTCTTTCTTTTTTCTTTCATTTTTTAAAAATTAGGTGCTGCCAGATTGTCGCTTCTTTGCTGTGCTTCTTCAGTAATTTCCCAATCGCTGGCTATATTGATTCTGTATTACAAACTATTGCTTATCCTTCCTTCATCTTTCTGCTTTCTGCTTTCTGTTGTGGCTCTTAGATACAACATTTTTTCATAGGTCCACAACTTAAGGGTGTCAATTTCTATACCATCTATTTTGTTTTCTTCTTTTTTTTTTATTAGTATTAACTTTTTCCTTTCAGCCCGTTCCTTACTATTTCTCTCCCTCATCAAAATTCTAGACTTCTAAATCACTATATATATATTCCTCCATTTGTTTTCCCAGTCCATTGTAGGAACTCCACTTTTTTTCCTATTAATCTACATTGCCTACACAAGTTAAATATTCATCTCATTAAGTCTCATTTGGCCCCTCATCTAACTTTTATCAATATTACTATTATCCTTCTGCCTTCCTTATATCTTTTGATTCCTCTGGCCTTAATCTTTTGCCTTCAAGGGAACATAGAAAAAAGCAAGGAAATAAAATAAGAAGAAAAACTGCCAAAGAAAAAACTTAACTCACACGCAGAACCACCAGCTAAATAAAACTCTAGAGCATAGACAAAAGCTAATCAACTGAACAAACCCATCAAGATAATATGATGACCAGAGGGCAACAAAAAAATACAAATGACTGAGAAACAGGAAGACATGGACAGGTCTAATGAACAAAATAAAAATCAGGAAGCTATGCATATCATAGAACAACTAATCAAAGCTATCCAAACAAATATCATGAAACAACTTATAGAAGTGAAGGAAGAGATTAAGGATATAAAGAAGACACTGGGAAAACATACTGAAGAAATTACAAATATGTCTAAAAAGGTAATGGATATGATGGTGAACAATGGCACAATCCAAGAAATGAAAAAGACGCTGGATTCACATAACAGCATATTTGAACAGGCAGAGGAAAGAATTAGTGATATGGAAGACAATACAGCTGAAATCAAAGAGATAGTAGAACAGATAGAAAAAAAGATAGAAAAAATCCAGCAGGTACTCAGGGAATTAACCGATAATACAAAATGCACAAACATACGCATTATGGGCATCCCAGAAGGAGAAGAGAAGGGAAAGGGAACAGAAGGAGTGTTGAAGGAAATAATGGCTGAAAACTTCCCAACCCTATTGAGAGAGATAGATGTGCAGATCCAGGAAGCACAGCGCACCCCAAATGGTATA
Organism: Tolypeutes matacus; assembly: GCA_026826555.1. Taxonomy (NCBI): domain Eukaryota; kingdom Metazoa; phylum Chordata; class Mammalia; order Cingulata; family Chlamyphoridae; genus Tolypeutes; species Tolypeutes matacus. Next base: position 5,302,392 of record JAKSZT010053804.1, on the reverse strand, counting down.
AATCCCAACAGGCCAACTCCAAGACATATATTTATCAAATTTTCCAATGCTCAAGACAAAGAGAAAATACTCAAGGCAGCAAGAGAAAGGAGAACCATCACATACAAGGGAAGCACAATAAGATTAAGTGCTGATTTCTAAGCTGAAACAATGGAGGCAAGAAGACAGTGGTATGACATAGTCAAAATACTAAAAGAAATAAACTTCCAGCCACGAATTCTCTATCCAGCAAAACTGGCATTCAAAAATGATGGAGAGTTCAAAATATTCACAGATAAACAGCAATTAAGAGAGTATGTCAAGAAGATACCAGCACTTCAAGAAATACTAAAGGAATCTCTATAAGTTGGAAGGAAAAAACAAGGGAGAGAAAGTTGAAGGAGAGTTTAAAAACAAGTGAAATGACAAAAAGAGAAACAAAACAACATATGACATACATTAACCCAAAGAAAAAATGACTGAAGTAAGAAATTCATTACAAGTAATAACACTGAATGTTAATGGATTAAATTCACCAATCAAAAGACACAGATTGGCAGAATGGATAAGAAAATATGATCCATCTATATGCTGTGTACAAGAAACCCACCTTCTGCCCAGGGATTCAAGGAGGTTGAAAGTAAATGGCTGAAAAACCATTTTACAAGCTAACAATAGCCAAAAAAGGGCAGGAGTAGCTATTCTAATATCAAACAAAATAGACTTTAAATACAAAACTATTGTAAGAGACAAAGATGGACACTACATATTAGTAAAAGGAGTAATCTCTTAAGAAGACAGAACAATCATCAAACATTTACGCACCTAATTGGGGTGCCTCAAAATACGTGTGGCAAACTCTGGAAAAACTAAGAGGAGAAATAAATTCCTCTTCAATTATAACAGGGGACTTCAACACACCACTATCATCATTAGACAGAACATCTAGACAGAGAATCAATAAAGAAACTAAGGTACTCAACTATACGTTGGAAGCCCTGGACTTAATAGACAAATATAGAACACTACACCCAAATACAGCGGGATTTACATTCTTCTCAAGTGCACATGGAACATACTCCAAAATAGACAACATGCTAGGCCACAGAACAACTCTCAATGAATTCAGAAAGATTGAGATTATACAAAGTAATTTCTCTGACCACAACGGAATGAAGTTGGAAATCACTAAGGGCCAGAGAAACAAGTTAGGCACAAGGATATGGAAGTTAAACAAAACACTCTTAGACAAACAGTGGGTCAAAGAGGAAATTTCAAAAGAAATCAGTAACTACCTTGAAACTAATGAAAACAACAACACAACATATCAAAACCTATGGGATGCAGCGAAAGCAGTGCTGAGAGGGAAGTTCATAGCCATAAATTCATATATTAAAAAAGAAGAAAGAGCTAAAATTGAAGACCTAACTGCATACTTGGAGGAATTGGAAAAACAACAACAAACTAAACCTAAAGGAAGTAGAAAGAAGGAAATAACAAAGATTAGAGCAGAACTAAATGAAATAGAGAATAAGAAAGCACTGGAAACAATAAACAAAACCAAAAGTTGGCTCTTTGAGAATATCAACAAAATTGACAAACCCTTAGCCAGACTAACAAAGAAAAAGAGAGAACAGATGCAAATACATAAAATAAGGAATGAGCAAGGGGATATCACTACTGACCCCACAGAAATAAAGAGTATCATAAGAGGATACTTTGAAAAATTATATGCCAACAAGAATGATAATTCAGAGGAAATGGACAAGTTTCTAGAAACCCACAAACAGCCGACATTGATGAAAGAAGAAATAGATGAACCCAACAGTCCAATTACAAGTAAAGAGATAGACTCAGTCATCAAAAACCTCCCAACTAAGAAGAGTCCAGGACCAGATGGCTTCACAGCTGAATTTTACCAAACATTCTGGAAAGAGCTAATACCAATTCTACTTAAGCTCTTCCAAAAAATAGAAGTAGAAGGAATATTCCCTAACTCATTCTATGATGCCAACATTACCCTAATACCAAAACCAAATAAAGATACCACAAGAAAGGAAAATTACAGACCAATTTCTCTAATGAACCTAGATGCTAAAATCCTCAACAAAATACTTGATAATCACATTCAACAACATATCAAAAGGATTATACACCATGACCAAGTGGGTTTCATCCCGGGTATGCAAGGATGGTTCAATATAAGAAAATCAATCAATATAATACACCACATAAACAGATTGAAAGAAAAAAATCACATGATCATCTCTATAGATGCAGAAAAAGCACTCTTTCCTCATAAAAACAGTACAAAAGATAGGAATAGACAGAAACTTTCTGAATATGATAAAGGGGATATATGAAAAACCCAAACCTATCATCATTTCAATGGTGAAATCCTAAAAGCCTTCCCTCTGAGATCGGGAACTAGACAAGGATGCCCACTATCACCACTCCTATTTAACATTGTCTTAGAAGTACTTGTGTACGATGAGGAATGGCCATCCCAGGGAATGGAGAGGGCCTGCATCTGCAGGCAGGATCATCCCACCCACCATATCCATTGGGATATAAGCCCTCTCTCACTTGGAGGTGGAGTGGACATCACCATCCCAGTCCCCTCAAGATTAGGGGAAGAACTATGGACTAGAGTGGACTTGGTGGTATTCTGTTGTACACACATGGTGATTCTAGCAAAGGAAGAAATTATAACAATGAGGTGGAGCCAGTGGCCACTTGACACTTTTGGGGCACGGAGGGGACAAGCAGTTAAAATACAGAGGCTTCTTTGGGATTTGGAGGTTGTCCTGAGTACCATTGTGTCAATGGTTGTAGGCCATTTTAAATCAGCACACACCACTCAGAACTGTGTGGGAGAGAGTGTGGTCTACGATATGAACAGTGGTCTATGGTTGGTGGCAAGGCTCCAGGATGTGTAAGGCCATTGAGGGTGGTGGGCCACACTTGTGGGAGATGTTTGTGTGGGATGTGGTGCGAGGTGTGGGAGGTGGGCAAAATGGGAATCCCAGTGGGTTCCATGCAATATTTTGGGTAATCTAAGCACCTCTTAAAATATACTTATATATATATATAACATTTTTGTATGCAAATGCACATATATGCATAAATATTTATATATCATTTTACAAATATTGGTATGTATTGTGAAAATTTTGATTTTTGCCCACAATAAAAAATAAATAAATTTTAAAAAATAAAATAAAATAAAAAAGAAGAAGTACTTGTGTGAGCACTGAGACAAGAAAAAGACATAGAAGGCATCCAGATTGGAAAAGAAGAAGTAAAAATTTCATTATTTGCAGATGACATGATCCTGTACATAGAAAGCCCTGAGAAATCTACAACAAGGCTTCTAGAATTTATAAAGGAGTTCAGTAATGTGTCAGGCTATAAGATCAATGCTCAAAAATCAGTAGCATTTCTGTACACCAATAATGAGCAAACTGAGGAGGAAATCAGGAAAAAAATACCATTTACAATAGTAACTAAAAAAATCAAATACCTAGGAATAAATTTACCTAAAGATGTAAAGGACTTATATACAGAAAACTACACAACACTGTTAAAGGAAATCAAAGAAGACTTAAATAAATGGAAAAATATTCCCTGTTCATGGATAGGAAGACTAAACATTATCAAGATGTCTATCTTTCTCAAACTAATCTACAGATTTAATGCAATCCCAATAAAAGTCAACACTGTATTTTATAAGGAACTGGAAAAACTAACCACAAAATATATTTGGAGAGGCAAGAGGCCCCGAATTGCCAAAGACATATTGAAAAAGAAAAATGAAGTTGGAGGTATCACACTACCTGACATTAAAACATACTACAAAGCTACAGTGATCAAAACTGTGTGGTATTGGCACAAGGATAGAACTACTGGCCAATGGAATCAAATTGAGAGTTCTGATATAGATCTTCACCTATACAGTTATCTGATATTTGACAAGGTCACTAAGCCAACTCTTTGGGAGAGAATGGCCTCTTTAACTAGTGGTGCTTGGAGAACTGGATTCCATATCCAAAAGAATGAGAGAAGAATACCATCTCACACCCTATACAAAAATCAACTCAAGATGGATCAAAGATCTAAATATAAGAGCCAAAACCATAAAGACCTTGGAAGATAATGTAAGGAAGCATCTACAAGACCTTGTAATAAGAAATGGTTTCATTAACTTCACAGCCAAAGCACGAGTAGCAAGATAAAAAATAGATAAATGGGATCTCATCAAAATTAAAAACTTCTGCACCTCAAAGGATGTTATTAAGAAAATAAAAAGACAGCCTACCCAACGGGAGAAAATATTTAGCAACCATTTATCTGATAGGAGCCTAGTATCCTGCATATATAATGAAATCCTACACCTTGGAAATAAAAAGACAAACAACCCATTTAAAAAATGGGCAAGTGACCTGAAAAGACACTTCTCCAAGGAAGAAATACAAATGGATAAAAAGCACATGAAAGAATGCTCAACATTGCTTGCTATCAGGGAAATGCAAATGAAAACTACAATGAGATACCACCTTACACCCATCAGAATGGCAGCTATTAAAAAAACAGGAGACACTAAATGTTGGAGAGGATGTTGTGGAATAGGAACCCTCATCCACTGCTGGTGGGACTATGGTATGTTCCAGCCACTGTGGAGGACAGTTTGGCGGTTCCTCAGAAAACTAACAATAGATCTTCCGTATGATCCAGCAATTCCACTGCTGGGTATATACCCAGAAGAACTGAAAGCAAAGACACAAACAGATATATGCACACCAATGTTCATAGTGGTATTAGTTCACCATTGCCAAAAGTTGGAATCAGCCCCAGTGCCCATCAACAGACGAATGGATAAGTAAAATGTGGTACATACATACAATGGAATATTACTCATCTGTAAGAAGGAATAAAGTGCTAGCACATGGAATTACGTGGATGAATCTTGAAGACCTTATGTTGAGTGAAGCAAGCCAGGCACTGAAGGATGAGCAGTATATGACCTCACTGATTTTTACTAAGGAAAGTGAGCAGTCTCTGAGAACCATTGTCTGAAAGATAGGTTAACAAGGGAGAGTAAGAGAAGAGCAGGCTTTGAGCCATCACCCATATGGACATAATCTATGGTAAAGGGATAGAGTATAGTTGCATATTCAAGGATAGGACAGATGAGTAGTGATATTACTGAGTTTGGTGGTGCAGCGTTGACAGGTGGGTAGATTAGGAAGGGCAGGTTCAAATACCCAGGGCATGTAACTATGAATCTTGACATTCCATGAGTCAAGATAGGGTAGTTTCATATGCCCCAGGGGGGTGGGGAGGAAGGAACAGTTAAGATCTAATGGGATATTTAGTGGTCATGGGAAAGGTTTTTCATTACCTTACGGTAATGGACACAGGACATGGTAAATATCATCAAAACTTATTAAACTGTATCATCTAAATTGTAAACTATACTGTAAATCATTGACAATGTTTAGTTGCTATATTTTGCTATCTGTATAACATTTATAACAATGCTAATATCCAATAAAAAGGGGGGGTTAATATGGGGTGGGGAAGGGGGGTGGTTTGGTATCTGGGAGTCTCTGGTACTCCATGTGTGACTTTGCTGTGACCTAAAACTTCTTTAAAAATTAAATGAAAATTTGGGAGACAAAGGGGATTGAGAGGGGGAAGGACACACTGGACATCCGATAACACAGTGATAAAAGGAAAAAAAGTATATATATATTTTTTGAAGGAATTTCTTTTGCTTTTTTCCCCATTTTTTTGAATGTCCCAATCCGCTAATTATATTTTGTTTTATTTTGTTTTTTGTTTGATTGTTTGTTTTTTTGGTTTTCTTTTCCTGAGTTTCCTTATGTTTGTCTCTTGCATGTAAGCTTATCATTGTTGTTTCTTTTTCCTATTAAATGTATTTGATTATTTTAAGGGCTACATGTTCATGGAAGATTTAGATCACAGTAGGGTTACAATGGGTACTGCAGGGGATTATTGGTGTGGGGTGTCTAGGACGGGGGATTCATGGGAGTAAGTTCATCTGAATATACATGAAAGATATACAAAATTGTTCAAAAGATCAAATGATGGGGCATGGTCACAGTGGGTGCACAATCACTCAATAAATGAGGGAATCTGAATTCCTAGTCTGGAGAGCTCTACCACATTCTCCAAGAGAGCAGCAACAGTCCTCTGAGTGCAGGGACAGTGTCTGTCAAAAGAGGATGGCCCACTGATGAGTTCTTTTTATTGATGGGTAGTCCCTTATGAGTCTTTGCTCTTGTAACTGAAACTTAGATTACTGTTATGGGGTGCCTAAGGGTTGCCACCTGAGAGCCTCCTTGTTGCTCAAATGTGGCCTCTCTCTAAGCCAAACTCAGCATATTAATGCATTACCTTCCCCCCAACGTGGCACATGACTCTCGGAGATGAGCCTTCCTGGCAACGAGGGATTAATACCAAGTGCCAACTGGCAACACAACTGGAAAAAGACCTTGAATAAAAGGGGGAAAAGGTAAAGACAAATGAGTTCAAGTGGCTAAGAGACTTCAAAGAGAGTCGGGAGGTCATCCCAGAGGTAACGCTTGCGCACACCTCAGTAGAACCTCATAGAACATCAAAGTGCATATCACCCCACACAGAGGGGCTCCTGAGAGCTCTGGAGACACCCAGGTCCTACATAAGGGGGGATAGCCCCAGAGATTGACGCCTTATCAGTGGGCTCTATTTTGGAACCTGTGCTCCTGAGAGTGACATAACTGGACTCAAATAAGTCCTCCCTGCACATGGTCTATCAGTCCCTTCTATTCAAACCTATATGTGATGCTGGAGTTTTTAGGTATACTTCCAGAAACTGAAGCCTCTGGCCTACCTATGGGCCAGGTGTGCGTGGAATCTCAGTGGAGCTGCAACTCCTACCCTACATCTCAATGGACTCATCCAAGTCACCTGGTGAGGAGACAATGATTGGCAACGGCCAGCCCAGGGAATGGAGAGGGCCTGCATCTGCAGGCAGGATCATCCCACCCACCATATCCATGGGATATAAGCCCTCTCTCACTTGGAGTTGGAGTGGACATCACCATCCCATTCCCCTCAGTATTGGGGGAAGAACTATGGACTAGAGTGGACTTGATGGTATTCTATTGTACACATGTGGTGATTCTAGCAATGGAAGAAATTATAACAGTGAGGTGAAGCCAGTGGCCACTGGACACTTTTGGGGCAGGGAGGGGATGTGCAATTGAAATACAGGGACTTTTTCGGGATTTGGAGGTTGTCCTGAGTGCCGTTGTGGCAACGGATGTAGGCCATTTTAAATCAGCACACACCATTCAGAACTGTGTGGGAGAGAGTGTGGTCTACGATGTGAACTGTGGTCTGTGGTTGATGGCAAGGCCCCATGATGTGTAAGTCCGTTGAGGGTGATGGGCCACACTTGGAGATGTTTGTGTGGAATGTGGTGGAAGGTGTGGGAGGTGGGGAACATGGGAATCCCAGTAGGTTCCATGTAATATTTTAGGTAATCTAAGCACCTCTTAAAACATATATATGTATATATATATTTAACATTTTTATAAGCAAATGCACATATATGCATATATATTTATATATCATTTTACAAATATTGGTATGTATTGTGAAAATTTTGATTTTTACCCACAATAAAAAATAAATAAATTTTTAAAAAAAGATAATTAGATTACACAAATGGTACACAAAAAATATAGGGATTCCCATATATCCCCACACCTCCCCCACCCTCCCATTTAAAAATATCCTTCATTAGCATAGCACCTTAACTGAAGTTGATAAAAGCATCCTGGGACATTGCCATTGAACATTGATCACATTTCACATTTAGTTTACACTCTCTCCCACACAATTCTGCAGACTATGGGAAAATATATAATGGAATATATCTGTCATTGCAATGCCATTCAGGACAATTCCCAAGTCCTGAAGAAGCCACCACATTACACCTGTCTTTATTTCCCCCTGCCCCCAAAGCCTCCAGTGGCCACTGCCTCCACATCAATGCTGTAATTTCTTCCATTGCTAGAATCACAACAAGTATATTGTAGAATAATAGTAAGTCCACTTGATTCCATAGTTCATTCCCCAATCCTGGGGATTCTGGGATGGTGATGTCCACTCCACCTCTAATTGAGAGGGGGCTTTGATCCCATATGGGCGATGGATGAGGCCCTCTTGCTTGCAGTTGTAGACTCTCTCGTTTCCTTGTTATGGTGGTTGTCAATCCTCACCTTGTTAGTTATCCTAGGTAAGTCCAATGAACTGGAGAGTAGGTGTTGCAACTCTACTGAGGCTCAGAGCCCAGCTGGCACATCGACAGCCCAGATATTCAAGTCCCTTGTATGTACACCTACTAACTCCAACACCAAATATAGGTTCAAATAGAAGGGACAGATGAGCCATGTGTAGGGAAGCCCTAATTGAGCCACTCTCTGAAGCACAAACTCCAACATAGGGCCCACTGTCAAGGCACAAAACTCTCGAGCTATCTGCCTTGACCATAGGACCTGGGTGTTTCCAGAACCCTCAGGAGCCCCACTATTTGCAGTAGTATCCACTTTGGCAGGCTATGAGATCCTGCTGAGATGTGTATAAGCATTACCTCTGGGATGACCTCCCAACTCACTTTGAAGTCTTTTAGTCATATAAACTCATTTGTCTTTAGGCTTTCTCCCTTTTATTCAAGGCCTTTATCCAGTTGCATTGCTAGTTGGTGCTTGATAGTTTTCCCATGGTGTCAGGGAGGCTCATCCCTGGGAGTCCTGTTCCATGCTGTGGGGAAGGTAATGCATTCATATGCTGAGTTTGGTTTAGAGAGAGGCCACATTTGAGCAACAAGGAGGCTCTCAGGAGACAATTCTTAGGCACCCCACAACCCTAGGCTAAGTTTCAATTTCAAGAGCAAAGACTCACAAACACAGTTGTCAATATAAAGGGCCAATCAATGAACCATCTGTCTTCCCCAGTCTTTGCCCCTGCACTTGGGGGACAGTTGCTGCTACATTAGAGAACATGACAGATCTCTCCAGGATGGGAATTCAATGTTCTCTCAGTTATTGTGTGAATCTCTAACCACTGTGACAATGCCCTAAAAACATTTGAACACATTTATATACCTTATATATATATATGTCCAGGTGAAATTCCTCGCATGAATCCCCCATCATGGACATCCCACACCAATGATCCTTCCCTGCCCCACTTGTAACCCTTCTGTAATCTAAAGCTTCTTCAAAAATGCAGCCAATAAAGTAGCCAAATACTATTAATAGGAAAATGAAATAATAATGGTAGGTTTAAATATAAGAAATAAAATACATAATAATTTTTTAAAAAGTAAAAATAAAATAAAATTTTTAAATTGAGATATAAAATATGGTGATAAATATATATTTTTTAATTTTCTGACATTTTGCCTTTCATCACTGCAATATCTTTTGTGAACTAAGGGGAGGGTTGGGGAGGGACTAGATGAATATTGGGGATTGGTGGATATGTGGTTGAAAGTACAAAATTGGGAACGTTCTTATGGCAATATGACAAGGAGTGATTTAGGGTGTTGGAAGGGAGCATTTGGGACAGGGCACACCTGGGGCAGGCTTCTAGGGAGTGTGTGAGTTATCATTTTGTCATAATGTGTTGTATCAGTGTGTGAAGACACACATAATGAGTGGGAAGGAACTGGACTTTCATGCTCTGGAGGACTGATATGTTCACAGACAGAGGGGTGGGAGTCTCTCCAGAGCATGGGCGGTTCCTAATAGCGGAGCATAAACCAGTGTGACAAGTCCTCATTGTCGTTGCAAGTAACTATGAATATTTTCATCTAAAGACTGAATGAAGCTGGGGTGTTGCTGTGGGCCCCTAAGGGTAGGGGAGGGAGGAATAGAATAGATGGAACAGGGGGTATTTAGAGGGCAATTGAAATGTTCTACATGATCTTGCAATGATGGACACAGGCCATGTCATCAAATCATCAAAATTTATAAAAGTGTACCATCTAAAATGTAAACCTAATGTAAACCATTGACCATGGTTAGTAGCTATGTTTCACTACTTGTGTATCAGTTGTAACAAATGTACCATCCACAAGTAAAAAGGTATTAATATGGGATGGGTGAAAATGGGGAGGATGTTGGGTATATGCAAGTCCCCTGAATTCTGTATGTGATGTTACTGTGACCTAAAACTTCTTTGAAAACAAAATGAAAAAAAAGTAAGACACTGGGGAGTAAATGGAAGAAAGAGGGAAAAGACTTCTTTTTCTGCCTTATTTTGGATTATCATTTTATAATTTCATAATATATCCTTTGTTGGCTTATTAGTTATATTTAAGTTTCATTATTTTAGTGGTGACTTTACGTGTTATAGTATACATCTTTGACTTTACATACTTCACATATAGTGTAAGAATCTAAGAAGAGTATACTTTAATCTTTCCCCTCCTAGTCTTTTATGATGTTTCATTTTGCTGTCACACATATTAGAAACTTCTCATTACATTGTTATTGGTTTTTTTTTGAAAGTTACTTATCTTTGGAAGGGATTCAATTATTAAGGAAAAGTTATATATATTCCTATGTAGTTACCATTTGCAGTGATCTTCTGCCCTTTGATTATATCCATGTTTCCATATGATATCATTTTCCTGCTGCTTGAAAGAATTCCTTTAACTTTTTTGGTGTTGAATTCTCCCAGATTTCTATTTCTGTATACATCTTTATTGTGCCTTCATTGTTAATATATACATTTTTGCTGGGTATAGAATGTCTCTGTTGACATTTTCTTTCAGTACTTTGGTGCTGTTGTTCCACTGTCTTCTTCCTTGTATTGTTTCTAACGACAATTCTGCAGTTATCCTTAACTTTGTTCCTCTATACATAATGTGTCTTCTTTCTGTACCTGCTTTTCTAAGATTTTTTCTTTATCAATATTTTTTATCAATTTGAACATTATTTGCTTTGGTATAGTTTTCTTCGTGTTTCTTGTTCTTGGGATTCTTTCAGCTTATTCAATCTGTGTGTTTTTAGTTTTCAACAAATTTTAAAATATTATGATCTTTATTTCTTCCCCTCCAAACTTTTTCCATAAAAGACTCCAATTACACATATATTAGGTGACTTCAAGTTAGCTGACAGTTCATTGATATTTCTTTTTTTCTCTGTGCTTCATTTTTTGGGTCTATTACTATGTGTTAATGTTCATTAATCTTTACTTCTGCAATATTTAATCTATCATTAATCCTATCAAATCTATTGGTTAAGAAGGACTAGAGCAGATTTGTCTAGCATGATTATTCCCTACTACTGAGTCAAGAATCCTTTTGAGTTTTCCACCCAATGCCATATGAATTTCTAGTCTGGCTTATGGAAAAATGCACTAATCTTGATGCTGTATGAGGGCCAGATAGTGTTACCTCTCATCCTTAGGTGCTTCTTTCCTGAGTTTAGGAGAGTTTCCTCAAATGCAAACTTTCAGAATATTAGCATAGAAACTTTCAGAATATTAGCATAGAAATAAAGCCATGGGATCTGCTGAATACTCAGAAGGAACATCTCTAGATGTCTACACTTTTTCTCTGTGCAGCTTTCTCCTCTACAGTAATCTCTTCTATGTACTATGGTTGCTTTGCTCTCCTAAAACACACATCTGCATCTCAACAACTCAGGAGACTGCTAAACTCTGCCTGGGTTTCCAATCCCTATACTTCTGCCTGGAAACACTCTCAGGCAGTATTTTGGTGCAATTGCAGTATTTACCTTAATATTTTCCTATCATTCAGGGATCATTGTCCTTCTTTGACTGATGTCCAGTGTCTTGAAAACTGTTTTTCACTTACTTTTTCTTTTCCTTTTTTTTTTTTTTATTTATTTATTTTTTTTTTTTTTATCATTTCAGGCAGGAGTGTAAGTCCCTGTTTCTCCAATTTGGTCTGAAAAAGAAGTCAATAATTTGATTTTGTTCATGTTCTAATTATCCATTAGGCAGTGTATTTGAGGAAGAAATTGGTAATGAAGATAAAATTTCAGAATATTAGCATAGATATGACATTTAAAGCCAAGGGATTGGGTGATATTTTCTAGGAAATGAATGAAGATCAAGACAAGAAGAGGTCCAGGGACTGAAAAATCAGTCTCAATGTTTAAAAGTTGGGAAGAAGTGGAAAATCCCCCAAATTAAATTGAGAATGATAGGAATCATGAAAAGGCTGCATTTAGAAGCCATTTAAGGAAATTATTTGAAGAAAGAGGAAATGATCAATAATGTCAAGTACTGCATTAAGTTAAATAACGAGAACTGAAAATTGTTCACTGAATTTGGAAATGTAGACATCATGGGAGTTTTTTGAGTTATGGGGACAAATGCCTCTTTGGAGTGAGTTCAAGAGAGAAAGTCAGGAGAGGAAGAGAAGGTAGCCCTATCACCATTATAGACTAGAGCACAAAGATGGCATAGTTCCTAGAGGGTACATGAGGAAAAATTGAAGATGCGAGAGTGTAGGCAAATAAATGTATGAAGTTCTTGAGTAACCATTTAGGGCCTGGAATCAGATGCAGGATTAAATGAACTGGCTTATAATATAATGTGTAGAATATCTTTAGTATAACTGAAAGATAGCTATATGGATGCAGATACAGATAACTTGGTGAGGGAAATATATAGAAAATTGTCTTTCAAATAAATAGAGCTAATATTTTCTCACTCTGCCTGTTATGACCTCATTTGTTGTATATTTAATGCCTTTCATTTCTCTTCAATTATTTGTATTATCATTTTTTAAATAGCCATTTCTTTCCTGAAAGTTTTTTATCCAACTCTACGGGATATTTTTGAAACTTTACACAAACTAACACATAGGCATTTTGCCTTCTATTAAAGATAATCTCTTTTGGTAGAAATAGGATTGAGTGATGGAGAATGAAAATACTTAGACTAAAAGAATTTTTATGACCTAAAACCAATCACTCTAATCCACAATGACTTCTTCCTCTTAAAATCTCGTAAAATTTATTATATGAAATTTAGAATTTTTGTTGTTGTAGAATTTTCTATCTGCTTTTATTGCTAACAATATAAGAATTAGAATTTGTTTGGAGTATAGTTAGTAAAGCCTTGTTCTTGGACATGGCATGAATAAATGTTTTAAAACTAAAAAAAAATATGATGTATGTCACTGAAATCGAGAAATGTGTTTGTTGTTTTTTATCACTAAAAGTATATTACTTGTTTAAAGGCATACTTACAGCTGGACCTTGGGAGTCCTCTCTTCGAAGGAGGGCTTTTCTTGGTCATTGCAAATAAACATAAAAGAGGGCATTTTTCAAACCTCTGGGCTACATGTTTGATTTTTTTCATGTTTATGTCTAGTCTTCTGAAACAACCAGTGAATAGGGGCAGTCTTGGAATTTTGAGTTCCTGTCCTCTTAGCATGCATTGTTTCTTATTCAGCAAAACTCTGCTCTATTTTTCTAAAATGTTTCCAACATAGGAGTAAGTATTTTTAATTTGGATGGTTTCTTTTAGAAAAAGACATTGTGATTAATATTGGTTCTAATAACATGCCATCTATTATTATCTTCTCTCTATAGATGTAAAGTCTTGAGTTTCAGGGTTCTTCAGGGATCAAGTGCCAATTTACTCAAAACATTCAAGAAAAACATGCCCTTTGTATAGTCCCATATGAGAGTTAACAAAAGACAAGGAATGGTTATATCTGTGCTGGGGCATCCCAGGTTAATAGGGGCAGAGATAACCCTTGTTCCTCATAAGAATATAATAAGTCCTTCTGATATTTTGAGAACACCACAGTGGAGACAATTCTTCTTGCCAGAACCCAGAAATTTTAAAATTTTGGAATTCTTTTTGAAGGAATCAGAATAAATGAACAAAAGATTTTCCTAGGATGTGGACTTAGAGTCAGTCATTATTCTTCCATTTGACTGAAAAGAAATGGAAGCTAGAATTATCTAAATCAGAGGTTCTTAAACTTTTTTGCTCCATGGACCACTTTGCAAGTCAGGTGAAAACCACAGACTCCTTACTAAGTCCATACTATACAGTGTATTATTTAATAAATATATCACACCTACACCAATTCATCTGCACAAGAATGATGTTTTTATGAATTTCAATACAAGCTCACGGACCCTTTGTTATGAACCCCTGGTAAATCATGAAATTAAGGAGCTGGAAGGCAATATTAGAATATCCATGTAAATATCTATTTACACATAAGATACATAAAACAAAGTCATTAAATGTAAAGTACCCAAGGTCACACAGATAAATAGCAAAATAGCCATATCTAGAACCCAGAAGTTTAACTAGTTCTATGATTATTTGCTGTAGTTCTCAGGATTTTTTTTTAAGTTATTTACAGCATATTACCATTTCTTAAAGCTAAGTAGCAAATACAAAGGCATTTGTTGTATCTATCACTAAAATTTTTTAAATGTTTGAAATGTCTAAAAAGTTTAAATTGAAAAGCCTAAAGAAAATTGAACTCTAAAAGTAAACATTTACAGTATCTGAAGAGAATATGGTATCATGGGTGGATTAATAGGAAGAGTCAGTACACTGATCAGCCTGGTCTCCTATATTTATATCCTCAAAACCATCTTGAAGATTCAGTCTGCCGAGGGGAGATGCAAAGCTTTCTCTAGCTGATCTTCTCACATACCTGCTGTCTGCATCTTGTATGGTACCCTTTTCTTTATCTATATACAGCCTAATTCAAGTTCATCTCAGGACTTTAATTAACTGGTTTCTGCATTCTATACCAGACTGATTCCCATGTTGAGCCCTCTCATCTACAGCCCGAGGAACACAGATATAAAATATGCACTTAGGGGGACATTTGTTAGGAGGAATTTTCTTCCAGGGAGGTAATTTAGAGGGCAGCTCTTGCCATTCTAAAATTGGAGATGCTAAGGTATTTATTGAAAAGATGACTGTACTTGGCAACAGGAGATGTCTGCCATTTTAAACTTGACTCTAACATTTAACAAGAAGATTAAAAGTAGATAATTCTTAAACATTTCAGGCTCTCGATATCTTCATTCTGTCCAAACCCCTGTGAATGCAATATTTTCATATGTTGCCCAAAATGAAAAGCTTCTTAGCAACTACATCCCCCAGTTTCCAAGTTTTCCTTTCTTGAGTTTTCTCTTTGTAATCTATGAATTTGGAACATTGCAGGGAAGACTTGTAAACTTAGTACTTTGTAATGATAAAAAAAAATTGTTGGTTAAAAGATTGAGCTCAGAACTTGGCATGCAATGTTTACCTGTTATAAACAATAAACTAAAGTTTTAGATGGCCAAACACAAGGGAGCAGGAACCATGTGTGTTTTGAACACAAATTAATACACAGCATGTAGCAGAGTGCCTGGCTAATAATAAGTATTCATAACAGGGAGGAACAGGGATAGATAGATGAAATTAATGTTATAAAAGAAAAGCTAGAGAAAAGAACTAATCCATTGTGTGTGTATATATATAATAAAAAAACTTCCAAAACGAAAGATAGTAAAATGGGAGAACCGATAATTAAAACCAAATTTGGAAACATGTTTCAGAACTGAAGAAAAACTTTGGTTTCAAATTGTAAAGTACCAAACACAATGAGAATTACGTCAGAAATATTCTAGTAAATACTTGCATTTTGAGAAAAAAGGAAACAAAAAATCCCTGAATGAAAGAGAAAAAAAGTATTTCACTTTTTTTTTTTTATTATGGGTAAAAATAAAAATTCTCATAATACATACAAACATTTGCAAAATGATATATAAATATATATGCATATATGTGTATTTGCTTACAAAAATGTTATTTATATATATATATATACATATATTTTAAGAGGTGCTTAGATTACCCAAAATATTACACGGAACCCACAGAGATTCCCATGTTGCCCACCTCCCACACCTCCCACCACATCCCACACAAACATCTCCCCCAAGTGTGGCCCACCACCCTCAATGAACTTACACATCCTGGAGCCTTGCCACCAACCATAGACCATAGTTCACACTGTAGACCACACTCTCACCCACTCAGTTCTGAGTGGTGTGTGCTGATTTAAAATGGCCTACATCCATTGCCACAACAGTACTCAGGACAACCTCCAACTCCCAAAGAAGCCACTGTATTTCAACTGCTCGTCCCCTCCCTACAGCAAAAGTGTCAAGTGGCCACTGGCTCCACCTCATTGTTATAATTTCTTGCATTGCTAGAATCACCATATGTGAACAAGAGAATACCATCAAGTACACTCTAGTCCATAGTTCTTCCCCCAATCCTGAGGGGACTGGGATGGTGATGTCCACTCCAACTCCAAGTGAGAGAGGGCTTATATCCCATGGATAGGGTGGGTGGGTTGATCCTGCCTGCAGATACAGGCCCTCTCCATTCCCTGGGATGGCCATTTCCCATCGTTGTCTCCTCACCAGGTGACTTGGATGAGTTCATTGAGCTGTAGGGCAGGAGTTGCAGCTCCACCTAGATTTCATGCACACCTGGCACATAGGTAGGTGGGAGGCTCCAGTCTCTGGAAGTATACCTAAAAACTCCACCATCACATATAGGTTTGAATAGAAGGGACTGGTGAACCATGTGCAGGGAGGACTTATTTGAGTCTAATTCTGTCACTCTCAGGAGCCCAGATTTCAAAATAGAACCCACTGATAAGACATCAGTCTCTGGGGCTATCCCCCCTTATATAGGACCAGGGTGTCTCCGGAGCTCTCAGGAACCCCACTGAGTGGGGTGATAGGCACTTAGGTGTTCTATGAGCTCCTACTGAGGTGTGCGTAAGAGTTACCTCTGGGATGACCTCCCGACTCTCTTTGAAGTCTCTTAGCCACTTGAACTCATTTGTCTTTACCACTTCCCCCTTTTATTCAAGGTATTTTCCAGTTGTGTTGCCAGTTGGCACTTGGGAAAAGTTTTCAATTAGCAATAATCGTGCCTCGGATAAACCTCATTGGCTACGATACTGCCACTGCGCAAAGCTGCCAGTTGGCACTTGGTATTAATCCCTCATTGCCAGGGAGGCTCATCCCCAGGAGTCATGTCCCACGTTGGGGGAAAGGTAATGCAATCATATGCTGAGTTTGGCTTAGAGAGAGGTCACATTTGAGCAACAAGGAGGCTCTCAGGTTGCAACCCTCAGGCACCCCACAACTGCAGGCTAAGTCTCATTTACAAGAGCAAAGACTCACAAGGGTAGTCATCAATAAAAACAAACAAACAAAACAAACAAACAAAAAAAAAAAACATCAGTGGGTCATCTATATTGACAGGCACTATCCCTACACTCAGAGGACTATTGTTGCTCCCTTGGAGACTGTGGCAGAGCTCTCCAGGCTAGGAATTCAGATTCCCTCATTTATTGTGTGATTATCCACCCATCATGACCATGCCCCATCCCCCGATCCTTTGATTGATTTTGTATATCTTTCATGTATATTCGGATGAACCAATCCCCACGAACCCCACCCAGACACCCCCCCAATAATCCCCCGCAGTACCCATTGTTACCCTTCTGTGATCCAAATCCTCCATGAACATTTAGTCCATAAAATAATCAAATACACTTACTAGGAAAAAGAAACAAGTGTGATAAGCATACATGCAAGAGACAAACATAAGGAAACTCAGGGGGAAAAAAAAAAAAGAGAGAGAAGGAAAAAAAAACAAATAATCAAACAAAGAACAAAACAAAATAAAATATAATTAGTGGATTGGGACACTCAACAAATGGGCAAAAATGCAAAGGAAATGCCTTTAAAATATATATATATATATATTCATTTTTTTTTCCTTTCTCTCTTCTTTTTTCCCTCTTTTCCCTCCCTTTATCACTGTGTTATCGGATGTCTGGTGTGCCATGACACCTTCCTCCTCTCAATCCCCATTGTCTCCCAATTTTTCATTTAATTTTCAAAGAAGTTTTAGGTCACAGCAAAGTCACACACGGAGTGCCGGAGACTCCCAGATACCAAACCACCCCCCCTTCCCAACCCCATATTAACACCCCCCCTTTTTTTTTTGGTTGTTAGCATTGTTATAACTGTTATGCAGATAGCAAAATATAACAACTAAACATTGTCAGTGATTTACAGTATAGTTTACAATTTAGATGATACAGTTTAATAATTTTGATGATATTTACCATGTCCTGTATCCATTACTGTAAGGTAATGAAAAACCTTCCCCATGACCACCAAACATCCCATTAGATCTTGACTTTTCCCTTCTCCCCAGCCTCCCAGGGCCCGTGATACACCCCTCTCCCAACCCATGGAATGTCAAGATTCAAAGTTACATGCCCTGGGGATTTGAACCAGCCCTTCCTAATCCACCCACCCCCCAGTGCTGCACCACCAAACCCAGGAACACCACCACTCATCTGCCCCATCCCCCAACATGCAACCACACTCTATCCCTTTACCATAGATTATGTCCATATGGGTGATGGCTCAAAGCCTGCTCTTCTCTTACTCTCCTTTGTTAACCTATCTTTCAGACAATGGTTCTCAGAGACTGCTCACTTTCCTCAGTTCAGATCAGTGAGGTCATATACTGTTCATCCTTCAGTGCCTGGCTTGCTTCACTCAACATAAGGTCTTCAAGATTCATCCACGTTATTCCATGTGTTAGCACTTTGTTCC
>JAKSZT010053804.1:5264115-5276930 GCA_026826555.1 Tolypeutes matacus | reverse complement strand
TTTTTTTTTTTTTTTTCCCTAACTGTGGGGCTCAGCCGCCTGTGCCAACCTCCACCGGCAGCCTCAAAACTCACGAATCTCCACCGTTTGGTCCACGCCGCCAATCCGTGCATATAGATGTCCCAAGCCTCTCACTCCATGCGTGCACAGCACAGACCCCCGGGCAGGACCCCGTCCCCAATCCGCCTTGCTCTGGGAGCTTGCAGTGTGCGCCCTCCTACACTAACGCCATCTTGGCAGTCCCCGTGTTTCACTTTTTAAAACAAAGGATTAAAGATCTGATTGGTACCAGTCTTTTCCATAGAGGCCAAAAGAACAGGACTTATCACCTCCTTATCAAGTCCCCTAGAAGGAGCCCATGGTCCTTGCTCACACCTGATCTGGAGGCTGTGCCCAGGGCATCACGTTTGCCGACTTCCTCTCCTGGGTCTAGTGCCCATCTCTGTGGTTTGGGCAGGCAGAGCCAATGACAGGCAGTCCACCAGGTGGACGAGGTTCCCTAAAGGTAAAGAGTGGTTCCCTGGACAAAAGAACGGAAGAATCATATCTGGTTGGACAGACCAACACATTTGGAATGTGGAACTTCCAAAGAAGAGAGAGACCATTTCACATCTTCCTATTCCTCAGCAATCCAGGAAACAATCTGGAGGGGGCGTAGAGCACACTTCAAACTTCATTACTTCATTACTTTTTGCTGATTTTAGAATCAGGTGGGGAGTATGTGTGTGTGTGAGAGAGAGAGGGAGAGAGAGAGAGAGAAATTGAGAGAGTGAGATATAATATAAATATGTGAATGGCCCAGAAATATTCAGGTTACACAAGTAAGGCTATATTGCAAAATTTAAAATAAAAACTAATATCTAATATTACAGATAATTTTAACAAAAATTGGGAGACAGTTGTTGAAGAGGTGTAGTGAAATCATACTAAACATTTATCTTTCACTGGAAGTAAAGAGACTTTCTAACATAGAGTTTTATTCCTGAGGTTGTCAAAGAAATATAATTTTGAATATAGTTTTATATATCAATATTAAAAGTCAGCTTTAGTAGAAATAGTCTGTGACAAATTACTTACAAATTATTGGAGAAAATAAAAAGCAAATAAAATTTCACCAGTGTTGCATAAGTTATGCAATAAATGTGAATAACTTAACAAATACCTGGTTATATAAATTAACATAAAAATCCATTTGTATTCAAATACAAGGTAGATCGCATTTCTGGGGAAATAACACAGTAATCATTTCTTCTAACGGTATGATTAAACAATGCCACTAGATGGCAGGATCAGCTTATCAGTCTTCATATGATTGCCCAAT
This sequence comes from Tolypeutes matacus, assembly GCA_026826555.1. NCBI lineage: Eukaryota > Metazoa > Chordata > Mammalia > Cingulata > Chlamyphoridae > Tolypeutes > Tolypeutes matacus. The sequence continues at coordinate 5,275,609 of JAKSZT010053804.1, read as the reverse complement.
AAGGTTTCTTTAAATACTTGAAAGCGTTATTAAAATAGGCTTTGAAAAGACTTTCAGAAGTGTATGAATGATTTGTCAAGGACTGTGAAACACTAAAATCAAATGCAAATTTTTGTATCTGTGTGACCATGTGCATTTATTCCACAGAAAAGGACCAGAGTTTTCATCAGATTCTCTAAAGTTCATGGCACATAAAATTTAAAAATAACTGTTTTAGTCCAACTTTCTTATCTTTTGGATTGGAAGACTCACATATAAAGTTACTTTTATTTATATATAACATATAAGATTATATTCCTATGATATGTAATAGAATTATGACACATCTATTCTACATACATGTAGTTCAGAGCTTTTTACTTTTCCATCAAACATTCTTATAACTTCTTACATCATCATAACAATAATAAAGAAAAAAGATTTTAACACTAATTAGTCAGCAACTTCTATATGATGGAAACACACACAACGTTTTTACCAATTCTTCACAGATTAACCCTCAGTTTTCCATTCTCTGAACTCCTTCAATTTTCTGGTGACCTATATTTTAATTATTAACTCCATGAATTTACACAATATATTTAGTTCACAATAGTGCAATTATACAGTATTTGTCCTTTTGTGTCTGGCTTGCTTCACTCACATAATGTCCTCCAGGTTCATCCATGTGGTCATATGCTTCACGACTTTATTTTTTCTTACCATTGCATAATATTCCATCGTGTATATTCACCACAATTTGTTGATCCGTTCATCAGTTGATGGATACCAGGGTTGTTAACTTTTGGCAATTGTGAATAACGTCACCATGAACATCAGCATGCAGATGGCTATTCTTGTCACTGCTCTCAGTTTTCCTGGGTATACACCTAGTGATGGTACTGCCGGGTCACATGGCAAGTCTATTCAACTTCCTTAGGAACTGCCAAACAGTCCTCCACCAAGGCTGTACCATTCTACATTCCAGCCAACAATGAATAAGCATTCCTATCTCTCCACATCCTTTCCAACATTTACAGTTCTCCAACTTTTTAATAGTGGCCAGTCTAATACGTGTGAAAAGATATCTCATTGTAGCTTTGATTTGCATTTCCCTAATCGCTAGTATGTTGAACATTTTTTCAAGTGTTTCTTCTTCACTTGTATTTATCCTTTGGACAACTGTCTTTTCAAGTCTTTTATTCATCCTTTAATTGGGTAGTTTCTCTTTTTATTGATGAGTTGTATGATCCCTTTGAATATAAAATATATTAAACCTTTATTGGATATGTATTTGACAATATTTTCTCCCAGTGATTTTGCTGCCTTTTCACTGTTTTGACAAAGTTCTTTGAGGTGGAACCGTTTAATTCTGAGGAGGTTCCATTTATCTGGGTTTTTTGTTGATGTTGTTGCCCATGCTTTGGGTGTAAGGTTTAAGAAACTACTGCCTGCCACGAGATCTTGAAGATTTTTTCCTATATTTTCTTTGAGGAGTTTCATGGTTGTCGCTTTTATATTTAGGTCCTTGATCCATTTTGAGTTAATTTTTGTATAAGGTGTGAGATAGGATCCTCTTTCTTTCTTTGGATATGACTATCCAGTTCTCCCAGCACCATTTATTGAATAGACTGTTCTGGCCCAAGTGAGGTTCTATTTCAGAGTCCTTAATTTGGTTCCATTGGTCTATCTGCCTATCTTATGCCAGTACCCTGCTGTTTTCACAACTGTAGCTAAGTAATATGCTTTAAAGTCAGGAAGTGAGAGTCCTCCAAATTTGTTCTTTTTTTATGACATCTTTGGCTACTCAGGTCTCCTTATCCTTCCAAATAAACTTTATTATTGACTTTTTCATTTCTGAAAAAAAAGGCTGTTGGGATTTTTTTGTGATTGCATTGAATCTGTAAATGAGTTTGGGTAGAATTGATATCTTAACCATATTTATAGTCTTCCAATCTATGAACACAGAATGTCTTTCCATTTATTTTTGTTTTCTTTGGTTTATTTGAGCAATGCTTTATAGTTTTCTGAAAAATGTCCTTTTTGTCCTTCATTAAGTTTATTCCTAAATATTGGATTGTTTTAGTCGTTATTATAAATGGAATCTTTTTTCTGATTTCCTCCTCAGATTGCATATCAGTAGAATATAGAAAAGCTACTGATTTTTGCAAATTAATAATGTATGCCACCACTTTGCTGAACTTGTCTTTTAATTCTAGTAGCTTTCTTGTGGATTTTTCAAGATTTCCTATACATAGTATCATACCATCAGTGAATATTGAAAGTTTTTCTTCTTCCTATGCTACCTGGGTGCCTTTTATTTCTTTATCTAAGCTAATTGCTCTAGGTAGAACTTCTAGCCCAATATTGAATAACAGTGGTGACAGGAGGCATTCTTGTCTTGTTCCTGATCTCAGCAGGAAAGCTTTCAATCTTTCACCATTGAGTAGAATGCAGTTGTAGGTTTTTCATATAAGCACTTTACCATATTGAGAAAGCTTCCTTCGATCTTTTGGAGTGTTATTTTCAAGAAACAGTGCTGTATTTTGTCAAATGCCTTTTGTGCATCAATCGTGTGGATCATTTGATTTTCTTCTTTAATTCATCAATGTGGTTTATTACACTAAATGATTTTCTTGTGTTGAACCACCCTTGCATACTTGGAATAAAACACACTTGATTGTGGTGTATAATCCTTTTAATGTGCTTTTGGATTCAATTTGTAAGTATTTTGCTGAGGATTTTTCCATCTATATTCATTAGAGATATTTGTGTATAGTTTTCTATTTTTGCAGTATCTTTATCTGGTTTTGGTATTAGGGTGATGTTGGCTTCATGGAATGAGTTTGGTGGCATTCATTCCTGTCCATACTGTTGGAAGAGGTTGAGCAAGATTAGTATTAGATCGTCTTTGAATGATTGGTAGAATTAATCTGTGAAACCATCTGGTCCTGGGCTTTTCATCTTTGGAATGGTTTTTCATATATACTTAAAAATATTTTTAAATATACTTAGATTACATACATGTTAGTTACATAAAAAATGTAAGGGATTTCCATATGTTCAGTTTCCTACTTCTCCCACACTTTTCCACATTAACAACATCTTCATAAGTGTAGTACATTTGTTACAACTGGTGAACACATATTGGACCATTGCCACTAAAAGTGTGGATTATAGTTTACATTATACTTTAATCTCTCTCCTGCAGAATTTTGTAAGTTATGATAAGATATATAATGATCTGTATCTGTCTTTGAAATGTCATGCAGGACATTTCCAATGTCTGCAAAATGCCCCCGTTTTACACCTATATTTCCCTCTCCCTTCCAACAGAAACTCCGGTGGCCATTGCCTCCACATCAGTGATAAAAGCATTTCCATTGCTAGAATATCAATAAGTCTACAGAAGAATAACAGTAAGTCTACTCTAGTCCATTGTTCATTCCCCAATCCAGAGGATTCTGTAAGGTGATGCCCACTCTGCCTCCAATTGAGAGGGGCCTTAGATCCCATGGGACAGATGGATGGGACTATCTTGCTCGCAGTTGTAGACATTCTCTGTTCCTTGGAATGGTCATTGCCCATCATTATTTCCTTGTTAATTTTCCTGGTAAGTCTAATAAACTGGAGAGTAGGTCTTGCAACTCTGTTGAGATTCAGGGACCAACTAGCACATAGAAAGCCCAAAGATTAAGACACTTGGAAATAAATCTATCAACTCTTGTACTAACTATAGGTTTAAATAAAAGGGACAGAAGAGCCACGTATAGGGAAACCACAATTGAGTACAACTCCGTCACACTGGGGAGCATAAATACCAAGGTAGGGCATTGATGACTGTTTCAATTTCTTCACTTGTGATTTTTTCTGAGGTCTTCTATTTCTTCTAGGGCCAGTGAAGGTGGTTAGTGTGTTTCTAGGAATTTGTCCATCTCAACTACATTGTTTAGTTTTTTAACATTATTTATAGTATCTTCTTGTGATCTCTCTTATTTTTTGAGGTCAGTAGTAATGTTCTCTTCTTATTTGTGATTTTATTTATTTCTCTCTGCTCTCTTTTTTCTTTGTCAGTCTAGCTATGTGTTTGTTAATTTTGTTGGTCTTCTCTAAGAACCAACTTTTGGTATTGTTGATTCTCTGTATTGTTTTTTGTTGTTGTTGTTCTTGCTTTTTTGCTCTGATCTTTACTATATCTTTAGCTTGGTTTAGGCTAAGTTTGCTGTTCTTTTTCTACTTCCTCCAGATGTGCTGTTAGTCCTCAATTTTAGATCTTTCTTCTTTTTTAATGTAAGCATTGAGTGATGTAAATTTCCCTCTCAGCACTGCCTTTGCCATGTCCCACAGGTTGTGACATATTGTGTTCTCATTTTCATTTGTCTCAAGACATTTGCTATATTGTCCTGTGATTTCTTCTCTGACCCATTGATTATTTAGGAGTTGTGTTGTTTAATCTCCATATATTTGTGATTTTTTCCCCTTTTCCATCCAATATTGATTTCCAGCTTCATTTCTCTTATGAGCAGAGAAAGTGTTTTGTATAACTTCAGTCCTTTAAAATTTATTGAGTCTTGTCTTATGTCCCAACATATGGTCTATATTTGAGAAGTATCCATGAGCATTAGAAAAGAATGCAAATCCTGCTGTTTTGGAGTGCAATGCTAAATAGATGTCTGTTAGGTCTAGTTCATTTATTGTATTATTCAAGCTGTCTGTTTCTTTATTCCAGATGCTCTATCCAATACTGAGACTGGTATATTAAATTCTCCAACACTTATTGTAGAGACATCTATTTCTCCTTTCAACTTTGCCAGTGTGTGCCTCATGTATCTTGGGGCACTCAGGCTAGATGCATAAATAATTTGTATAGTTATTTCTTCTTGGTGAATTGCCCCATTTATTAATGTATAATGACCTTCTTCATCCCTTATAGCAGATTTGCATTTAAAATCTATTTTTCTCTTATATTACTATCGCTACTCCATCTGTTTTTTGCTACTATTTGCATGAAGTACCTTTATCCAAACTTTCATTTTTAACCTGATTGTGTCTTTGCATTTGAAGTGAGTCTCTTGTAGAAACATATAGATAGCTATTATTATTTTATCCATTCTATCACTCTATGGATTTTGATTGGGAAATTCAAGCCATTAACATTCAATGTTATTACTGTAAAGGCATTATTTACTTCATCCTTTTTGTACTTTGGCTTTCTGTTGTCATATTGTACTAATATCTGTCTTTTTACCCTTTAATTTACCTTCCTAATAATATTCATTTCTACACTCTTCTCCAAGTGTCTTTCCCTTGCTTTTTCCTTTCAAGATGCAGCACTCCCTTTAATATCTGTCATAATTCTGGTCTTTTGGTAACATATTCTACCAGTTTTAGTTTGTCTGTGAAACTTTGAACTCACCTTTGTTTTGTTTTGTTTTTTTGTCTGTGTGTGTGTTTGTGTCTTGAGGAACCAGGCTGGGGACTCCTTGTATATGGGAAGCCAGTGATCAACCACTGAGCTACATTGGCTGCCCTGAGTTGCTTTTTCATTTGTTTACTTGTTTGTTTGTTTTTTCAGGAGGCACCAGGAACCGAACCCAGAACTTCCAATGTGGGAAACATGTGCTCAACCACTTGAGCTATATCTTTTTGCCACACCCTCGTTTTTGAGTAACAGTTTTGCCAGATAGAATTCTTGGCTGGCTGTTTTTCTATTTCAGTACCTTAAATACACCATACCACTTTCTTCTCTCCTCCATGGTTTCTGATGGCACTTAATCTTATTGAGGTTCTCTTTTAAGTGATACTTTGCTTTTCTCTTGCTGCTTTCACAATCCTCTCTTTATCTCTGACATTTGTCATTCTGAATAGTAGTTGTCTCTGGGTAGGCCTATTCTAGTTTATTCAGTTAGGGTTGTGTTTTCCTTCTTGGATATTGATATTTATGTCTTTCATAAGGATAGGGGGTATTCAGTCATTATTTTTCAAATATTCTTTCTGCCCCTTTTCCATTTTCTTCTCCTTCTGGAACACTGACACTGTTTATATTTATGTGTTTCAAATTGTCATTAAATTCCCTAAGACCCTGTTTCATTTTATCCATTCTCCTCTCTTCCTTTTCTCCTGTCTTTTCCAGATTAGATATTTTGTCTTTGAAATAACTAATTCTATATTTGAGCAATTCAAATCTAACCTTATCTGTTTCTAAAGTATTTTTAATCTCATCCATCATGCCTTTCATTCCCATAACATCTGTTACTTTTCCTTGTAGGCTTTCAAATTGTTCTTTATGGTCATTCGGTATCCTTTTAATCTCTTTTATCTCTTTAGTCATATTTTCTTTCAATTCTTTGAATTCATTTAGGAGTGGTATATGATTATGACTGTATCTCTTCAGGATATTTAGTTTGTTCCCTCGGCTGGGCCATCTCTTCAGATTTCCAAGTGTGCCTTGTAAGTTTTCACTGATATCTAGGCATCTGAATATGTTGGTGAATTATTCTGATGGCCAATTTCTCTCTCTTGTCTATTTGTTTTTCACAGCCCTTCTTTGATATTTGGTTCAACTTATTCTAACTTTTTTAAACTGCCCAGCTTAAGTTATCAAAATCATACCAGTGACTCACTAATGGGGTGCAGATTTTCTCATGGAGTTAAGGTACAGAGAGAACCAAAATCAGTTTTTGTCCATGCAATTTCCAGACAAACTAGCAGATGCCACTTTTCAGCACACCTTTCCAAGGAGGTGTTTGAATCTCCATTTTCCTGTGTTTGGTGTGGTCAGAGTCAACAGTCAAAGCTGGTTCTGCTGATTGAATCCACTGAAGACACCACTCCCAAAAGCCCTCTCCCCTTTTCCCATGTAAAAGCTAATAGGGAGGATGATGTCTGTTCTCTTCTCAGTCGGCTGCAGTCAGTCAGGGCTTTTTTTTTTTTTTTTTTTTCCAGCTTAATATCTTGTGTTTGGGGTAGGGGAGGGTTTGGTAACACTTTTGTTATTTTGGTACTTCATCTCTTTGGCCCTCACCCGCCTGGGAGTGGTGTAGGACTGTTCTGGTCTGCTGATCCCCAAAAATCAGGTCCTTTAGACAGCTGTTGGCTCTTGTCTGATGCCATCTTTCCACTACTACCTCAGGTGTTTTTTTGACTTGTGACAATACTTAAACATTGCTGCATGTAAGAAGATTTGATTTCTTTATTATTACTAGTCACTTCATTACCAGTACCTTAAAAAATATCTTACAACTGAAAAAATGTATCATAGAGTTCTGTTTTTTTCCCCCTAGAGTGATATGTTAACAAATAAAGACCTTATTTTTAGTTTGTACAACTAAGGTGACTTTATTTCTTTTAGAGCTGTCAGAAATAACTGTTAAAGTTAATTTACCCATCAATTCAGCATTGGAATTTAAATTATATTTAAATTATTATTTATGATAAGTACTCTCAGTTTGCAGAAAATCATGACATGGAGGAGACAAGAAAACTACTTTCTCAATTATATTTTGGATCAGATGGTGAGAATAAGAATACCATATCCTTAATTAAAGTGTCCATGTAATTTTAAACTTGAATCTTCTTGTGTATAAATGTAGGATATTGTTCATATTACAGTGTTATTTATATGAATTTAATTTTTTGTAGTATGTGATAGTGTATCAGTAAGGCATCAATAAGAGATTCTTTTGAAGCAAAGAACAAAATAAGTCAACAACCATAACGAAATCACAGTTTCATAATGAAATGAGACTTCCTGTAAAATTAAAAGTTAATGCATTGTTTCCCATATTACAGATCTTCTGTCACATAATAAGCACTTAATACATGGATCTACAGCATTATCATTACTGCTTCCTGCTCCACTCATACATTGCTATCCACAAGATGTATATCTGGATATTTTCCATTTATTTTTTGGTTTTGGATGGTGTCTTCTTGACAGTTTCACTGACTGCAAACAGAATTGACTGGAATTCAATCAGCCAAAGTGAGAAGAAAATTCTTTCCATAACCATTATAGGATTGTTTCTGCTGATATTGAGAACCAGTGAGCTGTGGGTAATACACTGATTTTTAGATAGGACTCAGCAGGAGATAGAGATGATTCACTACCATAGACTCTTTGTTTAGGATGAGGTTCTCTTTATCACATCTCAAAAGTTTTTTTTTCTTTGGTCCTTTGTATACCTAGAATGGAAGGAAGAGGGCACCCCCAAGTCATCTTGCCCTTACAATACTTCCCAAACCATGTCAGATATGAATAGATATAGAGAAAAAATCATAATGGTTTGGGGAAGACAGCATCTTATACATCCATTCTACCTCCCCGTCCTTCATCACTCACAAAGTACTTTAGTGTAGGAAATGTTCTTAGAAGTCTCAAATTAAATAAACCTTTTTATATTTGATAATATATTTTCAAATATATTATCAAATATATAATTTGATAATAAGTATTTTCCATATTTATTTGGCCATACACCTTTTGTGAAGAACTCTTACATGCAGTGGAAGCGCTGTCTCAGAAACAGAGTTTGAGAAACATTGCTTTGTAGGGAAAGAAAGAATGAAATAGGAAAACAAGTATTTCCTTTTACTTGTGATAGAATTAATTAAACTTTGAGGAATGATAGAGGGAAGCATTGCCACTATTCTTTTATTATGACTTCCAAATTTCTCTTTGTTTCTTAGAGAAAAAGGAAGGAAGAAACTGTTTTGGTTGTTGTCAATCTTTGCTTTGACAAATGTCTCAGATCATGGTTGGTAACAAGCACAAAGCTAGTTTAACATGTAAGGGTGGAGGAACATTTTCTAAGCTTAAACGTGGTGTAGAATAAATTCAAAATGATAGATAGAACTGAGCCAACAACATGAAACTTCCTTAGGTTAGAGTGTTAAAAATCCATTTAAAGCAGGGAGATAATTTGTAGAAAATAAACACATAGTAAATTTCTATTAAACATTTTTGTAAGTCCTCATATCTAATGAGGAATGGTTCTGAAGAGAATAACAAGAGAAAGGGAAGTCTATATGCTTATATGGAAATTAAAAAGCATCTCACAGCACAGTAAATAAAATTGATATTCAAACAAGAAAACATCTTTTTTTAATTATTAAATTAGGGTTTTGTTTTATAAATGACAAAAAATTTCAAAGTCTTTATTTAAAGTTTCTAAAATGTTCCTACAATTTGAGTAAGTAATCCCATTTCAGTTAATCTGTTCTAAGGAAATAATCCAAAATAGGAATAGAGCAGGGAGACATCTTTTGTTCAGAAATATGATTGTCACTGAGTATGTACATAATCCAAGATTGCCCTGGCTTCGTTAGCTAAAAGTTTAAAAATGTCATTATCTTTCCTTTAGTAGCAAATTACAATTGGCACAAGGTACCTTCCTTCTTGGCTGCAAGAAAAGTAGAGTTTTACATTTACTTTTCTCCATATATTTCAGGGTATCCCCAGGCGATACAACTCAGCTATCTCTGGGTGCCTCTGTTCCCATTCCTACAAGTCTCCTCTTCTCCTTCCGAGCAGCAGCTAGCCTTTCCTGCACCATTTCCTCCTCAACCCAGGAAGAGACCCACATTATCTTAAATCACCTACAGCATAGCTGAGGTCAGGTAGCAAGTTTTAATGACATTTTATTACAGGTCAATGCTAGTAAGAGAGAAGTGTAATTCTGAGGATAACTTGGAGCTGCAATCAGCCACAGCTTTCCCTCAGTCTACAGGGCTGGTTTTGTGGACTGAAGCAGGACACCCTACCAGAGTAAGGACTGCATTGACAAAGACTCAGTGATTTAGTCTGGGGCAATACCACATACAAACCCTGAGAGCTGAGTCTTGGTTGAGTTTAACCAATCTGAGTTCAGGTCTTTGTAGTCTTGTCATCATCTAAATGTGCTACCTGTAGAGTCTCAATCCTGTATTTCTTATGAAAATCTAATTTAAAGAGAACATATGAATCAGGTAAAATTCAGAGTGATACTGTAACCTAAATTCATACATGGAAAAAAATCACTTTTCCTGAGCATTGTCTTTCATAAATGTCCTACAGTAAGAAATGTATTTTACACAATTATAGGAAATATATTTTACACAAAGACTCAGTAGAGGCATACAGATATGTAACTGAAATAAGAGTTCCATAGAACTACCTGTAATACATTCTGATTTCTCTATTTGAGTGGCCAGGAAAAGAGGACTTGGCTAACCTCCCACCCTAACCACAGTTTTGACAATCAAAAAAGTATCAAGATGTCTCCCCTGTCAGGCAAAAATACATAAAGCAGAATCACTGGTTCAGGTATTCTCTGTGGCTGCTTCAGCGATACAAATGCACAGTTGAAGAGTTGTACCAGACACTGTATGCCAATAAAGACTGAAATACTACATATGTCCCATGTACAGAAAAAGGTTGATGACCTCTGTTTTACTCTATTTTTTTATTTTTTTTTTCCATTTCTTTTAACAGTACTTGTCAGGACCTACTGATGTGAATGTGTTATCCACTAATAGGTTTCATATTGTAGTTTAAGAAACCAATTCCTATTTAACTCTAGAGAGGCAGTATAACTGTATGTTTGAGGGATCTGAAACTCAAAGAGCTTCAAGTATCTCTCCCAAGGTCAAAAGCTGGCATTCCAACATAGAAGTGCTCTCCTGCAAAACCCAAAGTTTTTCAACATAATAGTGATCTGAAATACAGCCTTTCCCGTGGCTTTCAATGTGTATAAATTAATTTAATCTTCTCAGTTTTGAGGATTTTTTTGCTGATTGGAATGATTTTTTTTTTTTTTTTTTTTTTGCTTTGGTTTTGTAGGGCAAGGGATCAACCTCAAGGAGAGAGAATAGCAGCTGATGCACTATCAGTGCTGGCAAGCAGTCCTCTTGCCCTGCATCCATTTACACAGGCATTGCCCATCCCCAAGACCTGTGCCTCTTTGCAACCTGACCTGTGATAGGCCCTATGCGCTAATTTGAAGAGCTGAACTGCAATGATCACCCAGGAAGTTTTCCTACTTAAAAGTGACTGGGTTAATTAGTTTCTCTGGAACTTGTTTAGCAGTTAGGGAAATCATTTCTTTCAAATTTGATAATTGCCCATCTCTGAGTGCCCAATTAATTTTAATAAGGCCCAAGGGGCATCAGCAACATTGTTGCTCCTTGGATCCTCAGTCTCAAGCTGGCAAGAAGTTAGCATTTTTCTCCAATGGTCTCTCTGAAAAGTTAAGTGCTGATTGCAAACTCATGAATAATTTTTTGAACCACAGAAATGTTAGAACTGAAAACTGCCCTACAGATGTTCTGGGTTGAGTCTTTTCTTCAGCAGCTCAGGGAACTAAGAACTAATGCAGGCAAGGAATCTGTTGAAGATCACAGAGCTAATTAGGAGCACATCCAGGCTGAGAACATGATCCTCTGGATATTTAGGGCAATTCCTCCTTATTCTAGACATGATATCTGCTCATAGAAAGAAAGAAAGAAAGAAAGAAAGAAAGAAAGAAAGAAAGAAAGA
>JAKSZT010053804.1:5244136-5264105 GCA_026826555.1 Tolypeutes matacus | reverse complement strand
AAGAAAGAAAGAAAGAAAGAAAGAAAGAAAGAAAGAAAGAAAGAAAGGAAGAAAGAAAGAAAGGAAGAACAGAAAACCTCAAATAGCTGTCACATTGGAAAGAGAATAATAAACATTTTAGGTTTAACCCATGATGCTTCTTCCCAAAGGAACTTCCATGTACACTAAAGAAAAATAAAATGTGTTCTTATGGAAATTTAGATATCTGTGATATGACAGAAAAGATCATTTTAAAGGGATTGATACTTCCTTTCATTTTGTTATGAAGCCAAAAGAGGAAAAAGGAATAGCTTTGACCACTCGGGGATATAATGACACTTTCGTTTTCTTTTTCTTTTTTACAGTCTACTTTGTTCTTTTTTTCTCATCCACTTACGTGTTTTTAAAATTTCCCTGGACCTTCCTCTTAGAGATATTTTGATTAATATACACTTTTGAAAGGGTATAGTTATGTAAGTAAATATATACTTGCATATGATATATTTCATTTCCTGTATGTGTAAACTATGCATACACATATATATGACATGATAGAGCACATACATGACAGGGCAAACATTATATTTGCTGTGGCCAGTGACTAGAAAAAAAGATGTATAAAAAGGACTTCAGTGTTCAAAATAAGGAAATAAAAACAACAGGAAAAATATTAACATTGAGTCTTAACTTATATATCCCTTATTATTTATTCTATCCACCTTAAATGTGTTAATTCACTTATCAATTTATTGTTAGAGGAATGCTTAAACATAGACACAAGGCGTTTTCTATTTTTTTTAATAGAACTTCATTTCTTACAGAAATGTCACCTCTAAACATTTTCCTTTTCAATTGTCTCTTGTTTAGAAAAGTTTCTCACAGCTACATACAGATTTTATCTCTTTACATGTCTGATGTTTGAATGAGATGATATTCACAAAATGTTGAGCCCTGTGTCTGGTATTTGTAAGCACAAAGATTTGTACCCATCCATAGTTTAATACTTGAGAATGGGTGCTGAAGTGGATGGAATCCTGAGTTCTCTGTGTTAGGCACAGTGCTTTGTGCAGGGTGTACTAGATCTGGAAGACAAAATAAATCCAAGAGATATTTCTGAAAATAAAACAAAGTAAAATAACAAACCTGACAAGACATACTGTTTTCATGCAAATTTGGAGGATGCAAGCTTGGATACAGTATCTGCCTACAAAGCAAGTCTGTATTATAATCATTCATTCTTCTATCCAATATTTGCTTCATACTTTCAAGCCCTTACATTGTTTCTTTGCTAGCAATATTCTTTGTATAAGATAAGGACCAGTCAGGAGCCCACAATTATTTTAACAAAAAATTTAAATATAAAAAATTGCTGGTTAGGTATCAAAGACTTAAAAAGACCAAAAGGAAAAAAGGTGTAACAGAGGTAGCAACTTCAAGAAGAAGCTGTCACATATAGGGCTTGGCATCAGAGGGAAAATGCTGAAATTATTAAATTTCAGCATTTTAAAACTAGAACTCAGATTTCAGAAAAGGGCCTGCAGCTCAGCTGGTGTTTCCGAGTTCAATGGATTTTCCTAATGAACTGGGACCTAGGAGTCCAAGGAAGGGATGACAGACAGCTGGGGCTGGTATCTTTGAAGACGTGCAATAAAGCTAGTTCAACAAATGTTAGAAAACTAAGAACTGGACTCAACTGCTACTACTGGAACAAAAGACCTATGGCCTGGGTGAAGAAGCATTTCCAGGTCGATAGGAACAGGAAGTAACAACAGGAAGGAATAAGTCTTTTAGCCCTCTACCAGCTCTTCAGACTTCCTCAGAACCCCTTGTGCATAGTAGCTAACAGGGGACCAGTTGGCAAAGGAAGAATGTGGTTTGCAGAGTTCCAGACATGGTATATAAAGCAGAGGCAGTAGCCTAATAATTTGCATGGCCTCTAACCAACTTCTACATTTTTACTAAGTTTTCAAAACAAATTCATATTTCCTCCTCCACTGAAAAATCTTTGTTGAGCATATATACAACTCCCTTACTGCTTTTAACAATATCTAGCACTCTTCCCTTTTCCTAAATGGGTATGGGATTTGTACATTTGGAGTAAGGAAAATGTTCTAAAATTGACTAAGGTGATGACAGTACAGCTCTGTGATGAAAATGAGATCCAACATTTGTATGCTTGGAATGGATTGTACAAAACATTGGACTGTATAACTCAGGGGATCCAGTGGTGGAAGATGTATTGTTGTTAATAGGACAAATATGAGAATGTTCTCTCACGAACTATAACAGATGTAAAATACTAACACAGGGTGTTAATAATTTGGTGGGTTGGGGGGGAAATACACCAAATATAAGATATGGGCCATAGTTAGCAGTAATATTTTGACAATACTCTTTCATAGTTTGTAATGAATGTTTCACAATGATGCAAGGAGTTGGTAGTGAGGTAAGTATGGGAGCCCTGTATGATGATATGCATGTGTGTTTTTTAAGTTCACAACTTTTACTATACACTTATTGTTTATAAGTCTATGTATGAATGGTATATTTCAATAATATTTTATTAAAAAATAATCACAACCATCTTATCTCTGATGATTATATGCTTCCTTTTAGGAGAAACTCCAGAAATCCAGTATTCTCCATAACAAGAAACCCAATTTTGCGATAGCGTCACTTACTGTCATCTCTACCATGTAGAAAACAGTCACACAGAGATTTTCAAGAAATGTTGATGTTCTTCTCATTAATGCATTCCCTTGTGACTTGGTGAAAGAATGTCACCTCAGCCATTTCAAGGTGCATGTTTAGATTAGTAGTTCTTAATGTGTGACCTTGGGACATTTTGGGTCCCTGAACTATTTTCATAATACTCCAAGACATTATTAATAATGGGTTTATATTTCAAATTTCATCTAATCTTTAAGACAAAACAATTTGTTGAGTATTTGGTGTAAACAATGTCAATCAGCTCACTTTATGTTTTTTATGGAATATATAGTTTTTAAACTAAAATTTTATAATAACACGCAATGGACTAATTATTGCTATTTTAAATGAATAAATATTGAAATTTTATCAGTTTTAATTTATGATATGGAAAATATAATTAAATTTAATATCCACAAATATAACACCTTTGGGATCCTCAATAATGTTTGAGTGTAAAGGGGTGCTGAATACAAAAGATGGGAGAACCACAGATTTAGCTGATGGTAGAGTAGTTGCATGTAACTGATTTACTCCAACATTCTTGAGCTTTTGGACTCTTTGCTTTAAAATATATAGGGATTGGTTATAGGCCTCTGTTGGTATAGTTTCATAGTACATCCACATTTGGTCAGCACTTTCACAGTCCTTGCCCAAGCATGCTCCCCAGACCCTGTATGGTGGTTTGAAGGAATATGTATCCAAGAAAAACATGTTCTTAAACCTAATCTAGTGTTATGGGTATGAACCCATTGTAAGTAGGGCCTTTTGATGAAGTTAATTCAGTTAAGGGTGTGATCCAAAACAATCAAAATGGGTCTTAATCCCATTACTGGAGTCCTTTTTATAAGGAATGAATAGAGAAAGAGAGAGAAAGCCAAGAAAGCAAGAAGCCAAAATGAATGAAACACGGAAGAAAAGGGAGAAATCAGTTGATGCTGCCATGTACCTAGCCATGTGGCAGAGGACCCAAGGATTGCTGGCAGCCAGTCTTTGGGAAGAAAGCATTACCTTGATAATGCCTTGAATTGGACATCTTCTTGGCAACAAATCTGTAAGCTAATAAATTCTTATTGTTTATGGTATCTGCTTTGAGCTTCCTAGGAAACTAAAACAGATTTTGTGCTAGGAGAATACCACATTTTTAAAAACTTTTTTATTTTTATTTTTTTAAAGAAACTTAGATTGCATAAATGTTACACAAAAAATATAGGGGATTCCCTTATGCCCCACTCCCTAGCCCTCCCATATTTTCTCACATGAACAATATCCTTCTTTAGTGTGGTACATTTGCCACAATTGATTAACACATCTTGGAGCATTGCCACTAAGCCATGATTATAGTTTACACTGTAGTTTACACTCTCTCCTGCACATTTTTGCAAGTTATTACAAAATATACAATGGCCTATATCCATCATTGCAATGTCATTCAGGATAATTCCCAAGTCCCAAAAATGACACCAAATTGCACCTATTTTTCCCTCTCCTTCCCTCAAAGCCTCCAGTGGCCACTGTCTCCACATCCATGATAAATGTTTTTCCATTGCTAGGATCTCAACAAGTCTATAGTAGAACAACCATAAGTCTACTGTAGTCCATCATTCATTCCCTAATCCTGAGGATTCAGGGATGGTGATCCAACTCCAACCCTAAGAGAGAAGGCTTAGATCCCATGAGGCAGATGGATGCGACTTTCTTGCTTGCAGTTGCAGACTCTTTCTGTTCCTTGAGATGGTCATTGTCAATCATCACCTCCTTGTTAGTTGTCTGGGTGAGATCAAAGAACTGGAGAGGAGGTTTTGCAACTCTGTTGAGATTCAGGGTCCAACTGGCCCATGTACAGCCAAAGACTGAAGTCTCCTGGACATACACCTATCATCTGTAGTACTAACTATAGGTTCAAATAGAGGGATAGAAGAGCCATGTGTAGGGAAAACACAACTGAGTCCAACTCTATCACAGCAGGGAGCATAAATTCCAAAGTAGGGCTCACTGGCCAGGTGCCAAACTCCTGAGCTGTCTGCCCTGCCTATAGTGTCTGGATGTCTCCAGAGCCCTCAGGAGCCCTGCTATTTTGAGGTTATATTTACTTTGGCAGTCAATAAGTTCCTGCTGAGATATGCATAAGCAGAACCTCTGAAATGATCTCCCGATTCATTTTGAAGTCTCTTAGCCATATAAACTCATTTGTCTTACCCTTCCCCCCTTTTGGTCAAGGTATTTTTCCAGTTGCATTACTGGTTGATGCTTGGTAGTAGTCCCTCTGTGCCAGGAGGCTCATCCCTGGGAATCATGTCCCATGCAGGGGGAAAGTAATATATTTATATGCTGAGTTTGGCTTAGAGAAGGGCCACATTTGAACAACAAGGAGGTTCTCAGGTGGTAATGCTTAGGCATCCTATAATACTATGCTAACTTTCAATTTCAAAAATAAAGGTTCATAAGTACAGTCATCACAATCAAGGGCCTGTCAATGGTCCATATTCCTTCACTAATCAGTGCTTTTGTACTTGGGATTCTTGCTGTCCCATTAGAGAATGTGGCAGAGCTCTCCAGGATGGGAATTCAATATTCCTTTGGTTATTGTGTGACTCTCCACCCACTATGACAATGCCCAATGAACACTTGAACACATTCATATGCCTTATAGATATCCCCCAGGTGAACCTCCTCCCATGCATCCACCCTTCTGATATCCTGCACCAATGATCCTCCCCTGCCACAGTTGTAACCCTTCTGTGATCCAAAACATCTTAAAAATTGAAGTCAATAAAATAACTGAATACAATTAATAGGAAGATGATATAATAGTGATAATTTTTTAAAATAATGAATAAAATACAAAAAAATTTTAATTCAAAATAATAAAAAATATAAAATTTTAAAAATTTGCTATTATGTCTTTCATTGCTTTAAGATCTGTTGTCTTGTATGTACAGTGATATTTGCTTCCATTTATTCCCCCAGTGTCTTATTTTTCACATTTTGTCTTCAAAGAAGCTTTAGGTTATAGAAAAGTCACATACAGAATATAGGTGATTCCCATCTACCCAACACCCTCTCCCTTTTCCCCTTTCTCCTATTAATAACACTTTACAAGTGGATGGTACCTTTGTTACAATTGGTGTACAAATATTGAAACAAGGCTACTAACCATGATCAATGATTTACATTGTGGTTTACATTTTGGACCATACACTTTTATAGATTTTGATGAAGTTTGATGTGGTCTGTATCCATCCTTGCAAGATCATGCAGAACAATTCCATTACCCCAAAAATGCCCTGTTTTCCATCTATTATATTCTTCCCTCCCTCTCTGCTTGGAACCCACACTAACCACCAAGATTAACTCATTGAAGGACCAGATTCATAATTACTTGCAACAATATTGAGGGCTTGACATACTGGCCTCTCCTACCCTATTAGGCACTGTCTATGTTTTCTAGAGTTTCCTGCCTCTCTATTTGTGATCATAGCAGGACTCCCCAGGATGGAAGTCCAATATCTTCCTGCTCATTATGTGAGTCTCCACCCCCTGATACAACACACTATGACAAGATGAATGCTACACACTCACTATAAGTCTCCCCCAGGTGTGCCCTGTCCCACATGCCACCCACTTCGAACACCTTAAACCAGTAATCCTCCCTTGCCATATTTGCCAAAATAACATTCCTAAGTTGTAGTTTCAAACACATACCCACAAATCCCAGAGTTCACCTGTTCCCTGCCCCAACATTTCCTCCAGTACCATGGACAGTCTAACCCACCCTCCCCACCTAACCCCCTCACAGACAAGCACTGCCCAGCCCATAGTATCACTGCACCACTGTTATGCTCATCCACTGCACTACACCCTTGCATTTTATCATAGATTTTGCCCATATGGGCATTGACTCACAACCTTCTTCGCCCTTTCTGTCTTCTGTAAACCTATCTGCCAGACTCTATCTCTGTGAGCCTGCTCAATTTGCTTAATTCATATCAGTGACATCATGTAATATTTATCCTTCAGTGATTGGCTTGTTTCACTCAATATAAGGTCTTCAAGATTTATTCATGTTATCCGTGTGCTAATATACATTCCTTCTTACAGCTGAGTAGTATTCCATTGTATGTATTTACCACAATTTGTTTATCATTCATCTGTTGATGGACATTTGGGTTGTTTCCAGCTTTTGGCAATAGTGAATAATGCCACTATGGACATTAGTGTACATATACCTGTTCGTGTCCCTGTTTTCAATTTTTCTGGGTATATACCCAGCAGTGGGATTGCTGGACCATAAAGCAGTTCTATAGTTAACTTCCTGAGGAACCACCAAACTGTCTTCCACAGTGGCTGGATCATTCTACATACCCACCAGCAGCGGAAAAGAGATAGCCTTCCTCCACATCCTCTCCAGCATGTGTAGTCCTCTGTTATTTTAATAGCCACCAGTCTAATGGGTATAAAATGATATCTCATTGTGGTTTTGAGTTGCTTTTCCCTAGTAACTAGTGATGTTGAACATTTTTCATGTGCTTTTTAGCCATTTGTATTTCTTCTTTGGAGAAATATCTATTCAAATCTCTTGCCCATTTGTTAAATGGGTTGTTTGGCTTTTTATTTTCAAGAGGTAGAATTTATTTATATATGTTGGATATTAGGGTTCTATCAGATATATGGTTACCAAGTATTTTCTCCCATTGATTAGGCTGCCTTTTCACTTTCTTGATAAACTCCTTTGAGGTGCAAAAGTTTTTATTTGAGGAGATCCTATTTGTCAATTTTTTATTTCATTGCTCATGTTTTGGGTGTAAAGTTCATAAAAACATTTCCTAATATAAGAACTTGTAGATGTTTCCCTACATTATCTTCTAGGAGATTTATGGTCTTGGCTCTTATATTTGTATGTTTTTGAATAAGGTGTGAGGTGGTATTCCTCTCTCATTCTTTTGGATATGAATATCCAATTCTTCCAACACCATTTGCTGAAGAGGCCATTCTCTACCAGTTGTGTGGGCTTGGTGGCCTTGTCAAATATCAGGTGACTGTATATGTGGGGATTTATATCATAACTATAAATTCAGTTCCATTGGTCAGTATGTCTGTCCTTGTGCTAATACCATGCAGGTTTGACCAATATAGAATTGTGGTATGTTTTCAAGTCAGGTAGTGTGATTTCTCCAATTTCAGTTTGCTTTTTCAGTATATCTTTGGCTATTCAGGGCCCCTTGCCCTTCCAAATAAGTTTCATAGTTAGCTTTTCAAATTCAGTAAAAAATGCTGTGGTAATTTTTATTGGGATTGTTTTAAATCTGTAAATCAGTTTATGTAGGATAGACATCTTAATGATGTTTAGTCTTCCTAGCCATGAAAAGGGAATTTTCTTACATTTATTTAGGTCTTTGATTTCCTTTAACAGTGTTTTCTGCATATAAGTTGTTTACATCTTTAGTTAAATTTATTCCAAGGTATTTGATTCCTTTAGTTGCTATTGTAAATGGGATTTTTCCCCTTATTTCCTCCTCAAATTGCTCATTACTGGTGTCAGAAATGCGACTGATTCTTGCACATTGCTCTTATAACCAGCCACTTTACTGAACTCATTTATAAGCTCTAGAAGCTGGTTGTAGCTATCTCAGGGCTTTTGAGGTATGGGATCATGTCATCTGCAAATAGTGAAATTTTTATTTCTTCCTTCCCAATTTGGATGCCTGTTATATCTTTTTCTTGCCTTACTGCTTGAAAAAGTACTTCTAACACAATGTTAAATAGGAGCAGTGAAAGTTGGTAACCTTGTCTTGTTCCCAATTTTAGAGGGAAAGCTTTTAGGATTTCACCATTGAATATGATGTTAGCTGAAGGTTTTTCATATATACCCTTTATCATTTTGAGGAAGTTTCCTTGTATTCCTAACATTTGTTGTGTTTTTATCAGGAAAGGGTGCTGCATTTTGTCAAATGCTTTTTCTGCATCTATAGAGGTAATCCTGTGCATCTATAGAGGTAATCCTGTGTTTTATTTCTTTTGATCTGTTTATGTGGTGTGTTACATTGATTTTCTTTTGTTGAACCATCCTTGCAAAACAAGGATGAAACCCACTTGGTCATGGTGTATAATTCATTTGATGTGTTGTTGGATACAACTAACAAGTATTTTGTTGAGGATTTTAGCATCTAGTTTCATTAGAGAGATTAGTCTATAGATTTCCTGTATTGTGGTGTCTTTGGCTTTGGTATTAGGGTAATGGTATTAGGGTGATGTTGGCCTCATTTCTATTTTTTGGAAGAGTTTAAGCAGGATTGGTGTTAGTTCTCTCCAGAATATTTGGTAAAATTCACCTGTGAAGCCATCTATTCTGGGTTCTTCTTGGTTGGGAGGTTTGGATGACTAATTCTATCTCATTACTTGTGATTGGTCTGTTGATTTCATCAATTTCTTCTTTTGTCAATGTAGTCTGCTTGTGTGTTTCTAGGAATTTTTCCATTTCCACTAAACTATCCATCTTGTTGGCATATAATTTTTTAAAGTATCCTCTTATGATGCTTTTTATTTCTATGGTGTCAGTGGTGATATTCTCTTCCTCATTTCTTATTTTATGTATTTGCATCGTCTCTCTTTTTACTTTGTTAGTCTACCTAGGGGTTTGTTAATTTTATTAGGCTTCTCAAAGAGCCAGCCTTTAGTTTTGTTTAATTTTTCTAGTGTTTTCTTGCTTTCAATTTCATTTAGCTCTGCTCTAATCTTTGTTATTTCCTTCTTTCTACTTGCATTGCATTTAGTTTGTTGTACTTTTGTTAATTTCTCCAAGTGTGCAGTTAAGTCTTTGACTTTAGCTGTTTCTTCTTTTTAATGTAGGTGAATATGGTTATGAATCTCCTTTACAGTACAGCTTTTGCTGCATCCCATAGGTTTTGATACATTGTGTTGTCATTTTCATTCAATTCAAAGTAGTTATTGATTTCTTTTGTGATTTCCTCCTTGACCCATTGCTTGTCTAAGAGTGTGTTGTTTCACTTCCATATCTTTGCCACTAATCTTGTTCTCTGCCCCTTACTGATTTCCAGCTTCATTCCACTGTGGTCAGAGAAATTTCTTTGTGTAATTTCAATCTTTCTAAGTTAATTGAAAGTTGTTCTGTGACCTAGCATGTGGTCTCTCTTAAAGAATGATCCATGTGTTCTTGAGGAGAATGTAAATCCTGCTGTATCTGGGTGTAGTTTTCTGCATATGTCTATTAGGTCCAGATCCTCTAATACGTTATTCAAATTCTTTGTTTCTTTATTGATTCTCTTTTGAGATGTTCTTTCTAATGGTGATAATTGTGTTTTAAATTCCCCCACTATAATTTTAGAGGCATCTATTTCTCTACTTAGTTTTTCCAATGTTTGCCTCATGTACTTTCAGGCACCCTGGTTAGGTACATAAATGTTCATGATTGTTTTTTCTTCTTGATAGATTGCCCCTTTCATTAATATATAGTGGCTTTCTTTGTGTCTTACAACAATTTTGCATATAAAGTCTATTATGTCTGATATTAATATAGCTACTTCTGCACTTTTTTTGGTTATTGTTTGTGAAAAAAATGTTTTCCAACCATTCACTTTCAGCCACCTTGTGTCCCTGGGTCTAAGGTGGGTTTCTTGAAGACAACATATAGATAGGTCATATTTACTTATCCTTTCTGCCAATCTGTGTCTCTTGATTGGTGATTTTAATTCATTAACATTCACTGTTATTAATGTCAAGGTATTATTTACATTATCCATATTTTCTTTAGGTTTATGTATGCCATATTTTGTTTTTATTTCTCTTTTTATCTTTTCAGTTGTTCTTACACTCTCCTCCAACTCTCTCTCTCCTATTTTTCCCTTTTAACCTGCAGAATTCCCTTTAGTATTTCTTTTTTTTTTTCACTGGGAGGTCCCGGGGATCGAACCCGGGTCCCTCCATATGGGAGACGGATGCCCAACCAGTTGAGCCACATCCAACCCCTCCTTTAATATTTCTTGAAGGGCAGTTTTCTTTTTGATATACTCTCTTAAATTCTGTTCATCTGTGAATAGTTTGAAATCTCCCTCATTTTTTTTTTTTTTTTTTATTATGGGTAAAAATCAAAATTCTCACAATACATACAAACATTTGTAAAATGATATATAAATATACATGCATATATGTGTATTTGCTTACAAAAATGTTATTTATATATATATATATATATATGCATATATTTTAAGAGGTGCTTAGATTACCCAAAACACTACACGGAACCCACTGGGATTCCCATGTTGCCCACCTCCCACACCTCCCACCACATCCCACACAAACATCTCCCACAGTGTGGCCCACCAACCTCAATGAACCCACACATCCTGGAGCCCCGCCACCAACCACAGACCACAGTCCACACCGCAGACCACACTCTCCCCCACTCAACCCTGAGCGGTGTGTGCTGATCCAAAATGGCCCACATCCATCGCCACAACAGTACTCAGGACAACCTCCAACTCCCAAAGAAGCCCCTGTATTTCAACTGCTCATCCCCTCCCTACCCAAAAACTGTCAAGTGGCCACTGGCTCCACCTCATTGTTATAATTTCTTGCATTGCAAGAATCACCATATGTGAGCAAGAGAATACCATCAAGTCCACTCTAGTCCATAGTTCTTCCCCCAATCCAGAGGCGACTGGGATGGTGATGTCCACTCCAACTCCAAGTGAGAGAGGGCTTATATCCCATGGATATGGTGGGTGGGATGATCCTGCCTGCAGATGCAGGCCCTCTCCATTCCCTGGGATGGCCATTTCCCATCGTTGTCTCCTCACCAGGTGACTTGGATGAGTCCATTGAGCTGTAGGGTAGGAGTTGCAGCTCCACCTAGATTTCATGCACACCTGGCACATAGGTAGGCGGGAGGCTCCAGTCTCTGGAAGTATACCTAAGAAACTCCAGCATCACATGTAGGTTTGAATAGAAGGGACTGGTGAACCATGTGCAGGGAGGACTTATTTGAGTCTAATTCTGTCACTCTCAGGAGCACAGATTCCAAAATAGAACCCACTGATAAGGCATCAGTCTCTGGGGCTATCCCCCCTTATACAAGACCAGGGTGTCTCTGGAGCTCTCAGGAACCCCACTGAGTGGGGTGATAGGCACTTAGATGTTCTATGAGCTCCTACTGAGGTGTGCGTAAGAGTTACCTCTGGGATGACCTCCCGACTCTCTTTGAATGCCAGCTTTGCTGGAGAGAGAATTCTTGGCTGGAATTTTTTTTTCTTTTAGCACCTTAACTACCTTCTTGCCTCCATGGTTTCAGATGAGAAATCATCACTTAATCTTATCAAGCTTCCCTTGTATGTGATGGATCTCTTTTTTCTTTATGCTTTTTGTGTTCTTTTTTTGTCTTGAACATTGGACTATTTGACAAGTATATTTCTTGGAGTAGGGCTGTTAGAGTTTATACTGTTTTGGGTGCACTATGCTTCCTGGACATGTATATCCATCTCTCTCAATAAGTTTGGGAAGTTTATAGCCATTGTTTCTTCCAACACACCTTCTGTACCCTTTCCCTTCTCTTCTCCCTCTGGGATGCCTATAATGCGTATATTTGTGTGTTTCGTGTTGTTATTCAAATCCCTAAGTCCATGCCGGATTTTTTCTATCTTTTCATCTATCTGTTCTACCATCCGTCTGATTTCAGAGGTACTGTCTTCCACATTGCTGATTCTTTCCTTGCCTGTTTGAATCTGCTGCTATGTGCTTCCAGTGTTTTTTTTTTTTTTTTTTTACCAGGAGGTCCCGGGGATCGAACCCAGGTCCCTCCATATGGGAGACAAACGCCCAACCATGTGAGCCATATCTGCCCCCCTCCAGTGTATTTTTGATTTCTTGAATTGTGCCATTCATCACCATAATATCCATTATCTTTTTATGTATGTTTACAATTTCTTCAGTAGGTTTCCCCAGTGTCTTCTTAAATATCCTTAATCTCTTCCTTCATTTCATTAAGTTGATTGATGATATTTGTTTGGATGTCTCTGATTAGTTGTTCCATGATCTGTATCTCCTCCTGTTTTGCAGTTTATTTGTTGGACTGGGCCTTGTCTTCCTGATTATTAGTATGGTTTGTAATTTTTTGTTGGTGTCTAGGCATCTGTTTATCTTGATGAGTTTATTCAGTTCATTAGCTTCTCTTTCTACTTAGGGTTTTATTTTGTTGTTGTTTTTGTGTGTGGTAAGGTTTTACTTTGACACTTCATTCTTCTTATTCTATTTACTTACTGTTGTCTACATTCCCTTTACAAAAAATTAGGACCAGAGAATAGGAAATAGATAAAAGAATAATAGTGATAATAATAGTAAAATGTAGAAGAGGAACTGTACAAGACCTTGAAAAATGAATAATAAACATGAAATTACAAAGAAATAAGAAATAAAAAAAGCAGATAAGAAACAATTCCATGAGAAACAGAATAGAAAGAAATATATAGAATGAATTATATGTCTGGAATGATGAGAGGAAAAGAAAAAAGAAAAGAGATAGCATAGGGAGAAAAAATTCAGTAAAAAAAAAAAAGGAAACAAAAAAAAGGTTAAACACAGCAAATAAGAAACAAGACAGTAGCAGCTAATTAAAAAAAAAAAAAAAAAAAACAGAACAAGGGAAAGCAACCTTCTCATTTAGTCCCCTAGGAAGCTGCTCAGGCTGCCGGTGTTCATCAATCACCCTGCAACCTGCCCTCTGCAGGTTTTGAACCAGGTTTAAGTGAGTAAAATAAGGAAAATAAAAAAGGAACCATTTTTTAAAAAGAAATCCAATAAAAGCCAATACAAAAAGAATGTCTATATGTTCCCTGTTAAAGGATCAGCTGGATGCCTGATAACTCAGTGGATCACTCCTCTAAGAAGAGTCAGGAATTGAACCAGGGTCCTCATATATGCAAGGTGGGATTCCTCCACTGAGCTAAAGCCTCTCTTTAGGTTAGCCTTTCAGAAAGCTATCTGCCTCCTTTCCCTCAGGCAGGCTAGATTCCTAACAGTTTGTCAGAGTCCTGCTGAGTAGGCACCTGTCTGTCCCCACCCCTCTCTAATCTAATTCCTCTCTTTACCTGTGCTGCTGGGCATGAGAGCCTGCTTGAGGAGATCCCCCTCCCCTCTCCCTATGGTGTCAGGGTTCCCTCTGAGATTTAAAGGGGACTCAGCTGGCCCAATTCATGGCAAAGAAACTACTCTGCCCCCTCCCAGATTTCTCTTCCTCCCAGGGAGCTCCTCCTCACACTCTGGAGCAGCGAGCTAGTGGCTCCACCTTGGCACCTGTGGGTGGGGTATATCTGCTGCTTCCAGCCAGATGGGTGAGCAACTCACAGTTTTTCTTTGGCTTCTTTCTCTCTCCAGAACCCTCCCAGATGACTCAGGGAACATTCCTGTTCTATACACATCCAAAGTAGCTCTTAGATAAGCCTATTTCCTCTCTCTGCTACCCTTTCAAGGGTCGGACTCTGCCTACCATGCTCAGAACCATTTTCCTGGAACTCCCACATTTTATGCAAATGCAAAAAATGTAGAAACAGTTTTGGAATTAGCTAATGAGTAGAGACTGGAAGAATTGTACCGTGCTTGTTAGAATAGGCCTATATTGCTTTCAAGAGATTGTAGAAATAGGGATGTTAAATTACTTCTGATGAGGATTTAGAAGAAAATGATGAATGTTTGTTGGAAACCAGAGTAAAAGGTAACCCATGTTTTAAAGGGCAGAGAACTTGCTAAAATTGAGTTCTGATGTTGGATGGGAGGCAGAAATTGAAAGCAGTATGCTTGGATATTTAGTTGAGAAGATATCCAAAGTAAATGTGGAATGTGCAGCCTGTTTCCTCCTTGCAGCTTCTAATTAAATGTGAGAGGAAAAGGATACACTGATAACTGAACTCCCAGGGACACACAAAAACAAAAATGTGGGGAAGAATCCTTGAGACATAAGATTCTGGCTTAAGAACACAGAGTGTCTGGAAAGCCAGACACTAGCTCAAAAGGAAAACCTTGAGAGCACTGTTTGAACTCTTGCTGGCACCAAGACTCAAGAATAAGATAGCCAACAGGTGTGAACTTTGCCTGCAATAAATGCCCAAGTGATATTAATCACTAGCTGTGCTTCTCTGCATGTAGTTCCCCTAATAAAAGCACTGGGCTGTTTGTGCTCTGGGGCTAGCGTGGAGATAAGTTCTGCTAGCCCTCTGACCCCAACTTTCTCTTGAACTCTTAGTTTTGTCTTTCTTATATCGCAGTACCCTTTGCTGAGTCAACCACATTTACAGCAACAAAAATACAGAAATTGATTGTCTCAAAATTTTTGAGCTTCCCCAAAACAAGTTCACAGAGAATAGTGCTCCATGTGAGGATTTAACTGAACATAAATCCAGTCAGGCATTTCAGTGCAAGTCAGGAATGGAAATGCAATTATCCAGAAAGGATCTACGGAAAGTTTTTTGCTAGATAGTTTGTACCTTTGTGTACTACATGCAAAATGGACAAATTTTTTCTGGGATCTTTATGAACATAATCGCTGCCAACCTGGACTAAAAGGACCAGAAAAGGAACAAACTGAAGGAAAAATAACTTCATGGGCAGAACCATGAATCTGGGGTCTGGACTGAAGACCTCTTGCCAGGCCAAGAGAGAGACCACCTATCTGTGTGGAAAGGGTGAGTCAACCCTGGCACTTGGAGAAGCTGGGCCTTCTTCCCATTGGTTCAGGAAGATTGCTATCACCCATTGTTCTCAGAGAATGGAGCCTCTGACAAGGGGATTTTGGAGAGTCTGGCCACCATCCAATGCTTGATGAGGGTGGAACCTGTGCTCAGTGTTTGAGGAGAGCATGGCTACTGCACAAGCACTTGGAAAGGTTGGGGCTACTGTTAGGCCTCAAGGCAGGGCCTTTATGAATAACCAGATATGGCATGAAGAAAACATCAACACAAGAGTTAGGTAAACTTACATTTATTACATCTGCAGAGGTAAGGCGCAAAGGTCAGTTTAAAGTCACTCAGACCTGACTCCCCATGCTGCAGTTTTGCTCTTGCTTAAATACCTAAGTTACTATTTAGCATTTGCTAAGATTATGCATTAGCTTTTATGCATATGAATGATCATACATAGCTAGTTATATAACTGTATGAGTAGTATGTTCAGGAAATCACGCTTGCACATACATTGTATGATCAAAAAAAGGGCAGATAACTCCACCCCTGGGTGGGAAGTTTACTATGTTAATGAAGCAATTTCAAGAGAGGACAGCAAGGGGCTTCATGTGCGCAGGTTTAGCCAAGTGGTTGAAGCTAGTTTTCATACTTTATTGCTTAAACTGGATGTTTTTGACCACCAAAAGCAGAATATGGCAGAAAGAGAGGGTTGCATTTCATTGCCTTTTAATTTACATACAATTGTTTGTTTTGTAGCCTAGCAACAGGGAAAGAAACAAGTTACTTTTAGGTATTCAGTCATCCTACCTGCATCACTAGGGCTCCATTGGGCCAGGAAGACAAAACATTGTTCCATAGATGATTCTCAGATCTTGAATCTAATGGGTTATGCCCTGCAGGGTTTGTCTGAGATCAGTGACATCTGCTTTCCTTCCAATTTTTCCATACAAAAATGGGGATGATTATCCTACGCCTGTTCCTCCATTGCAGGTGCCCCAGTACAGACACCTATAACTGAATTTGGTGAGACTTTGTACTAAGCATTGTTTCCAAAATGATTTAATGCTTTGGGGATATTATTATGTAGTAAGTGTATTTTGCATAGTAAAGAACATGTCTTTTTGGGTTCCAGAGGGTGGAGTGTGGTAGTTTGAAGCTGTATGTACTCCAAATAACATGTTCTTAAATCTAATCCATTTCTGTGGGTATGTACCCATTGTAAGTAGATGGGACATAATCCTATTACTGGAGACCTTTATAAACCAAATGAATACACACACACACACACACAGAAAGAGAGAGAAAGAGAGATGGAGGGAGGGAGGGAGGGAGGGAGGGATGGAAAGAGAGAGAGACAGAGAGACAGGGGCTGAAAACAACAAAACCCAGAAGAGAAGGGAGAGACCAAGGGATGCCAACATGTCCTGTGTCATGTGGCAGAGTAGCCAAGGACCACCAGCAGCTGGTCTTCAGGAAGAAAGCATTGCCTTGATGATATCTTGATTTGGATATTTTCTTGGCCTCAAAAACTGTAAGCTAAAAAATTCCAGTGTGTAAGCCAACCTATTTCATGGTATTTTCTGGAGCAGCCTCATCATCTAAAACACCTTGCTTATGACAATTAGTAATATCCTGCCTCTTCTCAGGTGTATATACCATGTCCCTCCAGAGAAGTCCTTGTATTGCCTGTCAGGGTTATGTTTGGATATAACTCTCCTTTGAGCCTAGAAGCAAAGAGTTGTGTTGAGGGTAGGGATTGAGAAGACACTGGCATCCCTTGCAAGTCAATTGCCCTAGATGACATCCTGGAAAGATTTGTTCTTTTTTTTTTTTCTGGGTAAAACTATTTCCCAGAGAGGGGATAAAAGACTACTTTCATAGACATGGAAAATTCAAGATTATCTGGAGGTTTGATGTTCTCATCCTCAATTCCTATGTCTGTTACTTCCTAGATATCTCTCAGATCCATTACTCACCAAATCCATTTTTGTTACCTAGTCCAAGTGCCATCTGCTCTCACTTGGTTTCCTATAAGTCATCTGAACTACATCCATACATCTATTTTTCCCATTTTAAAGAGAAGTTTTTTGTTGTTTGTTTTTTTCTGACCACTCCATTATTCTGATTAAAACCCTTCAATGGCTATACTCCAAAATGTTTAACATTGGCTCCTCAGTCACTATATTGTCTGGCTCTGCTCACTCTCTCCACCTAATTTAATGCTGCTTCACTTATCTCTATACAGTCCAGCCACTCTAGACTTCTTTCACTTCTTTGAATACACAGTGTCTTTTCTTGTGGCAGAAGTTGACACTTGATATAACTTCTGCAGGACTGCTCTCTCCATCCTCCCTGAATCTCTCACCTCACCCTCATCGCCTACTGGACCAGTGATTTCCTATTATAAAATGTCACTTCTCAGGTTAAATATTACCTTCTCAGTTAAAATTCCCAAAGATCCCTCCCTAGTCAGCCCTTCTAATACAATCTCATGTCACCTTATATTTTTCTTCATTATACTCGTCATAATTTGTAATTCTAGATTTATATAATTATTTGATTATCTCCCCCTAGTGCTATAAGTTACACAAAGGTAGGCTCTTTCTCCCTCTCGATTTTCATTTTATTTTATTATTTTGTTTTATTAGACTTTTGATATTTTAGTTGATAGTTATGGAAATGCTTTTCATATGATACCTAATGTAAACAACAACCCTATGAGGGTGGCAGAATTATTCCCACTTCATAGATAAGAAAACTGTGGGCTAAGTGAGTTTAAATACATTTCTCTTCACACAACTAGTGAATAGTATGTAGATCTAGGATTCATAGTTAAACAATCTCTGTCTTGACATTGTTTATTAACCCTTACTTAAATAAACTATGTCTTAATTTGCCTCGTTTTATCTCTTTCAACATCTTACTCAGTGCTGGATGCATAGGAAATTTTTGATAAATGCTGCATGCTTTAAATGAATAAATGTGTAGAAATCGTTTGCAGTAACCATATGATTTTGGACTAATCAACAAATTTGCTGTCTCTTAATTTCATTGTTTTAAATTGGGACAATTTTATCAAGTAATAGCCAACATGTTTCGGGACTGAGGATCTATGGTCTTTGCCTTTCCGTTATTATTATTATCATTATCATTATGAATTACAAATGATTCTTGAACATCTGCTTTATGCAGACTATCCTGTTAGATTATTCTTCTTTACCAGTTTCTTTTTATATCAATGCATAAATTAAATAGGATTTTTTTTTTAGGTTAATTTGACCACTGTAGTTCTAGTGAATGATCTCTCCCTACTTCATTCCAGAAAGGCATGAAACTTCTCTTTACATGTAGCCTGATCTCCCAAAGGGATGTTCAATCTTATATGTACTCCTAGTGTTGTTACCATTAGAAGGAGAGTGCTTGGAGTGAGTGGGAGGCACTTACTAAGGTAAGGTCAGAAATTTTGGACTTCAGTCGAATTCATATCAAGTGCCTCTTCATGACAGTAAACATTGTTTTAATTAACCAGAGGGAAATTAGCAGCAAATCACAATATAAACAAAATACAAAAAATAATAATTTGAAATAAAATAAGATTTTTTCTATAATAGTTGATAAAGAAAGTTAAAGAGTCCCAAATATCTTTCTTCAACCCTTGTTTCCTAGGTCAATGAAACAGGGAATTAGATGACACTTGACATGTACTTGATGGATATCTCTATTCTCATAAACCCTCTGTATCCACCTCCCACTGTTGTCTCTGCTCTTATTTTGCAGGGACCGTATTAGCCCCTTGTGTAGTTTAACATGTAGAAAACTCAAATTGGGTCAAGCTTTCATGGCACTAAAATGTTTCTTCTTCTGCACTAGGCAGTGCATGGGACAGGAGCTCAAGAGAGGGATTGAAATTATATGTGACTTTAGGATAATATTGAACAGTAATAATTAATATACAATTCAAAGTGTATCTGATTAAAGTGGAATGCCACAGACAGCAGGTGCAGTAAGCTTTGAACACACTAAGGATTCACGTTGATGATCGCTCCTTTTAGTGTGACCTATCCCAGGGGCAGCTACTTCTTGAGGAGTCTTCTGGAGAAGACAGATGTCTGATAGATGGGAAGGAGAGTTGTTTTTTGTGGAGAGAGATTTCCAGTACCTCTAGAATCCAAGAAGGCATGCAGCCAACTTTAAATCTATGAACTAATGGAAAGTAAATGTAACTCAAGAAAAAAAAAAAAAAAACTCCTCTGTCTATACAAATAAGAATGTATAAGAAAAAGATTAAATAATTATGCATTATATTTCACAAATTCTTAGTATAAGGAATCTCTGGAGAAATGATTTTTGAAATTCGTATCAAGAAAGGCAATATGTTGCCCGATATTTGGTTGATTGTTTATCTTATGCACAGTCCTAATTGTATATATGGGATGTGGGACTTTCAAATCTTTTGGGTTCCATGCCGAGCCATGAATAGCATGATTATGATATAATAATTTATTTTAAAAATAGAAATATAGATTCTAAACATTCTAGTGGTATAATAAATTCTCTCTTTAAATAAGAGCAGTCCCGAGAGTATTCTTTATTTT
>JAKSZT010053804.1:5217649-5244036 GCA_026826555.1 Tolypeutes matacus | reverse complement strand
TTATGATACTCTTTATTTCTGTGGGGTCAGTAGTGATATCACCTTGCGCATTCCTTATTTTATGTATTTGCATCTGTTCTCTCTTTTTCTTTGTTAGTCTGGCTAATGGTTTGTCAATTTTGTTGATATTCTCGAAGAACCAGCTTTTGGTTTTGTTTATTGTTTCCAGTGCTTTCTTGTTCTCTATTTCATTTAGTTCTGCTCTAATCTTTGTTATTTCCTGTTTTCTACTTCCTTTAGGTTTAGTTTGTTGTTGTTTTTCCAATTCCTCCAAGTGTGCAGTTAGGTCTTCAATTTTAGCTTTTTCTTCTTTTTAATATATGAATTTATGGTTATGAACTTCCCTCTCAGGAGTGCTTTCGCTGCATCCCATAGGTTTTGATATGTTGTGTTGTTGTTTTCATTAGTTTCAAGTTAGTTACTGATTTCTTTTGAAATTTCCTCTTTGACCCAGTGTTTGTCTAAGAGTGTGTTGTTTAACTTCCATATCCTTGTGCCTAACCTGTTTCTGTGGGGTCAGTAGTGATAATCCCCTTGCTCATTCCTTATTTTGTGTATTTGCATCTGTTCTCTCTTTTTCTTTGTTAGTCTGGCTAAGTGTTTGTCAATTTTATTGATCTTATCGATGAAACAGCTTTTGGTTTTGTTAATTTTTTCTAGTGCTTTCTTATTCTCTATTTCATTTAATTCTGCTCTAATCTTTTTTATTTCCTTCTCTCTACTTCCTTTAGGTTTAGTTTGTTGTTGTTTTTCCAGTTCCTCCAGGTGTGCAGTTAGGTCTTCAATTTTAGCTCTTTCTTTTTTTTTTAATATGTGTATTTATGGGTATGAACTTCCTTCTCTGGACAACTTTTGCTGCATCCTATAGGTTTTGATATGCTGTGTTGTGATTTTCATTAGTTTCAAGGTAGTTAATGATTTTTGAGATTTCCTCCTTGACCCACTGTTTGTCTAAGAGTGTGTTGTTTAACTTCCATATCTTTGTGCCTAATCTGTTTCTCTGGCCCTTAGTGATTTCCAATTTCATTCTCTTGTGGCCAGCGAAATTACTTTGTATAATCTCAGTCTTTCTGAATTCATTGAGAGTTGTTCTGTGGCCTAGCATGTGGTCTATCCTGGAGTATGATTCACGTGCACTCGAGAAGAATGTAAATCCTGCTGTATTTGGGTGTACTGTTCTGTATATGTCTATTAAGGCCAAGTCCCTAATGTATTGTTCAGAGTCTTTGTTTCTTCATTGATTCTCTGACTAGATGTTCTAATGATGATAATGGTGTATTAAAGTCCCCCACTATAATTGTAGAAGCACTTATTTCTCCACTTAGTTTTTCCAGAGTTTGCCTCATGTATTTTGAGGCACCCCAAATAGGTGCATAATTGTTTATGAATCTTCTCTCTTCTTGAGAGACTACCCCTTTTACTAATATATAGTGTCTGTCTTTGTCTCTTACAATAGTTTTGCATTTAAAGTCTATTTTGTCTGATATTAGGACAGCCACTCCTGCCCTTTTTTGGCTATTGTTAGCTTGAAAAATTGTTTTCAAGCCATTCACTTTCAGCTTCCTTGAATCCCTAAGTCAAAGATGGTTTTCTTGAAGACAGCATATAGATGGATGATTTTTCCTTATCCATTCTGCCAATCGGTGTCCCTTGAGTGGTGAATTTAATACATTAACATTCACATTCAGTGTTATTACTCGCAATGAATTTCTTACTTCAGCTATATTTTCTTTTGGTTAATGTATGTATGTCACATGTTTGTTTCTGTTTTTGTCTTTTCAGTTGTTTTTAAACTCTCCTCCAACTCTCTCTCCCTTGTATTTTCCTTTCAACTTGTAGAACTTCTTTAGTATTTCTTGAAGTGCAGGTTTCTTATTGGCATACTCTCTTAATTTCTGTTTATCTGTGAATATTTTGAACTCTCCATCATTTTTGAATACCAGTTTTGCTGGATAGAGAATTTGTGGCAGGAAGTTTTTTCTTTTTTTTTTTTGGAGATAAATTTTTAAAGATTTTATTTATTTATTCATTTATCTCCCCCTTGCTGCTTGTGCTCGCTGGGTCAGCTAACCACGCCGCGCGGGCGGGCTTGCCTTCACCAGGAGGCCCCAGGAACCGAACCCGGGGCCTCCCATATGGTAAACGGGAGCCCTACTGATTGAGCCACAGCCGCTTCCCAAGTTTTTTCTTTTAATACTTTGACTATGTCATACCACTGTCTTCTTGCCTCCATGGCTTCAAATGATAAATCAGCACTTAATCTTATTGTGATTCCCTTTTGTGAGAAAAGAACCATATATGACGGTTCTCTTTTCTCTTCCTGCCTTGAATATTTTCTCTTTGTCTTGAGCATTGGACATTTTGACAAGTATGTGTCTTGGACTTGTCCTGTTGGGATTTATACTGTTTGGGGTATGCTGTGCTTCCTGGATCTGCACATCCATCTCTCTCATTAAGGTTGGGAATTTTTCAGCCATTATTTCTTTCAACACTCCTTCTGTTCCCTTTCCCTTCTCTTCTCCTTCTGGGATGCCCATAATGCATATGTTTGTGCATTTTGTGTTGTTGGTTAAATCCCTGAGTCTCTGCTGGATTTTTTCTATCTTTTTGTCTATCTGTTCTACTATCTGTTTGATTTCAGATGTATTGTCTTCCACATCACTAATTCTTTCCTCTGCCTGTTCAAATCTGCTATTATGTGAATCCAGCGTCTTTTTGATTTCTTGGATTGTGCCATTGATCACCATCATATCCATTATCTTTTTATGTATGTTTACAATTTCTTCAGTATGTTCTCCCAGTATCTTCTTTATAACCTTAATCTCAACCTTCACTTCATTAAGTTGGTCCATGATATCTGTTCAGAAAGCTTTTATTAGTTGTTCGATGTTCTGCATCTCTTCCTGGTTTTGAGTTTGTTCATTGGGCTGGTCCATGTCTTCCTGTTTCTTAGTGCGGTTTGTAATTTTTTTGTTGCCCTCCAGTCATCATTTTATCTTGATGGGTTTATTCAGTTGATTAGTTTCTCTCTCTGCTCTAGAGTTTTATTTAGCTGGTCGTTCTGTGTGTGTGTTAAGTTTTCTGTTTGATACTTTTTCTTCTTATTTTATTTCCTTGCTTCTTTCTATGTTCCCTTGAAGGCAAAAGATTAGGGCCAGAGAAATAGAAAATGTGAGAAAGGAAGAAGGATTATAGTAATATTGTTAAAAGTTAGAAGAGGGGCCATATAAGACTTAGTGAAGCAAATATTTAACTCCTGTAGGCAGTGTAGAGTAATAGGAAAAAAAAGTGGATTACCTACAATGGCCTGGGAAACCAAATAGAGGAATATATATTTAATGATTTAGAAGGCTAGAATGATGAGGAAGGGGAGAAAGAGTAAAGAAAGGGCTGAAAGGAAAAAGTTAGTATTAATTTAAAAAAAGAAGCAAACAGAATAGATAGAATAGAAATTGACACCCTTAAGTTTGAGGTAATAAAAAAAAGCTGGTATGTAAGAACCACATTAGAAAGCAGAAGGCAGAAAGATGAAGGAAGGAAAAGAGATAGCTTGGGGGACAAAATCAATATAGACGGAGAATGGGAAATCACTGAAGAAGAAGCACAGCAAAGAAGAGGCAAGCTAGGAGCACGGAAGGAAGGAAGGAAGGAAGGAAGGAAGGAAGGAAGGAAGGAAGGAAGGAAGGAAGGAAGGAAGGAAGGGAAGGAAAGGGGAAAGAAAAGCAAGAGACAACAAATAAACAAAGAAAAACCAAACAACCACACAAGCAAGCAGTTAAATAAAGCTAAGGAAGAACAGTGTTCCTTCTTGGGCCCTTGTGGAACTTCTCAGCCTGCTTGTATTCATCAATCAATAGCCCTGCAAGTTTCTATCTGCAGGTTTTGAGGCAAATTTTAGCTATTAAACTAAATTAAAAAGAAAAATTCATTTTTTGTTTTTTAAAGTGACTGGTTTGTTTTTGTTTTGTTTTGTTTTTTATGAAATAAGGGACCCAAAAGAAGTCCTCTTCTAGACCACTGCATTCACCAAAGGGACCCTAACTAGGCTCATGGAAACTAATCAAGCACTTCCCACTTCCTGGCCTCCCCAGGGTGCTGAAGCTCTGATGCCTGTCAGTGCAGAACAATAAAAATGGCTAACTCCACCCCCTCTGGAGCCAAGCCTCAGTGTCACCGGGCTGCTGGGTAAATCAGGCTTCCTCAGTAGATTCGCTTCTCCCCTCAGCCTGGCACTGCTTCAAGCCGGCTTATCTGCTCCCCAAAGCTGTGAGGGGGTCCAGGCAGCTAAATCCAAAGAAATGAAACCCCTCTCCACCTTCTGTCACACCCTCCCACTCTCAGAAAATGCTCCCTCTCATCGGATTGCCGGCGGGAGTTGGGGCATATCCCTGGGCAGCTAGGTAAATCAACTTCCTCAGCAGATTCGCCACTCCCCTCAGTCTGGCACCACTTCAAGGCAGCTATTTTGTTCCCCAAAGCTGCAAGGGGTTCCAGGCAGCCAAATCCACAGAAAGGAAACCCCTCTCAAC
This sequence comes from Tolypeutes matacus, assembly GCA_026826555.1. Classification (NCBI taxonomy): domain Eukaryota; kingdom Metazoa; phylum Chordata; class Mammalia; order Cingulata; family Chlamyphoridae; genus Tolypeutes; species Tolypeutes matacus. The sequence continues at coordinate 5,239,507 of JAKSZT010053804.1, read as the reverse complement.
CCCTCGCCAGAACCCTCCCACTCTCGGCGAACGCTCCCTCTCACCGGGTTGCTGGGGAGTTGCGGCTCAAACCAGCCTTTTTCCCTGAGGGTGGGGCTCAGCCGTCTGTGTTAACTACCACAGGGAGGGTTAAAACTCATGAATCTCTCCTGAGCAATGTCGAGCTCCCTCCAGATAGATGTCCCCAAGGTTCTTGCTCCATGCGCCCACAGCACAGACCCCCAGGCAGGACCCTGTCTCCAGTCAGCCATCCTCAGAGAGCGAGTCAGCAAGTGCCCTCCTAAACCAACACCATCTTGCCCCCTCGAGTTTTTCTTTTTGTAGTGATGAAATTGTTCTAAAAGTTTTTAATGATGATGAATGCACAACATTGTGATTATACTAAAAGCCATTGATTTTAATGAAAGCCATTGATAAAAGCCACTTTGGATAGATTGTATGGTATGTGAATATATCTCAACAAAACTGTTTAATAAATAAATGATTGTGCAAAAATAGCCAGAAATAGCAGCTACGCACAACAGGGAAGCATAGAGAGATTGAGAGGTGAAGAATTTTCTTGTCTGTTTTTTGCTTACTATTATTATTGAAATAATGAATATGCACTAATAATGACTCAAGTATGAATGCACAACTATGTGATTATACCAAATACCACTGATTGTACACTTCAGATGAATTGTATGCTTTATTAATATGTATTAATAAAATTGATTTGTTTTTAAAAACGAATTAATGCAAAATATCAATAATCATAATAATACTACCACTTATGCCCTGGGGCCTAACTGCTGAAGATTATTTTCAGGCTATCAGGGAGTATTTTGGAGGAAAATCGAGGTATTTATTTTGGACCTTGAGGATAACTAATACTTTTAAATTGTGGTAACATATATATAACATAAAATTTGCCATTTTTTAAACCATTTTTAAGAGTACAATTCAGTAACATTAATTACTTTTACAATGTTGTGCCACCATCACCACCTCTAATACTAAAACTTTTTCATCACCTGAAACAGAAACTCTTTACCCTTTTATCAATAACTCCCCATTTCCCTTCCCCCAACCCCTGATAACTTGTAATCTATTTTCTGTCTTTATGGTTTTGCTTATTCTAGATATTTCATGTAAATGAAATCCTACAATATTTGCTTTTTTGCACCTGACTGGTTTCATTTAGCATAGTGTTTTAAACGTTCATCCCTGTTGTAGAAGGTATCAGAACTTCATTCCATTTTAGGGATTGAATGATGTTTCATTGTGTGTACATATCATATTTTATTTATCCATTCATCTGTCGGTGGACACTTGTGTTGTTTCCACCTTTTGGCTATTGTGGATGGTATTGCTGTGAAACACTGGTGTACAAGTTAAAAATAATAATAATAAAGGCTTAAAAAGTAAAAAATAAAGGGGGGGGTCTTCATGTTCATTGTATAGTTTCTGGTTTCTAGTCTGGCATGTGAGGAGCTTGGAAGCAATCACTCCCATCCTATCATCCAGGAAAAATGAGAACAAACTCTAAAACAGCAATGTTTCTTAAATCCATTGGAGAACTGAGGTCACAGATAAAACCATTATTCCCCAAATATGAGGTAGGTGGATTAAGGAAAACCACAGCTTTCCTGGAGGAAAATTCCTGGACTAAAGCTCTCAGCTCCAGTCAGTAACAGTAGTAATGCTTGAGTATAATTGATGAATTGTAGGAGTCACTGTTTGTACTAACTTGAGATTTAAAGACCTCAGGGGCTCAACTCAAGGGGACGTCACATGAATTCCTAATTTTTACCTCCAAGGTCCCCACCAATTTCTCACTGTCAAGAATGAAGGAAATTCTTCTTATGCTTCCAGCAATCATACAGTACACATAACCATTTTGGAATATGCCCAGGGTGATCTGTTCTCCTTAACAAAGGACTTCTCTCAAAGAAATCCATTTTACCAGAACATAACTGATGCAGAGGAAAAGAAATACTTACCTCCAGTGCTCTCTAGCATTTGATGTGGGATAAGAAAAATATACAATTCCAGCCAACTCTAGACATCCTGTCTAACTTAAGAGGAGTAACTGAGAATCAGTTTGTAAATATTATTTCTTAGCAGCAAAGGCCTACTAAAATATTGAGACGAAACCATTGTCTGACAGAACACTTCCCCTCATCCATCCCTCCTTACTGCTACATGAAGTGTGTTGCTGTGTAATAGCAGGGCATTGCAACAGAAAGAACTGAAAGGCTTGCCACTTATTTATGAAGTCTCTAGAAAAACCTAAAGAAAACAGAGGACACAAAAGCAAAGATGTCAGTGTAAATTTTAGTAACTGAGTCCTTACAGCTACAGCTAACATTAATAAGAGCATAGTGTCTAGCCAGGTAAACATAAAATGACATATTGAAGATCAATTTATCTCAATTCCTTTTACCTCAAAAATCACATCTAGATTTCAACAAAAATTACAAAACAGACTGTATTAGTCAACCAAAGGGGTGCTAATGTGAAATACCAAAAATGGGTTAATCTTTATAATGGGTATTTATTTGGGCTAGAAGTCCACAGATAACAGGCCATAAAGCGTTAAGTTTCTTCTCTCACCAAAGTCCATAGCCACGTGTTGGAGCAAGACAGCTGCAGACGTTTGCCAGGGTTCAGGCTTCGTGAGTTCCTCTCTTCCCAGGGCTGCGTTTCTCTCTGGGCTTAGCTTCTCTGGTTCCTCCACAAGGTTAGCTGTAGACTCTCAGGTGAACAGCTCACTTCTCTTCTCCTGGGGCCTTCTCTCCAACATCAAAATTCCAACATCAAAACTGCTTCTCAAAAAACAGCTTCAACTCTGTTCTTGCCATGCCTTTTATATTTGATTTCCCACCCACCAAGGGACTCAATGCCCTACTGACATGACCCAGTCAACACCTTAATCATAACTTAATCATACCCAGATTAACAGATCAGTTTACAATCATGATCCAATTATATTTTTGGAATTAATAATTACATCAAATTGCCAAATGGCTACATAGACTAAATGAAAAATACAGTAAGGAGCCAGAACAAGCATTAGAATCAGACTCAGATATGACAGAGATATGTGAATTATCGGCAAGAGTTCTTTACCAGGGGTCCATGAGCTTGAACTGAAAATAAATCAACTTATTATCTTTATTTTAACTGACCTTTAACTAAAATCTAGCATTTCCTTCACTTATGAACATATGCAATAAATAAATTACAGTAGTATTCATTTCACCAGACTGGCAAAGGAAAAAAAGGTTAAGAACTCCTGAATTATCAGACAATTTTAAATCACCATGATTAATATGCTAAGAGCACTAATGGAAAAAGTGGACAATATGCAAGAACAGATTGGTAATGTAAGTAAAGAGGTGATCTCTCTAAAAGAGAACAAAAGAGTAATACTACAAATCTATCACACTAACAAAAATGAAGAATGCTTTTAACAAGCAGATAAGTCGACTTTACAAAGCCGAGGAAAGGGTCAGAGAGCTTGAAGATATTTTAATAGAAACTTGCAAACTGGATTGGAAAGAGAAAAGGAAGAAAAAATATGTAACAAAACATCCAAGAACTGTAGGACAATTATAGAAAGGAGAACATACAGTTAATGAGAATACCAGGAGATAAAAAAAGAGAGAAAAGAATCAAAGAAATGTATAAAGTAATAATGGCTGAAAAGATTCCAGAATTAGTGACAGTCACATTCCAAGAAACTCAGAGAACACCACACAGGATAAATTTTAAAAGTCTACACTTAGGATCTTATTAAACCTGCAGATAAACAAGGACAAGAGAAAATCTTGAAACAAACCAGAGGGAAAAAACACCTAACCAATTGATGAACAAAGATAAGAATTCCATAAGACTTCTTTTTCAGAATCCATGAAAGCAAAAAAAGAGTAGAGTGAGATATTAAATGTACTGAAATTAAAAATCACCAACCTAGAATTCTGTATTCAGAAATATTATACTTAGATAAGGGAAAATAAAAACTTGTTCAGATAAAGAAAAGGTAAGTTTATTTGTCACTATTATACCTGACATGCAAAAAATGTTAAAAGAACTTCAGAGAGAAGGGCATTGATATAGGCCAGAAAACTTGACCTACACATAAAAAGGAAGAATGTTCAAGAAGGACTAAATGAAGGTAAAATAAAATCATTTATATTTTCTCATTCTTATTTGATCTAATAAATGTTTAAACAAAATCTAAATGATTATAGCAATTATATATTGGATGATCATATCATATCAAGTGAAATGAAAAAAACAATATTTCAAGTGATGGTAGAGGAGGAATTGGAATTACTCAGGTTAAAGTACCTGCATTAGCCATGAAGCAATATAGTGTTATTTGAAAGTAGATTTAGATTAGAAGTAAATTAATATTGCCAACTATAGGCAAACAACTAAAAGAATTTGAGAAAGAAATTTAATTGAAATGCTAAGGGGGGTAGAAAATACAATCATTAACTGTGCGATTCAAACCAGAGTAGACATAAAAAGAGTGGAAGGAAGGAAGGAAGGGGGGGGAGAGAGAGAGAGAGAGAGAGAGAAAGGAGTGGAAGACAGTTATAAATATAATAGATATTAATTCAACCATGCTAATAATCACTTTAAATAAGAATGTTTTAAATACAAAAAAAAAAAAAAAAGATAACCAGAAAGGATAAAAAATAAATGCATCACAAGTATATGTTGTCTACAAGAATCCTAGTATAAATATAAATATAAAGATTCAGAAAATTTTAAAATAAAGGGGTGGAGGGTAAAGATGATGGGAATAAGGTGGAGAAAGTAGCTCCAGGAATCAATCCATCCATGAAAACTGCTATTGAACTGGAAGGAACCAACTGAATCTAGAGTCTACTAGAATACTTTCAGTGCCCAGAGAAGAGCTGGATGAATAGACTGGTAAATTTCAACAAGTATCCCTAATTTTCAACTTTCTTCCATAAGCTATGAACTCCCACCCCCAACCATGTGGAGGCATCTGTGGGGACTACAGCCTGTTTTCCTGATGTGATTTTCTGGTGCCAGAGCTGGCAATTAGAATGTTGCCCTCCAAAAACCATGAGGATGTAGTATGCTACTACATTCCTGCATTGCATCACTGCCTTTGATCACTACAGGGTTGGCAGAGAAAGAACAGAGGACTCTTAAAGACAGGGTACATTTTCTTCATCTGTTTTCCATTGTGGGAGCAAAAATACATTTGAAAAGTCACAAACTGACTGGTTCAGACATCAACAAGAGAAAAATCAGCAATCCTGGAAGAGTGGAAGAATTAGATTTCCAGACATGCAGCAAGTTAAAAATGAGAATGCCCTGTTCTCAACAAAAAAAATTTCAAAACACAAGAAGAATCAGGAAAGTATTGCCCATTATCAGGGAAAAAAGAATTAGACAAAACTCATCCCTTAGGAAGTTCTTACATTGGAATTGTTAGAAAATACTTCAAAACAACAGTCTAAAATGTGTCCAATGAGCTAAAGGTTTCCAGGGTCAAAAAACAAAAGGAAATTTGGAAAACATTGTCCGAAGAAAACACAGACATATAAATTATAAAAAGGGAACAAAAAGAAATTGTGGGGCTCAAAAGTACAGTAATTGAAATGAAAAACTCACTACAGCAATTCAATGGCAAATTGAACAGACAAAAGAAAGATGAGAAAGCCTGAATACAACACAATTGAAATTATCCAGAGTGTGAAGCAGAAGAAAAACAGAGTCTCAGGAATTTGTGGGACACTATCAAGTGTACACCTTTATGTATAATTAGAGTCACTAAAGGACGAGAGAGATCAAAAGTAAAGAAGAAGGAGGAGGAGGAGAGGAGGAAATAATAATGGCTGAAAATTTCCCACATATGACAAAATTCATGAATACATCTAAGTAGCTAAAAAAACCCAAAGCAAAATGAACTCAAAAATGTTCAAACCAAAATAAGAACAGATAAACTGAAAATCCAAAGACAAAGAGGGAATTGTGAAAGAAACAAGAGAGAAGCAACTTGTCATATTCAAGGGATTACCAATAAGATTACCAGCTTGTGTTTTATCAAGAACCATGGATTCCAAAAGGCAATAGGATGACATATTTAAAGTCCTTAAAGGAAAGAAAAATTACCAACCTAGAATTTGATATCTGGGTAAATTACCCTTCAGGAATAAGGAGAAATTAATACACTTCCAGGTAAGCAAAAGCAGAAAGTGTCCATTACCACTAAACTTTCCCTTAAATAAATGTTAAAGAGATGTCTTCAGGCTGAAATAAAAGAACATGAAATGGTAATTCAAAGCCATAAGAAGATACAAAGAACATTGGTAAATACAATATCACTTATTACTGTACATTTGGTTTGTAACTGCTTTTTTCCCCCAACAAGACTAAAAAAAGCAAATGTGTAAAAAAAATAAATTCTATGTTAATGGGACACAATATATAAAAATAAAATCTGAGACTATAACTTTATAAAGTGAGAGGAATAGATATGTATAGAGTAGAGCATTTGCATACTACTAAAACAAAGATGATTTAATTCAAACTAGGTTGCTATTAAAGATATTAATTTAAATCACAAATATAATCACTAAGTAAATAACTTAAAACCACAGAGAAAAGGAGAAAAAAGGGAACCAAAATGATACTTAACAAAATTCCATCTAATTAAAAAATAAATAGGCAGTTAGGTATACCCAAGGAACGAAAAACATACAATAAATACAGAAAAAAATTAATGCAAAATTAAATCATTCTCTGCTATTACCTTAAAGGTAAATGGATTAAACACCCCTATTATAAGGCAGAGATTGGCTGGTTGGATGAAAAAGTACGATCTTTCTATATGCTGCCTACAAAAGAGTCACTTTAGATATACAGATACAATGAGGAAGGAAAAAGATATTCAAATATGTATATCAAGTATAGATATGCAAATATTAACTAAAGAAGAGCTGGAGTGCTTATTTTATTGCCAGACAAAATAAACTCTACTTCATAAAGTTTGCAAAAGACAAAAGAGGACATAATGTATTAACAAAAGTTTCAATCCAGCAAGAAGATATACCAATTATAAACATATATGCACTTAAAACAGAGTCCTAAAATACATGAAGCAAAAAACTGGCAGTATTGAAAGCAGAAAAAGACACTTCTACAATAATAGTTGCAGACATCAATACATCAGTTTCAGTAATTTATGGAACATTCTAGACAGATCAATAAGGAAAGAGAAGACTTGAAGGCACTATAAAAATTTATACCTAAGATATATATAAAACAAAGAACCAAAGAATACACATTCTTCTCAATGCACATGGAACATTTTTCAGAACAGACCATTTATTGACCACAATTCAAACCTTAGTAAATTTCAAAAGATTGAAATCATAGCAAATATATTTTCTCTACAAAAGGGTGAAGTTGTAAATCAATACAAACAAGGAAAAGAGAGGCAAATTGGATTTCATCAACGTAAAAATCTTTTGTGCATCAAAAAACATTATCAAGAAAGTGAAAACACAACCTCCAGAATGGGAGACAATATTTGGAAAGCATATATCTGATAAGGGTTTTATATTCAGAATATACAAAAACTCCTTCAACTGAACAACATAAAGACAAACAACACAATAAAAATGGGGAAATGATTTGAGTAGATCTTCCTCCAAAGAAGATATACAAATGGCTAATAAGCACATGTAATGTTTAATTCATTAGCCATTAGAAAATGCAAACTAATATTTTAAGACACTATTCCATATACACCCAGATGGATATTATTAACAAAGAGTATAACAAGTGTTGATGAGGAGGTAGTGTAATCGGAACTTTAGTATATCATTGGTGGGAAAGAAAAATGGTGAAGCCACTGTGGAAAACAGTTTGGCAATTTATCAGAAAATGAATCATAGAATTACCATGACTCATTACTTCCACTTTAGTATATGTCAAAAATAATTTTAAATGAGATATGAACTGATACTCATGCATCCATTTTCATAACAGCATTACTTATATGATAGCCAAGAGATTGAAGCAAACAAAGTGTCTACCAACAGAAGCATGGACAAAGTGTGGAATAACCATACAATGGAATATACCTCAGGTATAAATAAAAATGAAATTTTGATATGATACATGCTACAACACATGTGAAACTTGAAAACATCTTCTTGAATAAAATGTCAGGCATAAAATAAATCTATTGAATAATATATGAAACATTTAGAAAAAGCAAACTCTTAAAGACACAAAATAGAATAGTGGTTACCTAGTGTTGGGAGTAAGGGGGAATGGGTGTTATTGCTTAATGGATAAGAGTCATTGTTTGGTATGATGAAAATGTTCTGGAAACAGATATTTTTGAAGGTTACACAACATTTTTAATGTGATTAGGTCACAGAATTTTACACTTATAAAAAGTGATTAAAAGGTTTATGTTCCATGAACTTTAACCCAAGAAAGAAATCAATGACACTTCAAAGGAGAATAATAAAGAAAATGAATGAAATTAATGTTGGCTCTTTGCAAATGAGCAATAAAATTGATAGACCTCTCTCCAGACTAATCTAGAAAAAGGGGAGGTGATATAAATTATTAATATGTCAATTACGAAACAGTGACAATCACTACTGATCTTCTGGACATTAAAAATGTTAATAACTGATTATTATGATCACTTCTATGCCTTCAAATTTGAAAACTTAGATGAAATGGACAAAGTCCTTGAAAGATACAATCTACCAAAACTTACACGAGGAGGAATACATCGTTAGAGTGGGCCTATATCTGTTAAAGAAATTGTCAACAATTAAAAGCTTCCATAAACAAAAAGCACCAGGCACATATGGTTTCACTGGTGAATTATACAAAATACTTGAAATTAGTTAACATTTCTCTACAATGTCTTCCACAAAATATAAGCAGCGGGAACACTTCTCAACACATTTTTCAAGGCCAACATTATCCTAATACCCAAACCATACAAAAACCTTACAAAGGAAAATTGAAAATTACAGACCAATATCTCTCATGAGTGTATTTGCAATAATTCTCAACAAAAAATTAGCAAATTGAATGTAAAAATGTATAAAGGGAAATATTCATCACAACTGTGATGATTAATTTCAGACATTATATTTACTAGGTTATTGTGCAAGTTGTTTGCTAAAACTCCAGCATAGAAGCTGCTGTGGCAATTTGTCAGTATGATTAGTATCTACAATTAGTTGAATTTTAGTAAAGGCAATTACAATCCATAATATGTGTGGGCCTCATTCAATCAGTTGAAGCCCCATTGGGCAAAAACGGTGGTTTCATGAATGAAGAAATATTTCCTCAAGACTACATCATCAGGGAGCTGATGTGGCTCAGTGGTTGAGTGCCTGCTTCCCACATATGAAGATCCTGGGTTCATTCCCTGGCCCTGGTACTTAAAAAAAAAAAATTTAACCATCTACCTTTCTGAGTAGCCCGCCTTCTTGTTTCACCTATAGAAATCATACTTGGCAGTGCCCATATCTCATGAGTTAGTTCCTTAAAATATATCTCCTTATGTACATCCACATGCACACACGCACACACACATATTCTGTTGGTTCTGTATCTATGGAGAACCTTAAATAATACAGATATTGTTAAGAAGTGGCTCTTAAGGATGATTCTTCTGAGTTGGGCCTAGGGTTATGGTAACTGGCTCTTTATTTTGATTAGGTTTTATGGTACTAATTACTCTATTTCCAGTGTAAAGAGAGCATTGAGAGTCCATGGCATGATGTGTGAATAGTTATGCAAAATATCACCAGTGGATTCTCCTCATCAAGTATGTGTAAAAGACAAGACTCTGGGAGACCATGTCTATGATACCTTAGAATATTTTTCTCAATAAGTATAATGAAACTGAAACATTGCTTCTATGTGTGCTGAAGAAAGTGGAAAACTAAATGGATGAATCCAGGGTGTCAAAGTACTACCTCAAATGCTTATAAATGACCTGAAAGTTTGTATGTGTGCCTTTAAAGAAACCTTTGTTTCCTGAAGCTACAGGGCAGAGATATCTGGGAACCAAACCCAGAATTGCATCTGGTGAGTAAATGAGATGGATGAATCTGTAATTGAATTACCTGAGGTACTTTGTTTCAAGACACTGGCGATTCTCCTCAGGGCCCAATCAATCACTCCTCTGTGCTTCCAAAACTATAAATTAGACTGAACTCCCAACAGGCTCTGAAAACAGAGAAACCAAGTGTGCTCTATCAGGAAGTGGGCTACAATCCAACAGAAATGCATGATTTTTTTCAGTTTACATCCAGGAAATATGGGGAGTATGTGTGGGATTGGATATTGAGGATGCAAGATAATGGTGGAAGTGACATATAAATTGGAGCAGGTAGAATTTATTGATACGAGCCCACTAAACTAAGGTTCTGGATTCAATACTATTACCCAAGGTAGGTTAGAAAGAGCTCATACAGTTTCTTGTTTCTTTTTTCATTTTTGGTTTGCTGACAAATGGATCAAAGGTGTCCTATACTATATGAATTTGAAACGCCAGAACTTCTCTTGTATGATATAGATGATGTTATCAAAGCCTTAGAAAATTTGGAATGTTAGACAGGATTTATCATATACAGTCTGCTTACCCACCTTGAGAGTGACCAGAGGATATACTGTTTACTATAAATGTGAGAAATTAATTGGTGAGGGGAGCTCCAGCATCCTTGAAGTGCTGACATTTGCACTGGACAGAGATCCCTAAGTGCAATGGGGATAAATTGACCCTGGGGTAACAGAAGACAAGTAGATAACACTTAGTCACTTTAGAAAAGTGGGTGTGGTTAGTGTCATGGGCAATAGAGTCAAAGCATTAATCAGATAATATGATTTGCAGAGATCTTTAGTGTTGGTTATTTGGACATGGTGTCTCTGCAAGTAAAATACATGGGCAGTCTTACTTGACCTGTTTATGCAGAAGATTTCTAGTCAAGTAAACTAAAGACTAACTTGAATCAGCAAAACAGAGGTTGATGTAATAACAATCAATTTCCAAACTGAGACATTTATAGTCCCAAAATTCATCGAATAAAGGGGAATGTGGGTACTCTTAAGAACGCATCCTACACCACTTCCAAAAATTTTTCATTTAATCATTCCCCTAGCCTCCTCAAAAGGGTGAGTAAGAATTGAGTAAAAGAAATAATCAGGCATTTCAGAGATTATTTGATACTGGAAAGGAACTGACAGTAATAACTGTATTCAAAAACATCTCTCTGGAATACCAGTAAGAATAGAGCCTTATAAAGATCAGGCAATCAAAGGAGTTTAGCTCAGATCTGTCTCACAGTGGGTCCATTGGTCCACAAACCCATGCTGGGGTTATTTCCTCAATTCTGTAAAGCATAATTCAATAAACATACCAAAATGACAGAATTCTTAAATTTTTTTCACCGACCTAAGAAGTGATGTTTACTATGGTAGGAAAGGCCAAGTGCAACCACTAGAACTCCCTCTACCTAGAAAAATCATAGACCAAATGCAACATGGCTGGAGGTATTTCAGAGATTACTGCCACTGTCAAAGACTACAAGGATGCATAAGTGGTTATTCCCACAAAATCCCCCTTCAATTCTCCAATTTTCCCTGTGTAAAAACAGATGGATATTGTAGGATGAGAGTGCATTATCAGAAACTTAGCCAAATTGTGACTCCAAATCCAGCTGCTGTTCTTGAGGTGGTGTCACTCCTTCAGCAAATTAACAAATATTCTGGTTCCAGGTACGGAACTATTAATCCAGGTGCTTTTTTCTCAATATCTCTTAGTAACCACAGGTTGTCTGCTTTTAGCTGGCAAGGCAAGTAATACAACTTCATAGGAATACCTCAGAGGTATATCAACTCTCCAGCCCTAACTATATCATGATTTAGTTCCCAGAGAACTTCATGGCCTTTCCCTTCCACGTAATATAAAACTGGTCCATTATATTGACTACATTATGATGACTGTACCTAATGAGCAGGAAGTAGCAACTTTTTAGAGTTATTGCTAAGATATTTGCCAGAAGATAGTAAATGAATGTGACAAAAATTCAGGGAGCTTCTAAATCAGTGAAATTTCTAGGCAACCAGAGGCTTGGGGAATGTCAAGATATCCCTTCAAAGGTGAAGGAAAAAATGTCCCATCCGACTTTTGTACAACCAAATAAAAGACACAGCACCTTGTGGACCTTTTTGGATTTTGTAGCCAACATATTCCTCATTTGTGTTTGCTACTCATGCTCATGATCAAGTAACCTGAAATTTGCTATTTAAGCATGGACTGAAACAAAAGAAGTTTCTGAAACAGATACAGGTTGACATACAACTCCTTTGCCACTTGGATATGATCCTGCAGATCCAATGGCATTTAAAAGTATCAATAGAAGATAGATATGGTGTTTCCAGTCTCTGGCAAGCCCTTCAGGATTTTGAAGAAAAGAACTACCACCACTGTAGATAACTACTCTCTTTTTGAGAGAGCTCTTAGCTTGTTATTGGATCTTAGTAGAGACTGAATTCTTAACCATGGGCCTCCAAGTCACTATGTAATGTGACCTCCTCACTAGGAACTGTTGTTGTCTGATACGTAAGGCATAAAGTTGGGAATACACAGCAGCACTGCACCTTCAAATGGAAGTGGTATATATGAGATTGGCCTTGAGCAGACCTTCAAGGAACAAAAAAGTTACGTGATGAAGTAACCTAAATGACCGTGGCCCCAACTGCTTCCACATCACCTTCTCTCTCCCAGTTCACATTTATGGTATTATGAAGAGTTACCTAAAACCTGTAGATTGTGAAAGAAAAAAATTGCATATAGTTTATATATGATTCTGTCTGGTTTAGAGGCATAACTTAAAAGTCTATAGCTATAAAAAAATGTTCCACAGCAATGCAAGTATGGTTGATGGGGAATTATATTGGAAACCTATATGTGATGCATGATTGCTTTGTAAGTTCACAACTTTTGTAATAAAAAATATGTATTCAATCTAATTAGAAAATGTAAATTAAAAAAAAAGTCTATAGCTATAGCATAAGAATCTTTCTTTTTAAATTTTTAATATTTTAGGAGGTACCAGGGATTGAACATGGGACCTTGTACATGCAAAGCAGGTGCTCAATCACTGAGCTACACCTGCTTCATGATTTTTTATTTTTTTTAAATAAATGTTATTTCAACTTCAAAAAATAAAATAACAGGAAAAAGGCAGCTTAAAAATTATGGAAATATTACTTTAAAATATTCTGTCCAGGCATATTTATCTCATTTAATCCTAAAAACAAATTCAATTGTTTATCCACTGTTCAGAAAGATACATAAATGAATATGTATTTGTTAAATGACATGACCAAGGTCTCCTTGTTAATGAAGAAAATGAAGAAAAATTGCTTAATCATATTTATATCTCATAAAACTAAACCTTATATTCATTTTTCACCTTCAGCATTGATATAGTACCTTCTTTGCCTTTCTACACAAATATTACATTTGTGTAATATTATAGTTATATTTTTCCCACGTATCACCATATTCTTAACAGACATCAGTTCCTCCTTCTCAACCTACATTCTGTCTCCTACTAAGCTATACTCTATTGTTTAACTCCATAAACCCCTTTCTGGGTTATTCCTGAAGAACAGTGGTGAAGGGAATTCCTTCCAATGGTCAGAATTTTAATAGTATATTTGGTTGTACATTTTGATCAGAATGAGAAATGGCCAGAGATACAATTCTATATTGACTCGTGAGCTGTGTTCATAGGTTTGGATAGATGGATTAGGGATTTCAAGAAACATAATTAGTGACAAGGAGATCTTGGGGAGTGTTATGCTGATAAAGCTTGATGAACTGGCATAAAAGCAAAGATATTTGTGTCCCATGTGAATGCTTATGAAATAGTGATTCCAGAAGAACAGTATTTTAATTAAAATGAAGTTGTTAGGATGACCCATTATCTGAATGACTCTGAGGTGATTAGGATGACCCCTTCTGTGGATATATATGTCCTTTAATTACCAGTGGACCTATGAAAAAGTGGCCATGGTGGCAGGGATGGAGATTATGCTTGAGCTCAGTCACATGGACCTCTACTCATTAAGTCTTTCCTTTCTGCAACTACTGCTGAGTGCACAAACTGCCAGTATCAGAGAACCTGATATTGCACCATGCTGAAAATGATCACCCATCTTGCTGGTTGCAGACTGATTACATTGGACCAATATTTTATGGAAGTGGCAACATTTTGTTTTTACTGGAATTCACTCTTACTGTACATATGGACTTACCTTCTGGATAACAATGTTCTGCCAAAACTATGATCCATGTATTTATTGAATGCCTGGTCCCTCCATTATATTGTACACAGCATTGCTTCAGAACAAGGAACTCACTTCATGAAGGGTGGATATTGGGCCATGCTCATGGGAACTCCTGGCCTTACAATGCTTCCAATTATCCTGAAGCAGATGGAATGAAGAATGGTTGAGTGGCCTTTGAGCAGTCAGTTATGGAGACAATTAGATAAGATACCTGTATTAGCCAAAGGGGTGCTGATACAAAATACCAGAAATTGGTTCCTCTTTATAAAAAGTATTTATTTGGGGTAGAAGCTTACAGTTACCAGGCCATAAAGCATAAGTTTCTTCCTTCACCATAGTCTGTTGCCACGTGTTACAGCATGATAGTTGCCGACGTTTGCCAGGGTTCAGGCTTCTTGGGTTCCTCTTTTCCTGGGTCTTGCCTCTCTCTTGGCTCAGGCTTGCTTTGTGCCACAAGGCCAGCTGTAGACTATCAGGCAAATGGCTTGCTTTTCTTCTCAAGGCCTTCTCTCTTTCCTCATGACCAAGCTCCTCTGTATGCCAAGCTCCTCTGTACGCTACTATACCCCGGGGCTCCAGCACAAGACTCTGCATCACAACTCCAAATCAAAACTGCTCCAACTCTGTTCTTTGTCATGCCTTTTATATTTTATTCCCACCCACCAAGGGGTGAGGCTCAATGCCCTCCTGACGTGGCCCAGTTAACACCCTAATCATAACTCAATATGCCCAAATTAGCAGACCAGTTTACAAGCATAATCCAATATCTATTTTTGGAATTTATAAGTACATCAAACTGCCAAACTGCAACAATGGTATAGTATTTCTCCAGGAGGCTGGATATGCTCTAAATCAGTGTTCAATATATGTTGCTGTTTCTCCCATAGCCAGCAAAACCTGTCAGAGGCCACGTCAATCTACATATTAAGGTGGTGGTAGGGGAAGATAATCTTAATTCCCCTTGGAATCTTAGGTTTACATAAACTAATAGAAATGGTGGCTCCCCCCCCCCCTGTACTGCTAAAGTAAAATACCTGTTAATTAACATAATTATGGTAAAGGTATAAAAGTAAAAAGCAACTAAAAATAGTTAATTTAATATATTATAAATGCATTAAAAGTATTTTAAAAATGTATAAAAAGAGATAAATATCAGTATTATCAGATTCTCTTGTGCATTCAAACCAGGCCTCAGTACCCTGCGTAGTGCCTCTCCATTTGAGTTATTGGCTAGGTCAGTCACTACAATACCTAAAATAATAAAAGTACCTACCACATCTTTAAACATGGCTCCTGAAGCGGATGGAAATGACATTGTTGTTTTGGACTCCTGCAGCAGCCAGCAATGGCTTGATATGGCTGGATTTTGCCTCCAGTCTGGCTCTGTTTCACAGTTCTGAAGGGTGCTATGCACCAGGCCAGTGAAACACTGGAGCTTCCCTCCAATGGCTGGCTGCATACCAAGTAGAGCAGTAATTACCAGAATAATGTGAGTAAAACTTAAACAAACACAATTGACATTATGGCCTGCTCACATGGAGAGACAATATGTATGGTATTGCAAAACTGGAACTTAGATCTATTAACTGCAGCTCAAATAGGAATGTGTGCATTGATTAGTGCATTAATTAGTATTAAGTGTTATACCTAAATACCTGATGAATACAATATCTCTTCTGTTCTGGATCATATGCAGAAGGATATTGAACATGTTAAAAGTCCTGGTAAACTTAATTCCTTTTCTAAGTTTATTTCTTCCAGAATCAATGCTTTCCAGAACAAGGTATTAGTCATGAAGGGATTTCATTCAGTTCCAACCATGGATAGAATAGAATAGCAGAGAGTTTCACACCTGTCAGGCAGGGACTAGACTACTGCCCCTAACCAGCAGGAAGCAGCTATAGAAGAATGATCATCACCCTTCAGCTCCCCCTTAAAAATAAGGGTGTAAACTCTCTGAGAGGAAAGTTGAGGCAAGTTAGTAAAGAAAACAGGGGAGACACCTGTCAGACTAAAGACTGCCAAAGACCCTAGTCACAATGTCCAGTTTAAAAGTCTTGGGCTCAAAAGAAGTCCTGAATAACTCCAAACAAAAATGCCTCCCCACTAGTCCTGAAAGCTGACAGTTGTAAAGGTAGAAAGGCAACCAATCAGAAGAGCAAATAGCTGTGCATCTATGTGGACCCTCCTTATGCCTAAACTAGCTTTTAATGTCACCATAGAAAACTCAAAGAATTTAGAAGAGTAAAATGCATCCTCAAAGGACTCCCCTACCTAGCACTTTGTTATCTACTAATGAAAATGTTATTTATGTATTGAACTGGTCTAACAAGACCAACACAATCTTCCTTGAATCATATCTCCTGCAAATTGGACAGCATGGGAGACAACTTGCTGGCATGGAAGAATAAGACCCATTGACAAGTTTGGATCAAGACCTTCTCATTAAATATTATTTAATGTTGTATATATATTACTGGTCATTCTCATAATGTCTCATAAGTTTTAAATCATATGCAGGAGTACATAAGTCACATTGATATATTAGCTATTGATCCCCTTTCTAAGGGTTTAATTCCCTTTCTTAGCCCTGGCAACATGTCTTTATATATTTACTAGCTTTTGGTGTGGGACTCAGTATTCTTAGAATATTCTTAGTATTCTGTTGTTGTGAAATGTGGATTCAGTGTGTGTCCTATGGGCAACACAGACTGCAGCGTAGGGGTAGACTGAGGAAGACCAGTGTGTCTCTGGCCTGCCTCCCCCTCCCTAAGAGAAAATAAGCCCACAGCTGTCTGCAGGCCCCAGGATCTAAATTAAATTGTAATAAAACTCCCCACAAGAGAATAATGTACAGATGGTATTGTAGACTGCAATTTTCTCCATACTGTACAATTCCTTCCTACAATAACAGCACCAGACCCCATTTATGTAACTTTGCTATGAAATGTCTTTGTTCTGAGACTCTAAATATTGCCCCTCATTTTCCCACCTCTTTGCAGAGAGTCACTTTCATTCGGCAGCCTGCCACCACCAAAGACCCTCTCCTGTCCATAAAGCCCAAAAAATAAAGCTTATGCCTGATTATGTGATGAGTGCATCTTTTGGTCTTGCGGCTGCCTTGACCCATGCTCTCCAGGAGCTAGGTTGCAACAACATTGTATTTAAGTTACCGGACATCAAGGAAAAGAGTGAATATCACCCAAGGCTTGCATTCTCTTCTGAGGAATGCAAGGTTGTATGCTGGATAGTACTTTTATGTAAAATGCATGTATGACTTTTTATTTTCTTTGTGTGGTGATTAAGTGTGTTTAAGGAACTTTGTATAGGTGCCAAGGTAAGAAGGGGTGGACTCTGATGGTTAATTTTATGTGTCAACTTGACTAGGTTATTCTGCACCATTTTTGCTTTGAAGGTATTTTATATTTTAACACCTATAAAGTGATGACATTAAGTAAAGGATATTGCTCTTAATAATGTGGGTGGACCTCATCCAATTAGTTGATTGGATGAATACCCTTCTTTTCCTTTCAATTCAGACTGCACAAGAAGCCCAAAGTGGTTGGGTAGCAGCCAACCACATTGGTAACAATGAAATCATTGTTACCCCTTTTTGTGAAAGCATGCTTCCTTTGCAAACTTAGATCACTAGAGCAGCAGAGAATAGGGTCATGAGGAGAGCAAGGAAAATTATGTTAGTGGGTCACTAGTACTAGAGTAAGAACTTTGATCCCAAAAGAATACACAACAAAGCTACAAAAACTAATATATGAAATTAGCAATTTGCAGAATATATGATAAACACACAGAAGTCAATTGCCTTTCTTACACAAGTAATGAACAATATGAAATGGGAATCAAGAAGAAATTCAATTTACAGTAGCAGCTATAAGAACATAATACCTAGGATTAAATTTAACCAAGGAAATTAAAGACTTTTACACTGAAAACTACGAAACATTGCTGAAATAAATGAAAAAAGACCTAAATAAATGGAAAAACATCCAGGGTTCATGGATTGGAAGACTTAATATTATTAAGATACCAATATGACTTTAAGGGATCTACAAATTCAATGCAATCCCTATCAAAATTCCAGCAGCCTTTTTGCAGAAACTGAAAAGCATATCCTCAAATTCATATGGAATTACAAGGAGCTCCAAACAGCCAAAGCAATCTTGAAAAAGAACAAATTTGGAGAACTCAAACTTCCTAATTCAAAAAACTTACTATAAAGCTACAGTAATTAAATCAATGTGGTATTGGCACAAGGATACACATACAGACAGATAAAATAGATTTGAGAGTTAAAAGCTTAATCAACACATATATGGCCAATTTATATTTGACAAGGTGCCAAGTACACTCAATTCAATGGGGAAAGAGTAGTCTATTCAACAAATGGTGCTGGGACAACTGCAAATTCAAATGCAAAGAATGACTGTGGATCTTACGTCTCACTATATCCAGTAACTAAATCAAAATGGAACAATGAACTAAATATAAGTGGGTTCTGTGTAATATTTTGGGTAATCTAAGCACCTCTTAAAATATATTTATATATATATATAAATAACATTTTTGTAAGCAAATGCAAATATATATATGCATATATATTTATATATCATTTTGCAAATGTTGGTATGTACTGTGAAAATTTTGATTTTTACCCACAATAAAAAAAAAATAAAAATAAATAAAAAAAGAGATAATACTACAAAACTCCTAGAAGGAAACAGAGGGAAATATCTTGAGGGCCTTATAGTAGGCAATGGATTTTTAGATTTTACACCAAAAGCATGAGCAACAAAAGAAAAAAAATAGATAACTGGGACTTCATCAAAATTGAAAAAAAAAGTACATCAAAAAGACAACCTACAGAATGGGAGAAAA
This sequence comes from Tolypeutes matacus, assembly GCA_026826555.1. Classification (NCBI taxonomy): domain Eukaryota; kingdom Metazoa; phylum Chordata; class Mammalia; order Cingulata; family Chlamyphoridae; genus Tolypeutes; species Tolypeutes matacus. The sequence goes on along the minus strand of JAKSZT010053804.1, from coordinate 5,220,241 downwards.
TATTTAGAAACCATTTATCTATAAGGGTTTAATATCCAGGATATAGAAAGAACTCCTGCAACTCAACATCAAAAAGACAAACAACCCCATTTTAACAAGGACAAAGTTTTGAATAGACATTTCTCCAAAGATGATACTCAACTGGCCAATAAGCATATGAAATGATTCCCATTATCCATTATTATCCTTTAGAGAAATGCAAATTAAAAATATAATGAGATACCAGTTCACATCCACTAGGATAGATATTATTTAAAAATCTGAAAATAACTAGTGCTGGTCAAGATTCAGAGAAATAAAAATCTTCACACATTGTTAGTGGGAATGTAAAATGGCACCACCACTGTTGAAAATAGTTTGACATTTACTCAAAAATTAGACAATTAGCATATGACCTGGCAATCTCACACCTATGTATATACCAAACAAATTGAAAGAAGGGCCTCAGACAGATACTTGTTCGTTAATATTCATTGCAGCATTATTCACAACAGCTAAATGGTAGAAACAACAAAAGATTAATGGATAAACAAAAACTTGTATATTCATGCAATGGGATATTATTCAGTTGTAAAAACTTAAAGTGCTGGTACATGCTACAATATGGATGAATCCTTAAGATAATATGTCAAGTGAAATAAATCAGCCATAAAATGGCAAATATTGTTTAGTTACTTTTATATCAAATACTTAGAATAAGAAAATTCATGGAGACAGAAAACAATAATGGTGAAAATGGTCTGGAAATAGAGAGTGGTGATTGATACACTGTACTGTCAATGAATTTACTATTAAAGAATTGTCCACCTAAAATAGTTAAAATGATTTTTGTTATATATATATATATATAACCACAATTTAAAAATATGGAAAATTTTAAATATCTTTAAAAATTGTGCACCCTTTTGGAAAACAGTGTGGCAACTGAAAAAAAAAAAAAAAAAAAAAAAAAAAACTAACCATAGGCTTACCATATGATCCATCAGTTACACTTCTAGGTACCTTCCCAAATGAGGCAAAAACTTAATCCAGAGAAAAACTTGAAAGTGAATGATTATAACAGCTTTTTATAATTACCAAAAAACTGGAAGAAACCAAGAAATGTTTCATTTAGTAAATGGACAAATTGGTACATCCATACAATAGCATGTTATTAATATTTAGCCATAAAAAGAAATATGCTGGCTGCCAGGCAGGTCCTGACCATACTCGCTGCTACTGCTGCTCCAATCCTTGGGTCTGAGCTGCAGACCATAATCCAGTATTTCAGTGAGTGGTGGGTATACCTGTGAATTGGGCACACATCTCTCATGCTCTCATCGCCTGCTTCCCAGTAAGGTTGTACCTTTGTACCTGCCAAGCTGTTCTGAGAGCACCTCATTTTGAAGGTTCCCGCATAGCCCCAGCTGTGGTAGCCAGGCTGCAAGGATAAGATAGGGTCTCCAAAGGATTTGGTGGCAGTCAGAATTGATAAAGCCTCCTGGTTTGGGCCGGGATGCCTGCTGAGGAGGATGGAAGTATCTGGACCCACAGGTGGTACCTAGGTGAAAGAGGCAGTGTGGATTCAGCCCTTCAATACCCATGCACTTAGCCACAGGATTTGAAGTGCTTGGTCAATATGCAAGGTGCCACCACCTTCATCAATCCCAAACAGAGCTTCACCTTTGATTACTCCTACTGGTCACACACCTGGGCCAAGTATCCCCAGGTCACAGCTCAACAACAGGCAAATTGGGATATTGGATATCAGAGATAAAATGATGTTCTGTGCCTCTGACCATGACAGAGTGTACATCTTTGCCTAAGGGCAGACAGGGGTAGGAAGTCCCACACCTTGGTGTGGCAGCAGGAGCCAGGGCAGCCAGGCATTGTGCCTCAGCTCTGTGAGGATGTCTTCTCCCATGATAGTAAGAACCAAAGAGCCCAGCTATCCTATTATGTGGGGGTGAGATTCATGGAGATCTATGGGAAGGAGTATGAGAAATGTTTCAGAGCTACAGGGCTCTCAACAGGTCTGGGACCACTTCATCCTGGGCGCCTACATGCAGGACCTATCTAAACTGGTTGTGACATCCTATTCAGACATGGTTAACCTCATAGACTGTGGCCTACAGCATGAACCAGGGCTGGCACACACACAAATGAGGCCAGAGCCATACCATCTTCACCATTGTCTTCAGGCAGTGCTGCCATTATCAGCAGGAATGGCTGTGGCTGCAGGGACTGTAGGGCTCTGGGGTTTGAAGCAGGAGCTGCAAGGGCTCCCATCTCACTTTGTATCCCTTCACAACTGCCAGCTGTGCTTCTCCTTCAAGAGCTACTCCCACACTGGTAGCACCAACTGGACATGAGGAGCCTGGAGGCCTGGCTCCACCCCAACCCTCTGAGGAGGTCACTCCAGTCACAACTGCATGCCATCCCCCAAGTCCATGCATGTCCCATAGGCCCCCAGCAACTCCCTGAATGGAATGGGCCCATCCCAAGGAAGGGTTCCACATAGCCTGAATTCATCTGCCACAGGGGTGCAAGCTCCTCCACAGTCACACCCCAAGCAGGTGGGGTAAGCTGGTGGGCTTTCTGTTAGTTGGTGTG